>OZ020576.1:12352155-12717757 GCA_963971525.1 Cephus spinipes
CATTCTAGGAACGAAAAAACGGGATACGGATTTTTGCATTTCTCTCCTAGTCCATTTTTTCAATTAGACGTATTTTTTTGAAAATTTGAAGTCGACAAGTGGTGCGTAACTTTGCCACCGGAAGTCGCAAAGGGCTGCAATTTGGTATACCGATTCTTGGGACGAAAAAAAGGGATACGTATTTTTGCATTTCTCTCCTAGTCCATTTTTTCACTTAGACGTATTTTTTTGAAAATTCAAAGTCGACAAGTGGTGCGTAGCTTTGACACCGAAAGTCGCAAAAGGCTGCAACTTGGTGGGGACAATCTACGGACGAAAAAACGGGATACGTATTTTTGTATTTTTTTCCCAGATCATTTTTTCGATTTCATGTATTTTTTGCAAAGTTCAAAGTCGATAAATGTTGCCACCGAAAGTCGCAACGTGCTGCAACTTGGTGTGAACATTCTAGGGACGAAAAGAAGGGATACGTGTCTTTGCGTTTCTCTCCTAATCTATTTTCCTATTTTACGTATTTTTTACAGTCTCCAGAATCGATGAGTACTCTATAACTTTGAAATCAGCAATGGCGATGTCTTGGAAATTCGATATGGCTATTCACAGGACGGAAAAGTAATACTTTTATGCTTAGTTTTCAATTCATTTTAAATTTAATGTATCAGTCCCACCACCCACCCTCTCGACTCCCTCTCACTTTAATAATCGGCTTTCCTCAGGACTGCTATAAAATTCATTGCATGACGTTTTGGACACCGTGTACCGGTTTTCGTCTGGCTGAATGCGTATCCCGAAACAATTGCCGATCGCGCGTTGCACGTGTAGCTGCTGCGCCAGCCTAAGCCACGCCCATGCCCATATCGGTAGTTTGTCAACAAATCCTACGACGCTCGCTCGGGCTATGAAACAATTGCTAAGCGCGGAATTTGTGGGAAGCTATTGCAAAGCAGCTATCTTTGGCATCCGCGAGTTAATCCGCGGAAATCCTTCGTTCTGATTGGTCGCACTTAAATGCTTCTCATTTAAAAACTATTACGAATTTTTACAAACGGTTTGCGGGAGGGTACTCGGGGGACCCCCAGCCATCACCCACTTTCGGGTGTAAAAGTAATTCTGGGACACCTTGTATATATTAGGGTGGTCGTTAAATAGTGTCTGATCGAATTTCATTCCTGCCGCCCCCCCCCCCAAATCGTTTCCAAAGAAATAAAAAATAATCCTTGAACTTTTTCAGATTTTTTGCTTTTCATTTACCTCCCCCCCACGACGGTTGAAGTTTCCCATTTAAAATACATGGAGTTTTCAGGTCTTCACAGTCAATATTTTATTCTGGGACTAATTAACGGTATAAAAATTTGAAACTTAGACAAATTACTTTACAAATGTACTACAACAAGGAAAAAAAATCACCTTGATTCTATCGGAAAATGCAATGAAATAGCAACCACAGGATTTCTTAGTATTTGACCTTGAAATGACCTTCTAAGGGTCATACAAAAAATTTCGAAATACCATTTCGGACGTAAAATATCGCGCTCTTTCCGAATCCGGTGTCAGAAATAGGGGTTCCCATTACAAAAAAACACTGACTGTCAAATGACCTTGAACATGGGTTCAAGGTCAAATTCAAGGTCACCATTATTTGACCCCCTTCGTCGTGAACAACTTTTGTCTGAACCATTTTTTCGTTTCACCTCTTAGGAACGGAGAATTCGGGTGTATAGATTAAAATGGCCCACCCTGTATACAGGGTGTTCGTTATGAAACGCACTGTAGTAACACCGTTACATTCCTTTTCAAATTCTAATGAATACGTGTATTTTCATTTTTTATTTCATATATCAAAATTTCGAGATAATCAAGGTTGAAGTTGCAGTAATGCGACCAATCAGAACGCGTTTAAACGGAGCGTAGATGACGTCGCGAGCCAGCCCGCAAGGCCTGCTTACAGTAGACCAATAACACTAAGAATATCGTCGTAGTGTCCCTGTTTATCTGCATGTAATTGAGTAAAATACAAGAGACGATACTTGTAGTGTTATTGGCCTACTGTAAGCAGGCCTTGCGGGCTGGCTCGCGACGTCATCTACGCTCCGTTTAAACGCGCTCTGATTGGTCGCATTACTGCAACTTCAACCTTGATTATCTCGAAATTTTGATATATGAAATAAAAAATGAAAATACACGTATTCATTAGAATTTGAAAAGGAATGTAACGGTGTTACTACAGTGCGTTTCATAACGAACACCCTGTATAAGATATCTTACATTTTATAACCCCACGGAAGGGTGTCGGTCGTACCAGGAAGAATGACCCTTTTGTCGTCATTCCAGCTCAGTGCTATTTTTGTCTGTTGTACGGTATAAACTTTATGTTTTTTACTCCGAATTAAATTTTGATATTTCATTGAATTTTGGGGACGTAAAAGACACTGAATATAATGATCAAAGGTAATTATTTTTAATGTAGATCTTTTGACTCCTTCCGCGCGTTTCTTATCTTTACTTTCTTCTAAAATTTTGAAAGAGTATAATTCTGCTCGCAACCTTACAAATTCAACCATAATTTTTCCATTATTTTCGTCCTTCATTAATCCTAATACTTTTTTATTTGCCAATAGTATATCATAAAAATTATCCGGAGAATAGTCTGAGGTATCAAATTTATCTAAGGCACGTTTAATATACTCATATATATTCGGAACAGTAAAGTAGTATATGAGACTATCGGTGTCGGTATACATCAATTTAGCTTTATCAGCAAAAGTATTTTTTATATAGTTACAGTGAAAATCGTATCCAGCACGATTCACTGGAGATTAATGGAATCAATGCGAGATCAGGATGATCTACGTAAGACGTCACAGAGATATCTCTGTAAGTTAAATTGCATTATCATAGGACATTGCAGTTTTCTGTTAGTGCTTGACTGTTCAACTAAGAACTTCTGTTCTCAGCGAGTGACATCCAATAGGCATGTCTTCGGCTGACGTCATCCTGCCAAAAGCCACCGAGAAACAAAAGCGAGGGAAGAAAACTCAGAGTTTGTAGATGCCTACGTTTCTCTTGACGCCTCCCTCTGATTGGTCAACTTTGACCTGCTCCCATTTAAAAACTATGACCTTCCGGAGAAAAGGAAGGTCATTTTCATGATCAGTGGTGTCTCCCAAACACCGCCATACCCCGTTGGTCAGGTAATTTCGGAACACTCTGTATACTTTTTGAGCGATGGTGCCTGTTTAAATTTAAGAACACGATGAATTTTTCTTAACTTTATACCTAATCTCAAACACTGTTTCAAATTCTTATAATGAATGATGTATCTATCTTTCGGGAGGAGCGAAGTTATCAATTTCGAATTGCTAGAGCCTGGAGGAGTGTATTGCTGTGGACAGAGTAGCAAATGTTTATGAAGTTCTTGAAGCTCGATCGGATACTCCAAATCAATTTCGAATATGTAACCCGTAAGAGAGTCATCGGAAATATTATGAATATCCAATTGCGCAAAATTTTCTTCCCATTCGAATGAGCCTACTGGTAAAGATTGACTCACAGTTGCACTATATAAATTATTTACGTCATAGTACATAAGATGCGACTCTTTTTTGCTTGGATCGAAATCTGCTCCCATATACCTATTGTTAACCTTGGCGTATCTGCTGGAGCACTGACCTATGCCACCTCGGATACCTTTCTCGATAACCAACAACATCTCTACATCAGTCAGCAGCTCAAGTTCAACAGCCGTACACTTGAGCATAGTGTCGAAAGAAAGACCCGGTGCAGTGTAATAGTGTAAAGGATCTAAATTGTATATGGCGTAACAATTGCGTCTGAAATTTTCAAAGATATCAGCTAGAAGGAGAACATCGGTTTTCAGATACAAATCAGAATATTCACCTAATGTTTTAATGCAAAAAGTCTGCCAAATATTGCAAGCGTGATCATAATCTGCTTCTGAAATTCCTTCGTTATTTAATTTTGAATACAATTCTTTTACGGGTAATCGATCCTTTTTGAGTTTTTCCCAATTATCAATATATTTGTAGGGAAAAACACCTTTTCTAGTCAATAAATTGATTCCTCTACATTATTACAATGTATTAAACCAGTCGCTGATATCGGTGGACGGTAGAATAGCTTCGTTCTTAGTGTTGAAAAACTTGAGTTCTTCGACAATCTCGCCAGCTTTCATGGTCTCGAATTTACAAGACAAGACGACGTTCACTTTAAAATTTCCGTCCTTTCGTAGTGCGTTTTTTACTCTCGCAGTAAACGTTTTTGTGGAATCTTCCAAGAAATGACCCAAGTCCTTGTCTCGCAAGTTTGCAATGATTCCAGTCCTTATTTTTCCCTTAAGGGGGTTCTCTGGTTTGATGAATTCAAGAAATCGATTTTTTTTTTGCATAAATTGTTTCCTTAATATGTCTAGAATATGGTGGTAAAGTGATTTTTCAAAATTCGAAGTCATTATAAAGATACAGCAGTTAGAAGAGGGGCAGGTGTTCGGAGCGCTGAGAGGACGACCCTATTGTGTTCTGTCGGCTTGAGACCCTTCTATACAAATGTATGCACATAAAACAAGTCCAGACAAGTTGAAACAAGTTTAGGAGTGTAGTTATGTATGTTGTGAAATTTATTTTAGTCTTGGTTTAGCTTCGAAGAGCAGATTATCGCAGATTAATGGTAAGTTAGGATTTTTATAGTTGTAACTGTACGTGGATCTTCAAACGCGTTTTTCTCAAAACTACGTTTTTCAAACTTTCCTCCATCATATCTCGAGAACGGCTTGGCCAATGCACTTCAAATTTATAGGGTCGACTCAGCACATATAAACGCACGGAATGAACTATTATCACCCCAAAATTTAAAATATTTCTATTTTTTTTTAAAAAAAGTTGACAAAAAATACATGAAATTCGAAATTTTTTGTTCCGAAGTCTGTCAAAAGTCCAATTTTCAACATTTTCTTTTCATGATAGTTCATTCCGTGCATTTAAGCTTACAGATTAAAACGCCTCCGATTTTTTTAGTTTCGGATAAGCCAATCAGCTGATATCGTGGAGGAAGTGAGCGTCCATTTTTTCGAGGCAGGTGTCTTCAGAGCGCTATAACTTTTGTTCTACTGAATATTTTTAGCTAAAAATTTATACGTATACTCTTGAAACACTTATAAATAAATGATGAAAATTCCAAAGTTCTATCTCTTCATTGGTCCTCACAAAAAAATCCCAAAAAATGCTTAAAAATCAGACCGTCAAACCAGAGAACCCCCTTAAGGGATCATCACAGTGTGACCGCCCGAAAAATAGCCGATTTTCGCAATTTTTTTTTAGGTGGATGGAATAAAGTAATCGGTCTAATTTTTTTTTTACAAATTGAAGCACCTATGAAGTATACAAAATGATTTTTTAAAAGTTTCTTTATGTATTGTTTAACGTTGGTTTTATTTGTGGAAAATTGGATGGAAAAAAAATTGTGTCCCATGGTGGTCAGGATTGCGGGCGCAAATTTTTCCTCAAACAAAAATTTCAAATGGTTTATAAATCTGTAGGAAAGCCGCTATGCTCCTATGGAGGCTTTTTTGTTTTTAGTGAAATTTGAAAAAATGGTGTCCGTTTGAACAAAACGTATAAAATTTAGCCCTTTTTTTCGACAGTTTTTCGTAAAAAAAAAATAGGAAGATTTCAAAAAAAAATAAAAAAGCTTCCATAGCAACATAAAAAATTACGTGAAGAATGTTCTGTTAAAATTTCAAATGGATAGCTTGAAAATTCTTCCATTGAGAGTGGCCACCGTTTTGAAAAACACCATTCCGAGAAAAACGCGTTTAAAGTTCGAAGTGCGCCAGGTCTGACCCTGCAATTCCTTTTTCTAAGAAAGGCTGTAGCGACCGAAATAATTCGAATTTCGACATAAACATTGGACAGAATGTTTTTAACCGTGTACACTATCGGATAATGAAAAAAAAAATATCGATTTTTTGAAAATTTTACACTGTGATGATCCCTTAAAGGCAGATTTCAAGTCATCCCAACGCACTTTGTCACTTCTTCTCTCCGTTCCTCTCGCCGTTCCTCCGCCTCTTTTTTTGAAGTTGTTGTTTACACTTTTCTTTTAGAAATTTCAGAATTCCGATCGTTGTTAAAATTTTGGTTTTCTCTCCGATCGTAAGAGTGAAGTTTCTCAAAATTTCATTCAAAAGTCTGATATTTTTTATGCCAAATTTCGTCCATTTTTCAATTTCTGCAATCGATGATCCCTTCTTCAGAAATTTATATACTCCTTGCATAATCTCGATCAACTTTTTACACTTTGCAGAATCTATCTCATTAATAGCAATAATGCACTTGAAGGTTTAACAAACAAACAAATGCATTTTCTAGGATATTCAGTTATAAGTAACGATGCAACTATATCATAAAATTAGTTTGCAACGAAAATCCTTTGAGGTAGCATCTGTGAAACTTAACCTAAAAATGGGGCATTCGCATGGAAAAGAAGAAGAACGAGAAGGAGCCATGAAGGAGAGAGAACAGTTTCGAAGAGATCGGTACCACGAATGGGTACGGAGCGCGAATCTACCTGAAAGACACAATCGTATCACTTTCGATAACAACAGTCTATTTGGAATCGCATCTTAGAATGAAAATTGTGCAAGGTCAAATCGTGCTAACGCTGCGGGAGATTCTTCAACCTCGAATCAAAGTCAAACACAAGGATCTGAAAGAGGGAATCGAGCAACCAGATAACAAGTCATCCTTATTCGATTCGCTTAAATATATACTGTTGTAATTGATAAAATTTTGAATTCGACTACATGAACCTGTATGGAGAATTATTCTTGTCGTTGAAACCCTACATCTCAGATTTACAACGTTCTGGAATATTCGGATGAACCTTAGCCCTCCTCCTACGAAGTTGCGTCGCGCGCGCGTACGTATCTCCTACGAATAATTTGACACCTCGGGGGGATGAGGGACTGCATTCTCGACGCACGACTCTGCGAGATAACGTTCGGTATTGCGCATTTCAACAACCGATACGTAGATTCTTCTAGGATGACTTTGAACTCGCCGTTGCGCTCGCACGAGGTTGGGGGTTGGAGGATTCGCGAAGCTTCTCACTAATCGAAGCTACACACTAATCTGTACGATAAAGTTTTCAAGGTTAGAGGAAGAAAACTTCCTGCTGCAGGACTGCATCAGCGATGCGCAATTCTACGAGATGGGAGGGGTTCATCAAAGCTTCTAGAAGGTTCAACGGAATGGGGGGGGGTTGTCTCAAAACATCGCGGGAGAGGACCGCCGGCTCTGGGAGCGACCCCTCGCGACTTAGCAAAGACACAAATCGCCGAAGCTTCTAAAATGTCCTACAAGGTTCTCGATCGCGTACGATTCCCAAAATCGAACGTAAAATTTCTGGAATCCCCCATAAATTCATAGAAAAATAGGGGCCTTGGTGAAGTCACTTCCGGAAATCATAGAGCTCACGACGCCAAACTTAGCACGGACACCCACCATCAAAGGTTCTAGAGTGTCGGTATACGTCGGTTACAGGAGTCCTGGTCCAGAACCCCCCAACTTATATTACTATTGTTCTTATTTATATTTACTTGTTTATTTATTTATTCGTTCATTTATCCATTTATTGGTTTATTAACTTTTATAAAAAGTTAAAATGAAATTTTATCCGAATGAATTTTATAAATGGCGAAAATTATTTATTAATGACTGGATAAATACTGTCTGAGACAAAAGCGTAGAAGTAACTTTTAGCTAAAAATTCCACTGTCTTTCACTCCTTGAAATATTAATTAATGGTTATAAGATACTCTGTATATTGAAATACGATTTGGTTACAAAATTTTGAGCTTTTCGTTAATCGAGCGAAAATTTGTGAAAAAAAATCCGCAAAAAAATTCCTGAAAGTACTTCAAGACCTTATTTATCGAATAACATTTAAAACATTTTGAAATATTGTGTGGTTTCTTTTAAATAAACAGAATGTGCAGCTTCAAAATCTTCGCAATTGTCACATATAATGGTCATCATTTCCGAAACAGAATAACATAGCCAACAATCAATATAATTGCAGACTTAGGACGTTACCCAGTGCACTGCCCGTGTCACCTACCCAGCTGCTTAGTTAAGTGCATTCCTAAGGTCCTAACCATACCTAAGAGCATCAGCGAAAAACGACTATATAAGCAGTCAAAGTTATTACAGTTATTACATACCCTAGTCACAGTTATTACATACCCTAGGGAACAAGCTGGATCGGTTACCGGGCAAAATTGAGCGGCATAGACTATTCTTTCCAAGTAGCGCATATACTAGATAATTTTCTGTTCCACCAAAATTCTTTTCGTTTTACCCTCACATACAGTCAGGTTTTGTAATCCAATTTCACGATTTTTATCCCAGTATTTCTCATAACCGAAACACTGTACACAACAATATACAATTGAAAACTACCAAATCATTTGTAACAATATATCGCAAATTCACATTTTACTCGTATCTTAAATATTTATTGCCCATCCTTAAACATTTCAGGGAATATCTCTCCACGTTGGAATAGCAAGCCGTGTTTCAACACCTTAAACGAGCAGCGAACTCACCATTGAGTGTATTCTTACCGCTCAAAATTCACTCAATTATTCACGTTACCTCTTGTCGTTTTTTTTTTGGTTACTTCTAAAATTTTTTTATCAAATTTAAAGGCCTCGCTAGCCACTACGGCCTACGTAACACAATCGATAAAGATAAAGAAAGGGGAAAAAGGCTACATTCGTAAAAAAAAGTCAAGGAATGCAAAACTCCATAGTTCAGCATTAATTGCATAACATGCTACATTTTAAGATAAGCTTAGAGTCATATTTTTCTGATGTCGGGTTCAGAAATTATTGAAGATTGAATGTGAAGTTTTTACGCAGTGCAGGCCCCGGTCCACATGGTCACTCGCGGCGAAAGGCCCCCTTACTTAGGTCAATCAAGCTGGAACCGCCACAGTGGAAAATCGAAATAATTTCTATTACAAAAATAGGAGCTATTAAAGAGCTAATTAAGTGACCTAATTAAAATTTTAGAACTCCACTCCTTTTAGTCAAAACCTGTGGTGGTGCTAGCTCACAACAAAGTATCGACACAGATTATAGTTAAAGGATGTATGAAGTGTCGTCTTACTTGAGTGACCAATGTTAATGACTATCTCTTTTACCAGAAATTCGTCATTATACTTATTCTTTTCTTTCTTAGGATTTTGAAAAATCCTTTAATATTAAAAAATTGTCTATAAATAAATAATGTCCGAGCGTAATGGATCGTGGAATTATTCTGTTAGAGCCACGGTGGCGAAACTGGTAACGCGACAGGATAGACCTCTGGAGTTCCCGGTTCAAATCCGGGCTGTGGCAGAATTTTTTCACGATCCATATAAATTCGTTCGTTCAGATCCTGGGCTGCTGAGTGACTCCAAACCGAGTCCTGGCCTAAAAAAACAATCTCTAACGAGATTGAAAAGAATAAGTATAATGACGAATTTCTGGTAAAAGAGATAGTCATTAACATTGGTCACTCAAGTAAGACGACACTTCACACATCCTTTAATTAATGAAAAAGTGACGACATCTTCAAAATCCTTTAATATTAAAAAATTGTCTAAAAATTATAGTGTCGTGTCTAGCAAGCCCTTATATGGGGTTTTTAATTACCTCGTATGACTAACGGTGTTTAAAAAGTGCATGTGACTAGTTTTTAGTATCAGATGTTTGTTTTAATTTTTTTTATTGTTTATGTTGTGGCGGCGGTTCAAACATTATTTGAGCTTCCACCGCCACATATTTTGACTAAAAGGGGTGGAGCTCTAAAATTTTAAATAGCTCTTAATTTTGTAATAAATATTATTTCAGTTTTCCCCTGTAGCGATTCCAGCTTTATTGATGTCCCGTACTTGAAAGGTTAAACAGAATCTCATGTCGTTACATTCCAAATTCAGTTTATGAGTAATGTAAAGTAAAAAAAAAAGTAAGTAAAAGTAAAACGCTGAGGTAATTTATTACTTCAGGGTGACTAGTACCAGGTTAAACAATCATTGTAAGTGTTGTATACATATCCTTTGTCACACGAAGTGCAAGTGATACAATATTCGGAAATTTTACAAATTTTCATTAAATCATACCTATTTGTCATTGACATTCCTGGCCTGTTTGTCCGTTTAAGCATCACTTTGATCTGTCGACCTCGGAACATAGATTCATCCATAGCCATCGCCGTTTGTACAGAATCTCGATCAGCAAACTCTATGTAAGCAAACCCTTTAGGATGTCCATCAAATTTGTTGCATAATATCGTCACTCTGTTAACACTGCCACATCCATGGAAATGTTGCTCCAATTCTTCTGCAGTTGCTCCATAATCCACCTTAATTCATAGGAGAAATATAAAAAGGGACAAGTTTCATAAAACAATACTCAAATTACAAAACGTTTTTCTTTAATTATTCAGTTATACACACAGAAAGAATAATATGGGAATAATCTCTTGATTCAGCATAGCAATCAAATCATATTCCGGCTTTCTGTCGACTTGCGTTATACATAGCCATACAGTTACTCTGCGTATCGTTATGCGATGGACAAAAAATAGAAATTATATCCATATTTTAGACCCTCGAGATTTTAGTGATTCTCTCAATACATAGTGATGTATACAGGGTATTCGTTATGCAACGCACTGTAGTAACACTGTTGCATTTCTTGTCAAATTCTAAGGAATATGTGTATTTTCATTTTTTATTTCATATATCAAAATTTCGAGATAATCAAGGTTGAAGTTGCAGTATGGCGACCAATCAGAACGCGTTTAAACGGAGAGTAGATGACGTCGCGAACCAGCCCGCAAGGCCTGCTTACACTTAGCCAATAACACTAAAGCCCGTATCCAGAACTCGCTATTAGTACTGATAGCGCGCTTTTAAATTATTTGTTAGTGAGTTTATAGGTGATCGTATTCAGAACCGCTTTTATGGTCACTCTTAAGGTCACTAACAGCTAATAGCGCGCTATTAGCGAAAAAGCCTATTCAGAACCGCTTTTAAGCCGCTAACAGCGCGCTATTAGGCGCCATCTTGTGACTAACAGCGACCTGTTCGTAGATGTGGACAGGGGCATGTTTAAAGTGACAGGTCGCTCAAATATGGCGGAACAGATGGAGGCTATTGCCGAGGTGGACGAAGTCCGCGAAGTTAATGAAATGAGAGTAAGAAATCCGCAAGTTTTTCGAGAGAGACGTGATTCGTTTGAATTGTTTAGTGATCGTGAATTTCGAAACAGATATCGCTTATCGAAAGACAGTGTACGATTTGTGATCAGTTTAGTGGAAGATAGGTTAGTGTCTCATGCCGGTCACCACACCGACATATCCCCAGCAATGCAGGTGCTTGTAGCCCTGCGGTTCTATGCTAAAGGATGCTACCAGACAGAATTAGGTGAGTCATTACCATAAGTCAATGCTCGTTGTGAAAATTAATATTAAAATAAATTATTATAATACTCTGTCATTTGCATGATATCAATAAAATTATTACACATTTTAGGAGATCTGCATGGCATTTCCCAGCCTAGCGTATCCAGAATAGTCGCAAAAGTATCTGATGCTATTGCTGCACTGCTTCCACGATTTGTTGTTTATCCAGCTAGAATGGAAGCTCTTAAAACGGAGTTTTACAACATAGACCACTTTCCTGGGGTTGTGGGCTGTATTGATTGCACCCACATTGCAATAAAAAACCCCAGTCAGGAGCGATCTATGTTGTATGTTAACCGTAAGGGTTATTATTCTATCAACGTGCAAGTAGTGTGCGATGCTCAGAGACGAATTCTGGATATTGTCGCTAAATGGCGAGGCAGTGTTCATGATGCACGTATATGGGACTCGTGCTCTCTAAAGGAAGAGTTTGAGGTAAGCATTTTTTCATTTATTAAAAGTATGTTTGATATTAGGTAATCAATGAAGTGATAATATATTTATTCTTATTTAATAGGCCTCGAGGATAAAGGGAATCTTGCTTGGGGATGCTGGATACCCATGCAAGCCATACCTTCTAACACGGATCCAATCTCCTCAAACTCAACCTGAACAAAGATATAACAGGTCCCATAAATCTACACGGATAACTGTAGAGCACTGCTTTGGGGAATGGAAGGGCATGTTTAAAGCCCTTCGCAATGTCATGCAGATATCCCTTCCGACAGCGAAAACAGCCATCATTGCCATGGCTGTTTTGTTTAACATCCGGAAGGAACACCATGACAATGATGGCTATGGTAAGAATATAAAATTCATTCAAACTTTCTCATTAAATAGTTTTAACTTAAAGTAATCTTCTTACAGATCCTGATTCGGATGAGGAAGAGGCCTGCGAATCTTCTTCGGAAGGTATAGAAGAGCAGCCTCTTCCTGATTCCGTCCTGGTAGCAGGGAATATGTTCCGCAGGGACTTTGTGCGAAGACATTTCGCATAAAGGAGTTCCTGCATTGCTGGAGGTGCTGAGGCTCTAACCTATCTGCCCTATCTGATCATCTGTACACTGCCTTTTGATGAAGATATCTGCTAGAAGTTCTACGAGAACTAAACAATTCAAATGGATCAACTTCCTTTCGAAAAACTTGTGGATTTCTTGCTCTCATTTCAATAAATGAAACTTTGTTTTACATTATAATACTGATATTTTTATTTCTAATTTACCCATACCATTAATAATAAGAAATACATATGTAAAAAAAGTAAAAAGTTTTTATTAATCATAGGAAAAAATATTTACAAAAGTTTTTTGTCAAAGAAAAATCATATGTACAATTTGTAAGCGACAATCGTGATCTAGTAGAGAATAAAACGAATAATGCTAGATTGCAAAAAAACAGAAGAAATAAATGGATAGATCTAACGAAGAAAATAGCAGTGACTGGTAAGTAAGTGAGTTAGGAAAGATATTACAGATGCATCGACGGTGGAAACTCGCAGCAATTCCTTACATAGCAGCCATGATCGAATTGCAAAACTCAAATTTTCTTTTGTTCTGGTCCTTGCAAAAATCTTTCTTTCGCTAACTGTTACTTCAAAATTTTCATTCTAAGATCGTGTTCCTGCTTCATAATTTGTATTTCTAAATTGTGCTTTTCTTCCATATAACGCAACGTTTCATCAATTTTTTTCGTTTGCAATTCGAGCATGGCTGCTTCGTAGGCTGTCATATTCTTTTTTAATTTTTTTGGTACTGGCTCAGGCGAGGTCCTATCCCCATGACTTCTTTTTCCAACTTCCGTGGAACACGATGGATCTGCCTGAGGTAGGTTCGACTGTATAAGTACTAATTCACTAAAATATATTTTAACCAAATTAAAAATTGCTACTTGTCGTTTTTATAAATTAATCATCAATCACGCAGATTTAAATCTTTGGGACGTAAAATACAACATTATAAACAAGTAAGGAAGATGACAATATGAATACGAATATATCAAGTATTATTATACCCAGTTGTCGGATCCAGTTCGTATGTGACTTCATTCTCAGACTTTTCCACCGTGTTCAATGTTGGGTTCGTTCTTCTCTGCAAATGTGAATATATTTCAAATAATATATACAATAATAATGTAGATTAATATAATTAATTAAATCTAAAATACAAATAATACATACTAGGCTATCGGAGTCGTGGGGATTTTCATCCTCCACAAAATCTTCCGGGCAAATTTCACTGATTGTGAAATCGAGCCCAGAAGGTTCTGGGAGTGCAGGACCTCCGCCTGTACCAGTCGCATGCTTGCGATAGCAAGAAATAATCTTCTTTGCTGCGAGTTTCCACCGCTGATATGCACCTCTAATATCTTTCCAATCCCTCTTAATTCCAGTCGCTGCCATTTTCTCTGTTAGTTCCATCCATTTGTCTCTTCTACTCTTTTGCAATCTAGTATTATTTGCTTTATTCTCTAATATATCACGATTGTCGCTTACAAATTGTACGACTAACGCTTTTTCCTTGATGGCGAAATTCTCTTTTCGTGTCATGGTGATCTACAACGATTTACATGTTTGTCATTTTCATGTCATGCCTGTTATGTAATAGTTATACATACTTACCACATTTACATGATTTTAATGTATTAATTTAATATTAATAGCTTACCTTCAAGAAAGAGAATTCTTGTGATTTCGAATTTCAAATATGGCTGCAGTTTTCACCAAATATGAAGTTCGCGCTTTCCGGATACCAGCGAATACTCCCGGACATAATCGAATATGCCCGAGTCTTCCCGAATGATTCCGAACGCAGTTGAAAGTACATGTTACAAGACGCTGCTCCCTGTTAGCGTACCTTTAGCTAAAAGCGGCTTAAAAGCGAGTTCTGAATACGGTCACTAACAACTCGGCGCAGTCACTTTTAACTAATAGTGACTCTGTTAGTGACCTTAAGAGCGAGTTCTGAATACGGGCTTAAGAGTATCGTCGTAGTGTCCCTGTTTATCTGCATTCATTGAGTAACCCTAGCAAAAATATGTTCAGGCTGCCTGATGGCGTATCAGGTTCGGACCAGGTATCGGTATGGCATGCCTGATCAGGATTGCCGGATGAGGCCCAGAACTTGCCCTGATCATGCATCAGTACAACATTTGTAAATGTGATCAGCCTGAAATATAGATCCTGACCAGGATCAGGCCCTGATCAGGCAATTTCATGGCAAGCCCTAGCATGGAAAATCTGACTTGGCCGTAGTCAGGCGTTATTCAGAGCTGCCGTATTAGGTGTGAAATCAGGCAACACTGAAATCGCCCTAATATGAAACTATATACATGTAATACAACCACCGCCCACCAGAGGGACAGGGATACCCGCAAGCAAAAGTGGGTCAATGAACCGATAAGCTCCAAACTTTATAGAATTCTGAAAAAGAGACGAAGAGGCGATAAAAACTTCTAACTTGCAGCACCTAGTAGTCCAATCCATCGCACTGCTTCTATATAAAATTTCTTAGAATCAACAAACTAATTTATAATTTGCAGGAATTCTCCTACCCCTTGAAAGCAAGGCCTAATACGTTACACTGAATTACTCCACTAACTACGATATTTTCAAAAAATGTTACCTGTTTGTCATTTCAACGTCCATGTATATGTATATCTAATGTATATCAATATCAGAAAACCGGATATAATACCAATCAGGCCATGATCAGGACCACATATGTTCCCTAATGTGGGCTTGATCAGTAGCCTGATCAGTGCCGAATCAGAAATGCCGTTACATGCCACATCAGGGTCGAAAGAGCGGCATGATCTGGGCCGGATTATCAGTTGGGGACAGCCTGATATGGCCCGGATCCCCGCCGGAATAAATTTTTGCTAGGGAAGATACAATCGCTCGCTGTAACGTCAGTGAATTTCAGAAGATACCCTTTATTCCTTATAATGTCTATTCCTTTAATCGGACAAGATAGTTATACCAACGTATTACGTTTTGAGTGGTCCTGAAACGGATCGATTTTGATATACGCATGACCGAGCTTGGATCTCGACATGCTAATCTGCAACAATTACATACATTTTCTATGATAACAGTAGTAAGTCTACTGCAGTCGAATGACTCGTTTACAAATTACAACCTATTTCGCTTCACATTTTGGAGACAGTCAGTTCGATTTATGTTGTTTCAACTGCAAGATCGCATTATGAGTAATTATTCTGTGAGATACTATTGCGACATGTATTGCGTGTTAGCCCTATGTAATAGCAGCCAAACACAAGCAGCGCAAGAATATGTAATTAGGTTTATTAATCGGCGACATCCTGATAAAAATGTTACGTACTCTACAATATTTACTGTTTCAGAATAATCATTATGATAGAAAATGTATCTAATTGTTGCAGATTAGCATGTCGAGATCCAAGCTCGGTCATGCGTATATCAGAATCGGTCCTTTTCAGGACAACTCAAAATGTCATACATTGGTACAACTATTTTGTCAAATTAAAGGAATAGACAATATAAGGAATACAGGGTACTTTCCGAAATTCAGTGACGTTTCAGCGAGCGATTGTATCTCACTCAATGAATGCAGATAAACAGGGACACTACGACGATACTCTTAGTGTTATTGGCCTAGTGTAAACAGGCGTTGCGGACTGACTCGCGACGTCAGCTACGCGCCGTTTAAACGCGTTCTGATTGGTCGCATTACTACAATTTCAACCTTGATTATCTCGAAATTTTGATATATGAAATAAAAAATGAAAATACACGTATTTCTGAGAATTCGACATTTGATAGGATACTCGGGTGGGCACTGCACTAGAGCACAGCACTGCACCTCCAAAAAAACACAGAAAATCTATAGAATTTTCTGGATATTACAAGAGCAACACGAGAATTACACGAGCGAGAACTTTCTATACCGTACAGAAAACACAGCTAGAAAAACTATCAACAGATAGCACAGGAGCGTGAGCCAGTTCGAGGTACCTCGATCGATGTCCTAAGATAGATTATGTCTTTAAAATAGTCAAATTCGGGAACTAATGATTCTGATTGGTAGAGATACTTATGGCCAATAACTCTTAACCGTTCCCTCGAGTCTTTTCTTTACACTAAATCGAGAGTATTTCTTAGCGAGTTGGTAAGTAACAGGTCGGAAATCCTCCACGGCCGCTACCCTAGAGCATCGGGCAATAGCTGAGCACAACAACCATAACTCGGGTCATGGGGTTCCTCATATGCCCTTAACTGTAACAAAATGGTATCTCCGCCCACTTTCCAGCCCTCTATCACTCTCCAGCAGGGCGCCGGTATCTCACCCGGGATTCTGCCGGTTCGTAGCGACGTCTCCATCGGGTACCCACCACTGCCATTCAACTCAACTCAACTCAACAATAATAAACCTTTCCGAGAGCATTGGCATAACTGTACGAATCAGCTCAAAAGCGTAGCTTCTAAGTTGGATGGCGACTCGAAAGAAACCATAAAGCGAAAACATTATCTCAATCGGTAGCTGGAGTCGCTTTCTGACTGTGAGTTGCAAAATTACGTCACAATATGGGCACCTTTCCTATACTGCATTGTCCACGAGCATAATTCATTTTCACCCAACAGTATGGGGAGATTTCCCAAACTGCCGAAATATTTTCAGTTTTCTATGTTATGTCGGATGCAATCCCATGTTTTCATAGTCTATAACCAAAAAATTTTCTCCGTGTATCAATTTGCGCAATGATACACTAAAGGAATATCATATTATTGCGTAAATTATAATATGTATATATTCTTACATATTTTCATCTGGTAGTACAGCATCACTTAAGGAGATTGTACACTTAAATGACCAAAATATATGACTTTTATCTTGAATTTTTGTTTGTGTTGTTTTTGTTCTTTAAGCTGCATACCGAATAATATTTAACGATATTTATTTAAAAATATTCATATAATTCGATAATAATTCGTAAAATATAAATCGCAATAAAACACGTATGCGGTAAAACGGAATTAGGTACCAGGGTTTAATAAATTCCTCCAACAATATTTTTGCAGCAACTCCATTATGAACTTAACAAATTGTAAAGAAGATTACCTTAATATATCTATTAAAATGTATTCGTTGAATAGCCGTTGCTATGGGATATAAAAAAGAAGAAAAGAAGACTGAGAACGAATCTAATAATCCTGAATGTACGATCATTTTTGAGAAGTGGGATTATAACTTGATACACGTGCAAATTTCTAGTGAATGAGTCTGGGATTCATAAATAGAATTAAATTGACGGAATTCTTCAGTCGATCGTTAATGTGATTCGGGTAATCAAGATTATTGATATCAAATTCGGAAATTGAGTTATCAAATAATACACCATGGATCCTAATGTTATAAGTCCGTCGGAGAAGAGAAAAAGAGGACGACCGAAAAAAATTCAAATCGAAACGACAGTCCAGAAATCAGAATACGGAATACGCCAAACAGTGAATCGGACTCCAATGCAATCAACATCTGGAATACAATCTAAAAATAATGCAGAAGGAGTAGGCCATCAAGGTTTTGTCGAACAATGTTCTGTTAGTGGACTTGGGACCTAATCTCCTGGAATTAGACAGATTAACATTTGCGAAACGTCAGCAATACGCTAAAACCAGAGGCGGCAACCATCCGGAAGCCACGAATTTTACTACTTAAAAAAATTACGTCTGCTAACAATCCTATAAGTCGAATACGTATTTCCATGGAACCATTAAAAGTTCTAACGAGTTTCAATCCAATGGTTCAAAATGTTGGCATTAATCAATGGATTAATAAAATAGAAGAATACGCAGATATGTACGGTTAGGATGATTTAACCACGAAACATTACGCTCTATCAAAACTCGAAGGTATCGCAAAAAATGAAAGAATAGTCTTGAAAAAGCCGACAGAACATGGGAAGACTGTAAAACATTATTTAAAAAATATGTTTCTGAGCGAAGAAACTGGTATCAAGAAGGTTTTAAAGGCTCAGAATTACAAATAGCAGTCGGACCAAAATATTATCGAATATTTTTATGGGAAATTGTCACGATGGAACAATACTCAAATGAGAAAACATGAAATTGTCAAATGAATCGTCGATGGGTTGGAGAATGTCCGAAACCATTCATATTTGGGAACTCTTTCTCGATATAAAGAAACAATCGATCTATTACCGGATTTGAAAAGGGAAGATAATTTCATAGGAGACCATATATGTCCAACGTCGAAATCAATGTTTTCAAAGAAGGAAGGTCAGCGTTTGGATCATCAGAAAATAGGACAGCCAAATTGTTACGTCCGACACGTCTAGGTTCCGAAGAGGAAGTACGTAGAGGACGAACTTACTTATTTTTGGGATTCTTGCCACTTTAAAATGCTTATGCACACCCAACTGCTTTCTGCTGCTTCTTTTGGACTGATGTCGATAGATAATCAGGCTCGTTGTTTGATTATATATATATATATTGTGACGTGATTTTTCGAATCACGGTCCCAAGGCGGCTCCGGTTACCGATACAGATAACGTTCTCGATTTCTGGTTCTCTTCGGATCGCCACCCTGCTTAGAAGCTACGCTCTCGGATTGATTCGCATAGATATGTCAAGGCTCTCGGAAGATTTCGTTGTTGTTGAGGTGAGGTCGAGGTGCTCGAATCTGCCGTGGGGAGATAGTCTCGACGTACCGAGTTGCCCGGCAGAGGAGAGTACCCGACGGAGACGTCTCCACGGACCGGCAGAAGCCCGGGTGAAATACCGGCGCCCCGCTGGAGATGGGCAAAGGGCTGTAGAGCGGGCGGAGATATAGTTTTGATGCAGATAAGGGCAGGAGAGGAACCTCCTGCCTGAGTTAAGGATGTGGTGCCCAGCTGTCGCCCGATGCCCTGGGGAAGCGGCCGTGGAGGATCTCCAGAATTACGTACCGATTCGTTAAGGAACGCTCTCGATTTGGTTTAAAGGGACGATTCGGAGGAGATAGAAGTGTTATCGGTTAAAAGGCTCTCGACCAATCAGAATGATTAGTTCTCGGATTTGGCTATTGTCAAAGCAGTCTGTCTCGGGGCACCGACCGAGGTGTCATGGGCTGGCTCGTGCTCCCGTGCTATCTGTTGATAGTTTTTCTTGCCGTGTTTCGCTCCGGTATAGCAAGTTCTCGAATCGTACAGTTCTCGCGTTGTTCTCGCGATATCCTGGAATTCTATGAATTCCTGTGAGTGTTACGGAGGTGTAGTGCTGTGCCTTAGTGCAGTGCTCACCAGAGTGTCCCTTGGAGGCAGTTCTCGACCTTCCCGGATTAGCTGTATCAGCTCCGGTGAGTCTTCCAATTTATTAATTGGTGAAGGGATCTCGATGGATAGTTTAGATTCGTTCTGATACGTTCTCGGTTCGTCGCTCTCTATCACTCGCACTATTTGCCGGACTCGTACTCCGACCCTCTCTACCTCAAACCTAGCAGCCTGAGCGGCCGTGCATTTCCGTAACCGTCCGCTCCCGTTCGTGTATCCAGTTGCGTTTGCTGATTTTACGCGACCCCAAAGATCAGCACCTACGGTTGCGTTTCTCGATTTCACGCGTCCCCAAAAATCGAAAGGATCCGTTAAGCTATCGCCTCGTCTGATAGGTTCCGTCAGAGCTCTCGTTCTTGGTGGAGTTGGGCCTGTTCCACCCCAACTCCCAGTTTATACCGGCTCGTCAGTTCCCGGTGAAATAAGAATTGGCTGGCGCCCGCCTGGCTTGCGGATGCACGAACGACGGGTGGACGGCCGAAGGTAACGTAGGTTGGTTCTCGAAGATAGTTCGTTCTCTGAGTTTTGCTATCGGTGTCGGGTCACGAAAAGAAATACGTTACAATATATATGAAGAGGGAAAATTTATGTATTTGTGAAATGACTCTGAACAATGCCAATGTATATTGGTTAGTATGCAATATCTATTGTATTATAATGGATATTAAAATGAACATAGAAATGAATATAAAAGTGAATATACCAATGAATATAAAGATGAATATAAAACCGAATATAAAAATGGCGCACCGCGTTTACAATGATATGATGTACCCTCAAGATGGTCGGTGCTATCTGTGTTTTCGTGTTATGGTGTTGTCTGTGTTGTTCGTGTTACAATGGTTGTTTGTAATCGTGTACGTGTAGTTGATATTCGATACAGTGAAATGGTACGATAATGGTACATATGTATAGGTATATATGTTATAGTATGATAATGTGATACTGAACAAGTAATTACGATAATGTGTAGAACTCACCAGTGAAGGCAAGAGAGAGATATTGTAGCTGGTTTGGGACGAATCCCCAAAATAGTATGTAATCCAAAATTTAGAAGATGATCCTTGTCCTGGCCGCTAAGGTAGGCACTAACACTAGTGTAGTGGTTGTTACACACAAGGACACTGAGTTCAAAAGGGGTAAAACTTGTGATTTTTGATTGCGTTTTGCTGCTCGGTCCTAAGGCGAGGAAGACAAGATAGGCCCTAAGGTATCTTGACTAACACAATGGATTGGCACTAAGTTCGCCTTTGACTCAAGGTTTTAGTGAAAAGTAAAGTGTGACTAGTTTTGATGAGACTCCTAAGTAGATTGGCTAATCCGCTCCTCGATTCTGGCTCGAGGAGTGCTAGGGTCCAGAGAAGGGATGGAAAACTGCCGATTTGGTGCATTCTGGAATCGTGGGACCGGCGCGGACTGTTCTTGGTTCCCGCGGTCTTGCCACGTTATCGGCACGTATTCTTGGAGTTCATGGTCCTAAAGTTCTCTAATTCATCTAACTTATATTATTCTCTCTCTCGTACTCACTGGTGGGTTCCCATGGGAACATTCCGTGGAGGGACTGTTCCCATGGACTTACAATCCTATGATTATTACTATCTTATTTCTAACTTACACTAAGGAGGAGCTAGGTGCGCGTAAGACCTGATCGCAAAATAATAGGGCAGGGGCGTTTGGCGGAAAATTTGGGGTGTAGTTGCGTCGGACGTAACAAAATAAGTTACATCGTACTCCTGCACCAAAAAAGGTAATCACAATAACAAGAGATACGAAAAAAAGTTACTTGTTTCAAACGTGGAAATGTTGGTCACTACACATGAAATTATCTTGAAAATTTAGAAAAAAAGAAGATCGACCAAAAGAATTAAGAACAGTAGATAACGAGAAAAATTTACACATTTAATTGAAACTCTCTCGCAACATTTTTCAAGAAACGTTAATCAACCACAACGAAATGAGGTGTTACGTTGACTTGGAAAACGGAGTGACCACCTCTAGAAAGCATCACGCTGATAGATTACACTTGGCATATTTTGAAAGTAAAACTTGATTCACTTTAGGATACGGTGGAGGTCAAGTCACTCCAATAGGTGTAATGTAATGGCAAAATGTAATGTTTTCGTAGTTTCGAACGAAGCACAGCTCGTACCATTGTTGGACGGAGATTCTTATACGAAGCAGCAGAATGGTCATATTTAAAATACAAAAAAAGTCTTGAATATAACGAGTAATATAGGCGAATTATTGAAGATCAAAACAGCAAGACCGAGTAAAGCCAAATTCATAGCTGAAGATGAAAGTCATTCTGAGGAATCATCTTGATCACATCAATGCTGATAGTACTTCAAAAAATTATTTTTACGTCGAAGGTATAATAGTATACGGGAAACGAATGATACAATACCCCGATGTATTATTAGCACAAATGGAAAAAGATCATCCGTCATGCCAATAATGAATTTGAGCAGTATCGAGATGACGATTAAAAAAGGATAGACGATTGTACGTCGAGAAGCGTTCATGGAAGAAGGAATCACACGAGAAATCTACAACGAAGAAATATAAAGATGAGATCGATTCGGATCTGGATATAACGACGACACGTTGATCCAGTTAATGAATATAGATATAGAGGGGTCGCCGCGAGAAACCTGCAATAGATGAAAAAGCAGAACTTAGCTGAAATGTTTATTCATTTAAATACGGACAAACCAGTCTGCAATCGATCAAATCGACTTATCATGAGAAAGAACAACTGAAAGACATGATCGCGGATTTGAAAAAAGCGGACGTAATCGAAGATAATTCGTCTCAATATGCGAGTGTGATTATATTGGTGCAGGAAAAAAATAGAAGTAAGGATATGCATCGATTGTCGTTCGTTGAACAGGATCACGATCAAAGATAGATTTTCATTACCACTGATCAGTTGGACAGATTGAGCGGTCTTCAATACATTACAAGTCTGTAAATTACCCGTATCCGTTTCAACATAAGTGACGATTAATTTTAAGAAATGAAATTTCTTTAAAACGAAGGTGGATTATCTGAGCTTTAAGATTTTACAGTCGTTTATCGAACCAGTTACAAAGAAAGTAGACTGCATTCAATTTTTCCCGACACGTACGAATGTCGAGGCCGTAAGAAGTTTTATTCGATTGACCAACTTTTTTTTCGTAGATTTGCGAAGGGTTTCGCAACAATTATAAAACCATTAACGAATTTATTGGCCAAAAAAGAAAATTTCATTTGAAATTCGGAACAAAAAGCGACAGAGGATTTCAAGCTGAGACTATCGTCCAGATTAATATTTCCAATCTACAATGGGAACAAGAAGACGAAAATTCACACAGATGCTAGTCAACACAAGTAAGGAGCGGTTTTGTTACAAGAACAAGAAGATAAACGAATGCACCTAATCAGTTATTTCGGTAGAAAAACCACGAACGACGAAGCCAAGTACCATTCGTACGAGTTAAAAGCCTTGACAACTGTGTGCGCGTTGGAAAGATTTCGTGTACATCTCATCGGAATGGAAGTCATAATCAAGACGGATTCTAATAGTATGAAACTCTTAGAGGGTAAGAGAGATTTGAATCCTCGTATAGGAAGATGGTTTGTGAGATTATCGGAATTCAACCATTGCATCAAATATTTAAAAAACGAACATCATTGTGTCGCTGGTGGATTTAGTCGTTATCCGCTAATCCGGCTGAAGATACGCCAATCATTGGAATGCCGACCATGGGTATCAACGTTAATACCGATTGGACAGCAGCTATGCAACGAGCAAGTCTGAAGATTCTCGCAGTAAGAGACAAGTTGGAAGTTGGATATGCGGAAGTGCATAAGAATTTTACTATGTGCAATGCCACAGTATATCAAGTAACAAAGGCAAGATGGCGACTGTACGTTCCCAGAGAACTAACGCAGGATATAACTACGACAGCCCATAAGAGTCTTGCACATTTAAATTTTAGCAAGAATCTCTCAAAATTGAAGGAACCCTATTATTTCCCAGGAATAAGAAATTACGTTACGACTTACGTTAATCACTGCATAAATTGTTCATACTATAAAACAGAAATGGAAAAGAAACCTGGATATTTACATCCAAGAGAAAAAGGAAGTGTCCCTTTTTAGACGATTCACGTTGAGCATATGGAGTCTTTCAACAAAACAATACGAGAGAATAAATCTGTTGATAAATACTGAGAGAATAAAACTGAAGAGTACAGGGACGATGAAACTATTGCAGTACTACAAAAATTAATGTCCCATTATGATAAGTCAAGACGCATCATTAGTGATGAAGGAGCAGCATGTATTTAAAAACAATTTAAGAACTTTTGATTGGAGTTTGAAATACATACAGATTGCTATCGACACTCCAAGGGCAAATGATCAAAAGAAAGACTGAATAGTTGTAATTTTGAATTGTTTGCCCATTATATCAAGCGAAATAGAACACAGAGGCCTGTTTTCTTCAATGTGGTTCAATGCATAAACTCCGTTTATCTTCAAAATAAAAGTGTCTGATTGGCTAATAGTACAGTGAAACCGAGTTTAAGCATTGAACCGCATCGAAGAAAACGGGCGAGAAACTGGGGTGAGATAATCTATAAAATACAATGGAGTATAAATAACAGTACTCATCCGATAACCAAGCAAATGCCAGCCGCAATTATCTTCAACTACAAACCAGTAGGAAGGGGAGATTAAATATAATATTAACTCGCAAAATAAAAGAACTAAATGAAGTATTTGAAGTCGAAGAAGAACGCGAGGATGTCACAGAACTTGTATAAACGAACAAAGAAGCACTACGTGAACAATTTAACACGTTAAGCGCCATGCCGAATTCTTGTGCCGTTCCGTTCAGGCCACAGTTAGCCGTCAGGCGGGCCCTGCTGGGCCGCTCGCCGATAGGCGAGCCAGTGTATAAACAGATGTTTTAATAAATTATATTAATGTTTTTAAGTATTATATTGTTTTCCTTAAGGGGTTATACTACCCAGGCGCACTGAAAAATGAAGTTTTTTTGGGGAATTTTTTTCTTGGAAACTATTCAATGGATCAAAATGAAATTTTGAGGCTTTATTATACATGTTTTAAGGTATATAAAAAAATTTTTTATTTTAACTTTTGATAGAAAATGGCGTCTTGGCAAGTGGTAAACGGAACATGTGTTTTTTCCGAGGAGCGAATCTGCGTACATCATAACATTCTCCGAACAGCACGTAGAGCAAAAAAAATTTGTCGTTAATCTACATTAGTTTTGCTAGGGAAGTACCCACGATTATATATTTTTATCGAAAATTCGCAAATTGGCGTCAGTTTGAACTTTTTTTTTCATTTTTTTGCTAAAAATCGATTTTAAATTGTTCATAACAATTTTAATTGTTTATCAATCTTAAAACGCGTGTGTACTTCCCTAAATAATTTATCTAAGAAGTTACAGTTAAAATTTCAAGTGAATCCGACAAAAATTGAGCGAGTTACAGTGTACGCAGTTTTAAAAAATGTAGTTTTGAGAAAAACGCATTTAAAGTTTCAACTCGGAGTAGCACGTGGAACTGTTTACTGCATGTTTATTCGCAGTCTACCGGTTATTGTAGCGTCCAATATGGCTTCTGTGAGATTTATTAACGCAATCTATTTGTATTTTGAAGAAATTAAATTGTTTTGTACCGACAAAGATTACCAACAAGCTATAATACATTTAAAATGTGCGCAGGTGAGCGGCCTTTTTAAACGTTTAGGAGCGCTCGAAGTTATCTTGTTAAAAATAGTTTATTGAATTTTCCCAGACAAAATAGTGTTTGCATATCAATCTTGGATAGTTTATGCATCATTTAAACCAATAAAAAAAAATTGAAAAAAAAAATTGGCTGGGTAGTATAACCCCTTAAAGTATTGACCAAACAAAAACGATGTCGCCTAAATTAAACGTTCAGTCTCACAAGTACGGAAGAACCGACACGCGCGCGATGATAACACGAACGAAAAGTCTGCCGCCGATCCGTGCGGACCGGCGAGGCCTGAACGGAAAGTTTTGCGCCGGTCCCTAGGGACCGACGTGGCGCTTAACGTGTTAATAAGAAGCGCAATTGCGCAGAAAAATTAAAACCGGGACAACTAATATTAGTAGAAAGTAGAAAATTGTCAAAAAATTAGAGTGGACCTTACGAGGCCGTCAAAGAAATAAAAAATGATCGGTATCTGATTCAAGATATCGAAGGAGAGAAACAGAGTCAACGATTCTGCAAAGGTATAATTACTATGCATGGATTGAAAATAATTCCCATTGTAGAATAATTTTGAAATAATTATCGCTGAGGTCGTCGACTACTATGAGAAAGGCCGAATTGAAGAAACTTATCTAAATATATCTATTAAAATGTATTTGTTTACCCTTAAATATATGAATTAAAAAAAAGGAGGACCAAAGTCTGGATGATTTCATTCAGGTACATAGTAATGACTTTTAAATGCTTGGTATCATTTTTGATACTAAGTTCAAAGTTATAGGGAGCAAATACTGTATGTTTCATAATAAAATAAATGGTTCGAATATAAGACAACACTTTTTGCCAATTTCACTTTACCAATCGAAAGAACTGGGATTGCGCTACGATCAATGTCAATATTTTTATTTTAAAAAAAGTGAAGCGGTATGTGCCACTGGTCAATCGCACTAGAATCTATTTGTAATGTAATTCAATTTTTAATAATACTAAACCGTATAATTCTTTGCCGGGTCACACAAGTATTCATGTAAGTTTTTATAATTAATACAATTAATATATAATTTATAAGTATTCAAATCCCCTTTCTATATTATAAAAGTTACACCTTCCATTATCACGTTACGAAATCACACAGTCTGATTAATACCATTATCATTACTTTTCCGCAATACTGATGGCTTTGTCGATCCCTTTTATATAAATGCCCAGAGGCGAAATTCGAACTTTCTTAGGTAACAAAAATAAGACACTACTTACATTGCCGACGTAAATAGATCTGCTATCAACTTCCATCTTATCTTCGATTGACATATTCAACGGACTAGCTGCAAATATAAGAAACAGACAATTTTAAATAATGTCAAATAAGAAAATTTTTGGTTTTGCTATTGTAGAATGTTTATAATGCTCTACGTAGACTCAAACAATAGAATAAATGATTAACTTTGAACTTTGTAATACAACGATTAGCACTACAATTTAATATCGCTAGTTTCTATACTTAACGGTGAAAGTCGTTTAAAGCTGCGTATTTGTTAACTTTAATGAACGAAAATTCACCACATAATAACTTGAGAAATGAGAAAAGCTTTTACATCATCATTCTGATTTACTTTGTTTGAGTATTCCAAAATATATGTGGTCCCGTACTGATCATATCATATAATAAAAAAACAGGAAAAAATGTGCTTAAGGTTTTCCGAGCGTGAAGTTGCAGTTTTTTTGGATTTCTAAGCGGATTCCTTAATATTCTTGAGTACATAAAGCTTTACTACCCTGAAACGGTTTTACAGAATTTTATTGAACTCTCAAAATATATGGAATTTAGAATTTGTATATAATTTTACAATTTTCTATTTTTTTTTTCAAAAACTAAATCGTTGACGACGGTGGTACGGTGATAACATATTTGGCCATGTACAGCATTGCCAGTTACCTCGCAGCGGAAAACGCTATAATTCTAATATGAAATCGAACTTATTCTCGCACCTTTCGATAATATTTCTTTGTAAACAATTTTGTTGACTCTACTTTTTAAGCGTAATACTTAATCTCTCAAATCCACTAAGTCATTACATATTTTAGATTTCAGATCTTAAGATGATTTAGCATGAGAAATCTGCAATTGAAACAAAGACGGAAAGTTTTTCAATATGCCTCTATTCTAATATTTCATTTTTTTAAAGTGACCGTTAATGATTAAAAGGTCCGTAAGCAAGCCTGAAAATTCTAAACACGATGCTACGTGATGAAATTCTAGTATTGAAGACGCTAGAAATGAATACGGTACCTGGTGGCGGAGCGCATACCAAAAAACATGGCTAATATTGGCTCTCTGGGTTCGCGGCAACTTGAAAATTGTTAATACTTGCTTCGAAAGTTTTCGAGAAATGAATTCATGTGAGAAATTCAGAGAAGGAAAATAAAAATATTCTGCCAAAAATGCTGCGTTCAAGGATGTAGGTATTTTTGACAAAAAAAAACTATAGAATGAAGATCACTGATGTGGAGTATAAGCACTCCGTAAGAGGCTTAACGACCGCTAAGCTTTGAATAGGAAGGCCAATATCCACCATTTTTTCTAACGATACAAGCGCCACCATCGTTAAATAGCGGTCCCAGTAGGAAAAAAATAATTAATATCTGAAGACTATCGTCTTACGCTCGGAATACATATCATAAGGTAAGTCAGTGATGATCATCATAATATTAATAGGGAAGCACAGGTTAAACAGGTAGTAAAAAGATTCCAAGTTTGGTGCAAAAATAAATGAGTGAAAATATAATATAACCACGATATTTAAGCCAAATGTCATTACATTCTATTGTACGAAAATGAAAATATTGAATTTTTAAGTTATTCATTTTTATAAGTTGAGTATATTTATAACGTAGAAATTGATACTTTCAGATTTTTCATATCTCAAAAACTATACGATAAACCATATTCAAAATTGTGCATAGGTGAAGATTTTGTTATTGTATAACATATACAACAAATGGATACTTCTATCTTAGATTACATATTATTACCGAACCTCCTTAGTATGAACTATTATGTAAAAAAGATATGCATAGCCCTACCGGTCATTATGAATAAACAGATGAGGAACTATTTGATTTATTTGAGATGTTCCTATCGAAGTCAAGACATTTCTTCAACTAAAATTGAGTTTACTCGAAGCTTTACCAAATAAAAAACATGGTAATACCAACATTTAAAAAAAATAATAATAAGAGATGAAATATAAAATTTAAAAAAAATCCGATAAAATATCATAAGTTCTACAATAGTTTGAAATTCAAAAACCACATAAAGTCCTTAAAAATCTATGCATTCTTGCATGATGTTTGATTCCAAGTTTATGCATTTCTATTTGTTTCAATCTCATATTTATAGATATATGTACGAAATGTGTCTTGGACATATCTGCAATTTCAGATTTGAAAATGAATCATGATCTAACTTATTTGATTTTTTCCATGTTAAACGAAAATAAATTAAACGAATATAAAATATAACGTAAGTGTTATCAATATTTGTTAAGAAATTATTAACTTAATTATGGTGTTTGCCTATTGCATTAATAAAGATCTTAACTTGCGGATCTAAAATTACAGCTTATCGTAAGATAGTTAAAATATGAGTGGAGAATTAAGAAATCTAATTAAAGGCATGAAAAAATGAGCAAATTCAATTCCAATTTCGACTACACATTTAAAAATAATAAAATGAAACTTACTGATACCCGGAGGACTACCCATGTTCATTTGTTTATCAACTTCGGATTGCAGTTGCTTCAATTTTTCAGCTTCTTCTTCCATTTCTCTTACTCGTGCCTTAATAGCCTCCAGTTCCTAGATTCCAATTATATTTAAAATAGATATACAGAAAATAAACAATAAATAATTCAATTGAATTTGTTTTGAAATTACATAAAAGAATTAAACTTTGGCTCCCTAATCATTTTAGAAAAATAAAATATATATACAGTAACGTCCAATTGAAGTGCAACACTTGAATTTTTGTATATTTCTGTGAAATTATGACCGATTTTGAAAGAAACCAAAGACATATTTTTTAGGAAATTTCCTTACCGTTCGAATGGTAAAGGTTTTATCCCGATCGGATACAAAATGGCCGAACGGCAGGGGTTGAAGTGAAATAGTGCATTTTGGGACTTTTTGAAAAGTGCGAGAACTGGTAGTTCCGGAAGGAAATTCATATTTCTAATTATGGCACGAGAAAGCGCATCCTTCAGCAGTCAAAAAACATCCTCATTGAATCCTTGTAGCATCACTCTAGGGGGAGCTACACCCCCTTGAAGTGAAAACACTTAATTGGCCATAACTTCCGAACGCGCCGGCCAATCTGGTCCAGTTTCTGCGTGATATCATTTTTAACGATACTGCAAATTGTCACAAAATTATTGTTTTCGGAGATGATCCCGTGACGGAGATCTCAAGATATCGCAAGTGCACCCGAAGCTTCCCCGCCATTTTTCATTAGGAATGCGATGAAATAGAAGTTTTATATTTATTCCACGTTGTAGCTGAGTTTCAACGATTAAAACGCGATTTTAAACATCTAAAAATGAGTTTGCTAAGGGGTTAAATTTTTCATTTGAAAAAACGCCTACACTACCGGGTCAAAAGTTTAGGTTCACCTCGCTTTCTTTGTAACGCTCCCATGACTGCAGTTTGAGAAACATCACATTTAGAAGCGATTTTTCGCGTTGAATAACCTTCTTCGTGTAATGCCACAATGACTGCTCGTGTCTCTACACTCAGCTCTGCTTTTCGACCCATTTCTCTACGATTGACACAAAATATGTAGTTTTCTTCACATTTCAATAATGAGATGATATTTGTCGAATTACGTCAATTTAAATATAAATTTTGCTTTAACAGTAACAATTCTCAATATGAAAAATCTTCTACTTACATTTTTGTAGAGAAAAATATGAAAAACAATTGGAAATATAACTTTTGGGAAGAGCTCTCGCAGCACTAAGATATTACGCGTACTATGCACTAGACGCATCGAGAGAATGCAACCTGTCACAACAAGTTTGTGCTCGATCTACGCGTCTCCCAAACGCGCCAAACTCCCTCCTACACTCTGACCAGTAGTGTGTATCGACTTGTTATAGGTAAGATGCACGTGCTTGACAAAATTCACTGAGTAGCCGACTTAATTGTGTAGAATTCAAAAATAAAGCAAGTGAACTTAAACTTTTGACCGGTAGTGTAAATTTTGCGAGTTTTGCTCGAGATACTCGGGGGGCAAATGCTTGGCGCGCGTGGTAGGGTAGTAGTCCCACGAGCGCCTCGAGCGAAACTCGTAAAATTTAGGCGTTTTTTCAACTTAAGTATTTAACCCCTTAGCAAACTCATTTTTGGATGTTTAAAAGCGCGTTCTAATCGTTGAAATCTCAGCTACAATGTGGAATAAATATAAAACTTCTATTTCATCGCATTCCTAATGAAAAATGGCGGGGAAGCTTCGGGTGCGCTTGCGATATCCCGAGATCTCCGTCACGGGATCATCTCCGAAAACAATAATTTTGTGACAATTTGCAGTATCGTTAAAGATGATATCACGCAGAAACTGGACCAGATTGGCCGGCGCGTTCGGAAGTTATGGCCAATTAAGTGTTTTCACTTCAAGGGGGTGTAGCTCCCCCTAGAGTGATGCTACAAGGATTCAATGAGGATGTTTTTTGACTGCCGAAGGATGCTCTTTCTCGTGCCATAATTAGAAATATGAATTTCCTTTCGGAACTACCAGTTCTTGCACTTTTCAAAAAGTCCCAAAATGCACTATTTCACTTCAACCCCTGCCGTTCGGCCATTTTGTATCCGATCGGGATAAAAGCTTTACCTTTCGAACGGTAAAGAAATTTCCTAAAAAATATGTCTTTGGTTTCTTTCGAAATCGGTCATAATTTCACAGAAATATACAAAAATTCAAGTATTGCACTTCAATTGCACGTTACTGTATAATATGTATATACCATAAAAATATATAACAACTAGTATACAATAAAAATTACGAATCAAAACAATTTTTTCCCTTGCCATTTCCTTCGAGCATTTTTATGAAATAGTTGATATCACAAACCGGGTCATCAATGTTGGCTTCACTGAATTCTCGTTTAACACTGTCACATTGCATAACAGAATCCCCGTCCTGACCATTTTCAAGTCCATCAAGCCCATCAATCTGGTCAGTAGCTAATAAATCTGATTCTGACATATCTGAAAAATTTCCTGAAGATTAATGTTTATAGCAAAAAATATATAAAGGTTATTAGATCACAATTACGTTAATTAATGCACAAAATGTTCAGTAATTAATCAATAAAATTATTATTTAAAACTTAATTATAGTGTACGTAGTCATATGTAGTCAATCCATGAGTTTAATGTTTTTTAACAGTTTACAAGCAATGCAATCGTTATTAAATTACACATGATTTTTCATAAACTATTGTAAATATATGCTAAAATAGAAAAATTAAATATATGTAATGCAAAATCATGCATACTTTGTAACTAACATTGTGTGCGGTGACACGTATGCCTTGCTGAACTCCATTGTTTTTGATCTGGCAAAAAAATACATCGAACTTGCGGATCGACTATAATTATACCTAATACTAATAAAAGACAATTAGATTTAATACTTTAACCATACTGCAATATGAATTCTAAACCGATAAACAGTCAATATAATTCACAATAATTAACTGTATAAACATGAATTAAAATATAATTTCAATCCTTCTATTATTTATTGTACTAGAAAAAGAAACTTCCCCAAAAATGTTTATTATCTCGCTCATAAAGCCGTATTTAAGGAGGTTGGAGCGCTTCACGCCGGTCAAATAACCCGCGTAGAAATTCTAATACGGCCCCGATCAGGGCGTGATCAGGTTGCCTGACTGCCCTAATAGGGCCCTTTTAGGGCAGCCTGATCACGCCCTGACTCGAATTGTAACGTTGTGTCACATATGGCCCTGATCAGGATGCCTGATCGGGCCATTTTAATGTTGGCCTGATTAGGTTGCCTGACCGGGCTATTGCCCATATAGCAAATCCATATACATTTCATATTGTATACTATATATATGATTGCGGATATTGATATACATTAGATATATGTATATATGGACGTTGAAGTGACAAACAGGTAACAGTTTTTGAAAATATCGTAGGTATTGGAATAATTCAGTGTGACGTATTAGGCCTTGCTTTTAAAGAGTAGGAGAATTCCTTCTTTGTTGATTCTAAAAAATTGTATATAGAAGCAGTGCGATGGATTGGACTACTAGGTGCTGCAAGTTAGAAGTTTTTATCACCTCTTTGTCTCTTTTTCAGAATTCTATAAAGTTTGGAGCTTATCGGCTCAGTGACCCATTTTTGTTTGCGGGTATCCCTGTCCCTCTGGTGGACGGTGGTTGTATTACATGTATATAGTTTCATATTAGGGCGATTTTAGTGTTGCCTGATTTCACACCTAATACGGCAGCCCTGAATAACGCCTGACTACGGCCTAGTCAGGCTTTCCGTAATAGGGGTTTCCATAAAATTGCCTGATACGGGCCAAGTCAGGCTTTCCGTAATAGGGCTTGCCGTAAAATTGCCTGATACGGGCCAAGTCAGGCTTTCCGTAATAGGGCTAGCCGTGACATTGCCTGATCGGGGCCTGATCATGGTCAGGCAAGCCCTAAAAAATTTCTACGCGGGTCAGTGCTCAATATTTTTTATCGTTTTTACAAAGTTTTATGAATTAATTGATTGCAGTGAAGGGTGATTTGTATTATAACATGTGCCCATAACCCATAGTTAAATTCAGAATGATGAATTTACCATAATATTACCTGATTAATATCGATTTCCGAACAGGTACATTTTTTTCAATTCTTTTCTAAGAATAATCTGTAATTTTTTACCGATTTTAATGAGGCACGGCTCATTCCCTTTCTTAAGTAATCCTTTTCCAATTCATCGCCTAGATATTTGATAATATCAACCGTTTAATAATTACAGCCATTTGTTTATAAAGAAATATTTTTCGCTGGGTAAACAACAGGCTTTCATTTTTAAAAGATTAGAACTATTCAATATTTAGACGGTGAATTTGTAGAGCATCGTTCGAGAAACAGAACAAGCTGTCCCGCATTTAAAACGGTAAAGAATTACAGGTTATTCTTTGATAGAACTCAACGAAAAAATAACTTCTCGAAATTTAACGTTAATTAGTTAATGTTTTTGCAAATCAACGAGCATTAATGTTTCTCGAAAGTAAGGACACATGTAGTAATGCAAATGACACTCAACCAATATTATATAATGCATTAAATTTACAAAAACGATTACTAAAATTTAGCAGTGATTTGACCGGCGTGAAGCGCTCCAACCTCCTTAACTGACAATTACAATTGGTGTTCCTAGCGATATTACAGAAATTAATCATTACAAATAGTATATTACACTACAAGGGCAGAAAACTGAGTTTTCGGCACTGCTCGATAGAATGCCCGAGGCGAAGCCGAGGGCCTTCTATCGAGCAGTTTCGGGTGCTCAGTTTACTGCCCGTGTGGTGTATACTATTTTTCTTTATACCATGGTTGAAAATACATGATCGATGCATCGATTTCAGTGTAGAAAGCCTTGGATCTTTGCTGTGTAGACCACTATCGGAGCACAGCAAAAATCCAAGGCTTTCTGCACTGAAATCGATGCGTCAATCATGTACTTTCGACCATGGTATAAAGAAAAAGTATTTAACATGAAGCCTGCCGTAGCGCGTGATTAAATTAATTAAAATAGCGGCTACTAGTTTGCAATTTTTTTAAATCAGGGTATTTAGGACCTTGGACGACCATCGTGTCTATCAATTACTATGGAAATCGTAGATAATTATAACGAAATTGACAACTAGTTTTTTCTTCAAACGCAGATGACAACATATTACACGAAGTTAAGGATCATTTTAATATTACTTTCACAATCAAAAAACAAAACTAAAACAAAAAGGCAATCTGAAAATTCATATGTTAAACAATGTGATGTTCTTCAGATTTGAATTAATTACTGCCAGAAAGTATTTAATCTTTAGAGAACAGAAAAATTTTTCACGATTCTACAGTTTGTCACTTAGAGAGCTTTAATACACATAGGCCCGTACTCATACCTCTCTTTTAGCGTTAAGAGACGTCTATTAGTCGTTAAAAGACAGCAGATAGGAGTCGATAAAACACGTCTTTAACGCTAAAAGAGAGGTATGAGTACGGGCGATATGTGTTAGCATATATGCTAAAGTTATACTGTAGAAAAAATATGAGACCGGTGTGTAGCCGAAAGAAAAATTAAACTTTAAGATACAAATTTATTTAAACCAAATCTGTGAAAAGTTCTTAGAAAAAGTATAATTTTTTTATATCCCAGGTGTATTGATCCCTTAAAGGGGTACGACTATCAAAACAAATCCAACTAACCAATCTGAAATTTTGTTATGTTCTTGGCAAGTACGTAGTCTTTATGCGTGCAAAATTTGTAAAAGATGGATGATTCCGTTTCTGAGATATATGGAGTGAAATTAACCTAAATGACACGATACAGATATACTTGTCATGTTAAATTAACGTCATCAATTTCGACTTCTGAACGGTAAAAATTAATGAAATTTTTATACGACAATTATTTCACATTAATAATGACGACAATTTTTTAATTAAGACAGATGGAATTATTTTTTCAATTTTTTACAACTATATTTAAACAATATGAAGTATGAAAATAAATTATACAATTTATATGTACGTCTTTGATCTTCGGCTTGATTCAATATGTTATGTAGCAAATATTTTTGAGAATGGCATTATACTATTTATTCGCGAAAAGAATGAAACTACTATATAGAAAAAAATCGTACTTCCTTTAATAAACGGTTACAACACAAAACATGTCAAACTCGCTTCAAGAAAAATCAATTTTTTTCTAAGCGGTCGTATGAATTTTTAAAACTTTTAAAGACAAATGAATGTAAAATAGTTTAACCCTAAACCTACCGCCGCCGATCAAACGACTAGTTTTTCCCCTTAAAAATAGCGTTAGACACTTGTCGATGGGTTTAGTATTAACCCTTAAGACTTCAGTTTTTTCCGGCAGTCCCAATGACAGAAACAAATTGTCGTAATTTTTATTCTATTCAAAACTACCGTTAAGGTCAAGAGACACCATTCACGTCAGAGAATGTAATGGAGATTTTTAAATTAAACTATTCGCACCGAAAATCTGTTTGTAATATCAAAAATACCCAAAAAAAACCCGTCACATCAATGGGCAATTCAAATTTGGCACAAAAGTGAACATAGTGCGTTTTATATTCTGTTTCAGTATGTATTAGATATTTTTTTCAATTATTCGTGATAGGACTACAAAACTGATTAAGCACACAGTAATGTTATGAAGTTATAGTTAATAAATGCAACAATATTTATCGGGTATTCAAATATTTTATAGACAGTGGAAGAATGTCGTTTGTTTATGCTGAAAATAAAACGAATATATCTTAATTTTTAGCGAAATAATGAATTTCTTTTAAACACATTTCTGAGAAGAAAGTTCCCAATGGGTTACAAAGGGCTAATTACAAATATTATTAAATATTTAAAAAGAAAAGCTAACCGAATAAAATATAGCAAAAAATATATTCTGAACTACACGAACTGACAAAAAATCATAAAGTTTTTCTATTTCCTCTATTAAACATGAATATTTAATTTCAATTATGCTTCCGAATCATTGCATATACCACACATGCAAATATATTGAAATACACTGCGCTAGGTCAGATACATGTTTTTTTTTAAATTTAAACGCTGATAGTATGAGATATGAATATTTTGACAACGCATTATAGGTACAGTGAAACCTCTCAAATTTTAACTTCCCCTCGAGTGGAGCTCTCCCATTGTGCTACAATTTCTATCAATCAGGGTCGCAGTGCGCAGACTTAACGCAGTAGAGTTTACCTATACACGCTTATCTGAGCCAATGAAAGACGCATGCGCAGATTAGGGTTAGGAAGCTTAGGGTTAGGAAAATTGAGATTAGGGACTCAAGTCCAACTTAAAATTTGAGTTAGCACAATCCCGACTGGTCAAAAAATTATAAATTACACTGTATGTAAGGTTTAGCTGGAAACATTCATGTAGAGAATTTTTTGCACTTCTTTAAACTTTCAATTACCATACATACAGAAAAAATCAAATTTTGTAAAAGCCATATGTAGGGAAGTTTCACTATAACTGGCTACATTTCCAGTCAACACACCTATTTCATTTCTCAAAGAGATTCTGGCATAAACGTAGTCATTCCCTTATGTGGGAAAACTCTTATGGATACTGATAAGCCCTGACAGAAATTAATGAGTGCTAATAAATTGTTCAATAGTATTATGAGTGAAGATAAGTTAAAAGTAATTCACAAAATTATCTTTTCTGCATGTATCATATGTTAATGTGAAAGGATTGGCCTATGAGAACTGATACTTTCTCCATGCATATTGATATAGATAATAGAATCAACTCAATTGTATTTTGGCAAGAATGAATGGCACTAATGACACCAGTGGTATTAATAATACTAATAATCAGAATAGTAATATTCAATAAGTGCAAGAAAATACTACTTCATTAGTTTTTCATTAATTTTCCTTATTAGTGTCCATATATATTTTTTCATAAGAGTTGCTTCCCCAAATCAGTGGTAATAGTTGGAAAACTCAGAAAAACTAAACCCCTCATCATTTGGATCCATGAGTATTCTGACACATACTACTTATGCAACTGACCTAAGAAGACACCTTTTCAAAGAGAAACACATTTTTAAAAATTTGTATACCTACTAATGAAATACGAGGTTACCAAAATTACTTATTATAAGATAGTTTTAAGCACACTAATTAATCATTGTGCCTCATATTTTTATAACAAAGAAAAAGTATAAGACATTTCGTTTTAATAGAACTTCAATGCATTCTAGTCAATCATTTCTATTTTACCTCAATATTTGTTTCTCATGCCCTGCAAACCCAAAATTTAAAAATTAAATTTCTTTGGAAACATTGAGTACATGTTATTCCTTTTTTTAACTCTAAATTACATATGATAGGTGAAAATAATTATAAACATGAAGCTACACAGAAGAGCGTGGTCAATTTCCAATAAAAGTTAAAAGTTAAAGGCTCCTTACTTCATTATTTCAAAGACTAAATGACACACATAACTCAAAGTCTAAAAATACATAATATAATAATTCTTTAAATAATATTAAAAATACTGATCATATTCTTCAGTTGAATTGTATGCTATATTAAATACGAAAATATCCATAGTTCATAAAACCTCATATAAATGATCTCAAGCAAATATCAAATGAAACAACACAGTGTCCTAATGAAGTCTGCAGCAATGTGTGCGATAATGTATAAATTTCTATATAACAAATGGCAGTTGGTAAACTCTAATAATATAAGATAAACTATATCAAATCGCTTATCTCATATATTCTTTATAATATAAAATTATTCAAAATAATCTTTTCCTTCAAAATTTTTATAAATTAATAAACCACACTAATATAACTTATATGAATGACTTATTAACTTCCCTAAACAAATTACACTTTTAACAATGATATTTTTGTACAGTTCATTTTAAATTATATGCAACATTTGATACATGTATCCCTGGACAACAATCTAAAGGCAAAAAATCTGTGAGATCTCTTTACAGAAGCCTTATTATAAGCTTTGTAGTTTATAAAGTATTTTATGGCTCCAACAGTATCTTTATAAACATGCTTTTCCGTCCAAAGCTTGTTTTATAAGATATATCATATAAACCAAAAACTGTGTTATTAGACTGCATATAGTTTTAATAAAGAAATTGTCAGCACTTCAGAGATAATTGCAATATACTAAACTTGATCAGAACAAACTATTAATATCATTGCAACATATTTCTCTTAGCAGAGGTTACATAATATATCAACAATAACAAGGAAATATTAAATATAATATAATAGTTGTACGTAGCATTAGACGTTTTACCCTATCCTTAGTCTTGTTATAAAGAACAAATATGTGATACTAATTTTTTATTACTAATATAACTTTTAAAATATAATCAATTTTTGAGTGTCTGAGAAGTATCAAGAATCATTACTCCAAAATTGAAAAAATACTAATAATACATTAACTATCAATGATGACTCCGAGAAAAGTGTTTATTTATGCTATACTTTAACTTTTAATTCTAAAGTCAATTATTTCACATAGCAAAGAATATAACATAATGATTTACAAAATTATTTGATCCTAAAAGAGATAGGTGGGATAGTAGAAACTATATCCCTTCTAGAGTCAAGACCCTGTCTACCATGTTTTCTTTTATACAACTGATATACATGTTTTTGGTTTCAGCAAATAGCAGTTTAAAAGACAAAAATTGCATAAAAAATGAATTGTGTGAAACAACTTGAATAAAAGTATATAAGGTCATTTTTAAGTAATTATAAACATTGATCTAATGCCAAGAATTTAGATATTAGCACAATAAACAAAAATTACTCAGAAATCAAGTTTTACATGTGAGAATTTTAAAATGCCATATATTTTAAAATTAATTGCATATATACTGAAAACAGAAATGAGTATGAATTGGAATGTATGAACTAGAAATATTATTCAAGTAAACTCGTAACGTGAACGTTAATTTAGAGATTTAAAATTCATTCGCAGAAATAATATATTCACGATTTGGTATCCAAAAATAAGAAATCAAAAAAAATAAACACTGCAACTTTGAAAGAAAAAAAAATATTTTACTTTGTAACAGAAAGAAGCGAAACACAAAAGGCTAAACCGATCGAAAGTATTACTTGACGCTGTTGTACACTTGAAGATGACACGCGGCGAATGAGCGACATTAAACGGCCTCGAAGTGCCGGAACGTTGATCGTGGTTGAAGAATGTAGCCGATGAAATCTGCTACGTATACAATAAACTCAACACTCCGGCTTAATTACGCTCTACGGTTGTTAATTCGTCATAAAATATATTCTCGACACGACTGTACACTTATTAAACAAACCTTAACACGATCCCTGCACAGCCAATGATCAATTAGACTTCGGATATATATATAAGATGTGCTACAGAAAAAATGATGATCCGTGATTGGTTAGAAAACTCGTGGAACACTAAAGCCAAGCTTACAATTGGAAGCTTCGGGCTCGTTCAGAACAAATGTAACGGATAGCGAACAGCAGACGCCGACCAATAGACTACGTTTACACGACAGTCGTAAACTGGTTAATATTGATCTAAAGGAATTGACCAATCTCAAATATTCCTTACAAGTAGAAATGTCTATGATTTGTCTATTCCTTTAGATCGACATTAACTAAACAGTTAAGACCGTCGTGTAAATTTAGACTGCTTTTCTTCAACGTGGCTCAATGCATAAACTCCGATTATTTTCAAAATAAAAGTGTCTCTTTGGATAATAGCATAGTTAAACCGCGTCGAGGAAATTGAGCGGTAGTCATTTTATCCTTTTCATGTGCTTAGTTTCCCCAACGTGCAAAGTGTAAACAGACTTAACTAATCACGTATAGGAGTTGAATGGAATTGACCAATGGGGCTGTTAAACTCTATTTAAACTCTGCACAGTGGAAAGTAAGCCAACAATAATACCAGATATGAGTAGGGAGATTGCCAATGAGCCTGTTTTTGGTGGTCGCAATTTTTCTCTGGTTTCGGCGCGCCACCTTAGCGGAGGGCCCTCGAAGCAGTTCCACGTTTTTGATTGGTCGCGTGTATATAGTAATACCAGAGATGAGTAAGGAGATTGCCAATGGGCCTGTTTTTGGTGGTCGCAATTTTTCTCTGGTTTCGGCGCGCCACCTTAGCGGAGGGCCCTCGAAGCAGTTCACGTTTTTGATTAGTCGTATATATATAGTAATACTACGCGTGTTAATCTGGACAGAGATGAGTGGGGAGATGCACAACGCTCCGGTTTTAGGCGATACCAAAAGCATGGCGCTAAATCGTAGCGGCGAGCTCGGGAGTAGGATTTTGTGATCATCGCCTCTGTCGATGTTACAGATTTCGCGTAGCCGCGCGGGCCATGATCATCGTTCCAGCCGATATTGCAGTCAGCGAAAATGAATGGATTGCTCGGTGGTGGGGAAAAAGTTGCCGCCCCTCACAAACCGTTCTTGAGAAACACGCGGTGCAGCAAGGTCTTCCGTCCAACCGAACGCTGCTGGTTACGGGTTCGATCCCCCATGAAGAACTCTTTTTTCATCTTTTTTTTTTTCATTTTACTACAAACATTGTTCAAGGTTCCTCTCTTTTAAGGACGTGGTTCGGTGACAATCTCACCAAAAAGTTATACCGTACCGCTAGCATGAATGCCATTGCGCGTAGTACGACGAACAGTACGAACTTTTGTTTCGGATTCGTCTACGCACACGTACAAATGGTGTGCACCGACAAGCACATACTAATACGGTAAACGAGCTAGCAACATCGGACTGCCCTATTACGCTCAGCGGCCAAACAGACATATGTATATGTATGTACAAGTAACGCGCTGACCCCTCCGCCGAACCAGCTACGCTGTTGCCACGTCGCGAGCGTTTCCCCACCACACACCTCATACTATCGAAAATTTTACAGTTTTCGTCAAAATAAACATGGATCGAGACGGTCCAAAAATTTTATTTTTTTTTGAGAATATGTCTTTTAGAGTCTTTTAACTGTTAGCAAAGTTTCATGCATGTGTTAGACCTCCATCGATATCAAAAAATTAATATAGGCCATGCGTCTATGCTTTACGTATTAAAATCATCAATTTCAATGACATTTTTTACCAATTCTGGACGGCAAAACGATTTTTGCCTGAGGAGAAATATTTTTGTAATAATTCGAAGAATATTTGGTGAAAGTTTCAATCCTCTGTTGGATCTTTCATTTTACCGAACAATGTCCTTAACCTTTCTAGGTTGCCTAAACTTTATTTTAAGTTTATATATATTTTTTAAATTTGATCTATGACAGAATCGACTAATATTTTAAACGCCCGCTCGTGCCGCGCGACCGGCGATTTGAGCGATTGCGGGTCCTCTCTCGCTGAGGCGTCTCCTATTGCTGTTACTGCTGCCGCTGGTTCTTATAATCTTAGAAATACTTTTTTATTTGCAATGTTCAGTTCCAGCGCCCAGTGTAAACTCAATAAGATTTACTATGAGAAAATACTTAGCTCACTTCATTACCTGGAATCAATAATCTTGAGAAGCAAATATGGAAATGAGCATTATCTCTGTCTGTAATTGTTCGTCCACGTGGAGAAGGGTGGCGCGAAAGTTCTTAACTGGTGTGCATCCTTATATTATTCTGCTTATATGTACAGTAAGCGAAACGACAATAGTAAGCAGTTGAATAAACGATGAAATTCTAGAAATACAACTTCCGAAACAAGTAAAACATACACGTGTTTTTGGCGTCTGGCTAGTGCACCCGGTTACGAATCGGGAGGTCTATGGTTCGAAACCCCTCTATGGAGAGCATTTTTTTACAAAAAAAATGTGCTTTTGCTAATTGGATTAACAGATTAAAAAGTATATCCAATTAATTTATTTATGTAACTCATGCATGAAAAACACTACTTTTCGTGCCTCCGAAGTGTGGCGAAAGTGGCGCTTTATAACTATGGATACGATAAAAATGCTGCGCATGCGCAAATCAGCCCAATTTTACATTATCGCACTAGTGCTTTCTTCTCGCACTAGTGCGATAAAGTAAACTTTGTTCTCGCGCGCTGTCATGAAATGCATTCACTTTGGAAGCCTTCCTGGCTCTCCTTATGGCTGCCTCCTCCAACGAAGAGATGTTCCAGTCATTTTGGAGGCACAAACAGTAGCGTTTTTCATGCATTCGTTACAGAAAATATTATGCGATACTGGTACAATAAAGCGAACATTATACGCAGTTCGTGAAGTTTGTCAAACTCGCCGCACTCGTAAAACAAACAGCACTCGCCTTCGGCTCGTGCCGTTGTGTTACTCGTGTGCGGCTCGTGCGACCAACTTCACCGCCTGCCTATAAAGTTCACTTTCTCGCACTTGTATCGCAAAGTACTATTGTCTTAGTATAATAAAGGCATAAACAACGACAACCTGCGGGCTTCCACATCACCCAAAAGGTGCCGCAGTCGATGCGTTCCCATTATTTAACGTAGCGGGACCCCAGTAGGCCTATACTACGATCAGCGATATCAACATTACACAAACGATCTATTTAAGTAATTAAAGTATTGTGACGACACTTTTTGACGGTGACGCACAAATAAATGGCACCGCGAGAAATAATTAATGAAATACTAAATTATTGGGCGCCAGGTATAACCAGAGTTACACCGCTGTCTCCTAAGGACACCCTGGCCAGCTCTTGTGCGGTGGGGTCCTGGGTCTGGGAGACAATAATCAAAATCTGAAATCTAGGGAGGTTCACTCTCAAAAACTACAACGAATAACCAATAAAGTTTCCAAAATTAAATACGGAACCACAATTTGGCCCGATTTATTCAACACAATAAGAACAAGAGATGGAACAACGGTTCCTGAACAAAATACACAAGAGAAAGAAAGGGAACCACGGTTCCTATACAGAATATACACGCTTTACGCAAAACGGGACCGTAGATCCCCCAAAGGAATTAGTTAAGCTGTCGGTCCCGAAGACCTATTGGCAAACTAATATCTACAAATTTACAGGACCTTAATATTCTACAAAAATATACATCGTACTTCATACTATACGGAAGTACACGCTATACCCCATTCCTCACAGAATATACAAGCAAAAGAATATTATACAGAATTTAACGTTAACGAGTGCTAACGGACTCACGATACCCTTGCGCTAAGGAAACGACTCCGCGAGGCGTGGACTGTATCGGCGGTAACGCAAAACCAACATTTGACCAATAAACGATATTAAATAGCACCGGTCCTCCAGAGCGCCACCGATGAGCAATCCGCGGATACAATAATGATCGGGAATGCGTAAGGCACGACACTGCGTCACGGTCTATCTCTCATTCACGTAAATATGGTCAACTCACAAAAGCGTCACTCACCGCCCTCCTAGTCGCTCCAGATATCCCCAAGACACAATCTCTTTGATACTGGGTTCCTCAAGCGGTCGCAAAACGGCACGGTAGACTATACAATACGATAAAGATCCGACAAAGCTAAAACAAAATAATACGAGACTATACAAAGTTTATCAGACGAAAACACGTCTGTCCCTAGGCTCGGCCACACCGTGAGTGACGCTAAGAATTTCGAAAATCGGGAACCTTCCCAAGAGGCGCGCTGTAATACATCCCTTAGGCCAAGCTGATTGGCGGACCCATCGACTTCGCCAGAGCGCTCGCGATCTTCAATTGTTTTCTCCGATTCCGATAAAGTAGATCCTGGCATCTTTCGTGTTTGGGATGGCTGCAGTGATATTTTTGGGAGATGGGAATCACATCCACCTCTGCTCCCTCGATGGACGGCTCCAGGCCGTTACTGCAACTTCCGTATGCCCTCTGGATCAGGGAGACGCTCGCTGAATGTTCCGCGTAGCTGGCATCTTAGGGTGTGTGCTCCGGCCTGGCTGTCGCGCCGCGTCGCCAGCGCGCTCCATCAGGCCCGTGGTTGGCACTCTCGGGGCCCGCAGTATTCAAATTTTGACAAGATCCTTTCGGATCCGCTTGAAAAATATAAAACACCAAAAAAACGTTCCCACGAGGGAAATAAATACCAATTCAACAAATAATATACAGTCCAACGCCACGAAATCCCTTCCCCACGCATAGGGCCCCACGATGTAGCCGGAAATCGCAGAATGTTACATTTTGTGGCGTGCATGTCGAAATGCCACGTCACAACTCCTCCCCCCTAAGATTCGCGCATCCGGAGTAAGCGAAGCCTAAGGAGATGACCATTCATACAAATTCTACTTCCGACACGAGGTGTACGAACTAGAGGATAACCGATCAGAACTCCATGGTTACATTGGATCCCCCGAAGTGTTACATCGCGAATTCCCTATCACGCCTTGGAATCATCTCACTTAACACATGGTATCAAGAACAGAAACTCAACGGAACCTGCACTCTCAACCTTTGAACTTCACCCAGTGCTAGGTCCGCCTATAATTCAAATACGAAATCATCAAAACCAAAATTTTATGTGGCTAACTGTACTCCACTAATTTTAAAAAATTTACAGTCGTGCTATCAACGGGTACCGATCCGAATGTTCGGCCCACCGGTACTCCCGGGGCCAATTCGATAGTCCTTAAACACAACTACTATACACAGAGAGGGAATGATGCGAATCGTGAGCTTTTGGACCTCTTCCATTAGCTCAAATCTAAACCCGACATTCCCGAAACACGAAAAATTACAGCCTACTCACTAACAGTGTACATCCACTAAAATCTTAATTGTACCTATCATACACGAAAATTGCTGGACACAAATCCCATCCTTTGAACTCTGAACCTGCATAATGGATCTTCCCCGATGATCTTACGTACCCATGTTCCCGTAAACCATCAGCTGATTTTCCAGAATGGACCCGGCCAATACTACTTCCGTATCCCGACGGCCACTAGGTTCAGTTAACGCATATAGAATAGCTATGTAAACGAGCAACAACAAAAAAAAACCATGCTAAGGGAATGATGCGAATCGCGAGCCTTTGGAGTCACTACCCCTAGCTCGAATCAGAACCCGTCATTCCCGTGACGCAATCTACAAACACCAAAACAAAAATCACAATTTCTGTACACTATATCACAGTATCATCAGAATCTGGTGTTTCATACTAGCAACTGGCACTTGTTCGAAACTAATTGCAACAGGCCGAGCACTCCATGCTATGGACTACCCGAGCTCTTGGGCTTCCCTTTCTCCTCGCCGCTAGTTGCCATGCCGATCGCTGTTTGTTTACTTCTAGAAGCTTCCATAGACGCTACCCCTACTCTGAACGTACGAATTCGGTGCGTCCCAACTCTGATGACACCTCACTCCTAGATGCACTTCAATACTAACAAAGAATGTGAACCTCCCGTAACTACATTGTGGCAGGGTCTTCTAACAACGCCTGAAAGACACGGGAAAAATAAAATCGAATGAAATTTTTCTAAACTGCAGCATTAACCCTTAAAGCCAAATTTTCAAAACTCAAAATCTAAATTAAAAGTAAAACTTTAAACAAGAGCTAACTAGAAGCGACAACAACAAAAATTTAAAATTTTCCAAATGAACTACCTTTAACGCGGTCTCACGTCGGGCGCCACTTTTGTGACGACGGAGTCACACAATGAAAGCACGACGTGGCCCACAACAAATTTTCTAAATCCACGTTTTTCAACGCGGCCCCACGTCGGGCGCCAATTTTGTGACGACACTTTTTGACGGTGACGCACAAATAAATGGCACCGCGAGAAATAATTAATGAAATACTAAATTATTGGGCGCCAGGTACGAGATAACCAGAGTTACACCGCTGTCTCCTAAGGACACCCTGGCCAGCTCTTGTGCGGTGGGGTCCTGGGTCTGGGAGACAATAATCAAAATCTGAAATCTAGGGAGGTTCACTCTCAAAAACTACAACGAATAACCAATAAAGTTTCCAAAATTAAATACGGAACCACAATTTGGCCCGATTTATTCAACACAATAAGAACAAGAGATGGAACAACGGTTTCTGAACAAAATACACAAGAGAAAGAAAGGGAACCACGGTTCCTATACAGAATATACACGCTTTACGCAAAACGGGACCGTAGATCCCCCAAAGGAATTAGTTAAGCTGTCGGTCCCGAAGACCTATTGGCAAACTAATATCTACAAATTTACAGGACCTTAATATTCTACAAAAATATACATCGTACTTCATACTATACGGAAGTACACGCTATACCCCATTCCTCACAGAATATACAAGCAAAAGAATATTATACAGAATTTAACGTTAACGAGTGCTAACGGACTCACGATACCCTTGCGCTAAGGAAACGACTCCGCGAGGCGTGGACTGTATCGGCGGTAACGCAAAACCAACATTTGACCAATAAACGATATTAAATAGCACCGGTCCTCCAGAGCGCCACCGATGAGCAATCCGCGGATACAATAATGATCGGGAATGCGTAAGGCACGACACTGCGTCACGGTCTATCTCTCATTCACGTAAATATGGTCAACTCACAAAAGCGTCACTCACCGCCCTCCTAGTCGCTCCAGATATCCCCAAGACACAATCTCTTTGATACTGGGTTCCTCAAGCGGTCGCAAAACGGCACGGTAGACTATACAATACGATAAAGATCCGACAAAGCTAAAACAAAATAATACGAGACTATACAAAGTTTATCAGACGAAAACACGTCTGTCCCTAGGCTCGGCCACACCGTGAGTGACGCTAAGAATTTCGAAAATCGGGAACCTTCCCAAGAGGCGCGCTGTAATACATCCCTTAGGCCAAGCTGATTGGCGGACCCATCGACTTCGCCAGAGCGCTCGCGATCTTCAATTGTTTTCTCCGATTCCGATAAAGTAGATCCTGGCATCTTTCGTGTTTGGGATGGCTGCAGTGATATTTTTGGGAGATGGGAATCACATCCACCTCTGCTCCCTCGATGGACGGCTCCAGGCCGTTACTGCAACTTCCGTATGCCCTCTGGATCAGGGAGACGCTCGCTGAATGTTCCGCGTAGCTGGCATCTTAGGGTGTGTGCTCCGGCCTGGCTGTCGCGCCGCGTCGCCAGCGCGCTCCATCAGGCCCGTGGTTGGCACTCTCGGGGCCCGCAGTATTCAAATTTTGACAAGATCCTTTCGGATCCGCTTGAAAAATATAAAACACCAAAAAAACGTTCCCACGAGGGAAATAAATACCAATTCAACAAATAATATACAGTCCAACGCCACGAAATCCCTTCCCCACGCATAGGGCCCCACGATGTAGCCGGAAATCGCAGAATGTTACATTTTGTGGCGTGCATGTCGAAATGCCACGTCACAACTCCTCCCCCCTAAGATTCGCGCATCCGGAGTAAGCGAAGCCTAAGGAGATGACCATTCATACAAATTCTACTTCCGACACGAGGTGTACGAACTAGAGGATAACCGATCAGAACTCCATGGTTACATTGGATCCCCCGAAGTGTTACATCGCGAATTCCCTATCACGCCTTGGAATCATCTCACTTAACACATGGTATCAAGAACAGAAACTCAACGGAACCTGCACTCTCAACCTTTGAACTTCACCCAGTGCTAGGTCCGCCTATAATTCAAATACGAAATCATCAAAACCAAAATTTTATGTGGCTAACTGTACTCCACTAATTTTAAAAAATTTACAGTCGTGCTATCAACGGGTACCGATCCGAATGTTCGGCCCACCGGTACTCCCGGGGCCAATTCGATAGTCCTTAAACACAACTACTATACACAGAGAGGGAATGATGCGAATCGTGAGCTTTTGGACCTCTTCCATTAGCTCAAATCTAAACCCGACATTCCCGAAACACGAAAAATTACAGCCTACTCACTAACAGTGTACATCCACTAAAATCTTAATTGTACCTATCATACACGAAAATTGCTGGACACAAATCCCATCCTTTGAACTCTGAACCTGCATAATGGATCTTCCCCGATGATCTTACGTACCCATGTTCCCGTAAACCATCAGCTGATTTTCCAGAATGGACCCGGCCAATACTACTTCCGTATCCCGACGGCCACTAGGTTCAGTTAACGCATATAGAATAGCTATGTAAACGAGCAACAACAAAAAAAAACCATGCTAAGGGAATGATGCGAATCGCGAGCCTTTGGAGTCACTACCCCTAGCTCGAATCAGAACCCGTCATTCCCGTGACGCAATCTACAAACACCAAAACAAAAATCACAATTTCTGTACACTATATCACAGTATCATCAGAATCTGGTGTTTCATACTAGCAACTGGCACTTGTTCGAAACTAATTGCAACAGGCCGAGCACTCCATGCTATGGACTACCCGAGCTCTTGGGCTTCCCTTTCTCCTCGCCGCTAGTTGCCATGCCGATCGCTATTTGTTTACTTCTAGAAGCTTCCATAGACGCTACCCCTACTCTGAACGTACGAATTCGGTGCGTCCCAACTCTGATGACACCTCACTCCTAGATGCACTTCAATACTAACAAAGAATGTGAACCTCCCGCAACTACATTGTGGCAGGGTCTTCTAACAACGCCTGAAAGACACGGGAAAAATAAAATCGAATGAAATTTTTCTAAACTGCAGCATTAACCCTTAAAGCCAAATTTTCAAAACTCAAAATCTAAATTAAAAGTAAAACTTTAAACAAGAGCTAACTAGAAGCGACAACAACAAAAATTTAAAATTTTCCAAATGAACTACCTTTAACGCGGTCTCACGTCGGGCGCCACTTTTGTGACGACGGAGTCACACAATGAAAGCACGACGTGGCCCACAACAAATTTTCTAAATCCACGTTTTTCAACGCGGCCCCACGTCGGGCGCCAATTTTGTGACGACACTTTTTGACGGTGACGCACAAATAAATGGCACCGCGAGAAATAATTAATGAAATACTAAATTATTGGGCGCCAGGTATAACCAGAGTTACACCGCTGTCTCCTAAGGACACCCTGGCCAGCTCTTGTGCGGTGGGGTCCTGGGTCTGGGAGACAATAATCAAAATCTGAAATCTAGGGAGGTTCACTCTCAAAAACTACAACGAATAACCAATAAAGTTTCCAAAATTAAATACGGAACCACAATTTGGCCCGATTTATTCAACACAATAAGAACAAGAGATGGAACAACGGTTCCTGAACAAAATACACAAGAGAAAGAAAGGGAACCACGGTTCCTATACAGAATATACACGCTTTACGCAAAACGGGACCGTAGATCCCCCAAAGGAATTAGTTAAGCTGTCGGTCCCGAAGACCTATTGGCAAACTAATATCTACAAATTTACAGGACCTTAATATTCTACAAAAATATACATCGTACTTCATACTATACGGAAGTACACGCTATACCCCATTCCTCACAGAATATACAAGCAAAAGAATATTATACAGAATTTAACGTTAACGAGTGCTAACGGACTCGCGATACCCTTGCGCTAAGGAAACGACTCCGCGAGGCGTGGACTGTATCGGCGGTAACGCAAAACCAACATTTGACCAATAAACGATATTAAATAGCACCGGTCCTCCAGAGCGCCACCGATGAGCAATCCGCGGATACAATAATGATCGGGAATGCGTAAGGCACGACACTGCGTCACGGTCTATCTCTCATTCACGTAAATATGGTCAACTCACAAAAGCGTCACTCACCGCCCTCCTAGTCGCTCCAGATATCCCCAAGACACAATCTCTTTGATACTGGGTTCCTCAAGCGGTCGCAAAACGGCACGGTAGACTATACAATACGATAAAGATCCGACAAAGCTAAAACAAAATAATACGAGACTATACAAAGTTTATCAGACGAAAACACGTCTGTCCCTAGGCTCGGCCACACCGTGAGTGACGCTAAGAATTTCGAAAATCGGGAGCCTTCCCAAGAGGCGCGCTGTAATACATCCCTTAGGCCAAGCTGATTGGCGGACCCATCGACTTCGCCAGAGCGCTCGCGATCTTCAATTGTTTTCTCCGATTCCGATAAAGTAGATCCTGGCATCTTTCGTGTTTGGGATGGCTGCAGTGATATTTTTGGGAGATGGGAATCACATCCACCTCTGCTCCCTCGATGGACGGTTCCAGGCCGTTACTGCAACTTCCGTATGCCCTCTGGATCAGGGAGACGCTCGCTGAATGTTCCGCGTAGCTGGCATCTTAGGGTGTGTGCTCCGGCCTGGCTGTCGCGCCGCGTCGCCAGCGCGCTCCATCAGGCCCGTGGTTGGCACTCTCGGGGCCCGCAGTATTCAAATTTTGACAAGATCCTTTCGGATCCGCTTGAAAAATATAAAACACCAAAAAAACGTTCCCACGAGGGAAATAAATACCAATTCAACAAATAATATACAGTCCAACGCCACGAAATCCCTTCCCCACGCATAGGGCCCCACGATGTAGCCGGAAATCGCAGAATGTTACATTTTGTGGCGTGCATGTCGAAATGCCACGTCACAACTCCTCCCCCCTAAGATTCGCGCATCCGGAGTAAGCGAAGCCTAAGGAGATGACCATTCATACAAATTCTACTTCCGACACGAGGTGTACGAACTAGAGGATAACCGATCAGAACTCCATGGTTACATTGGATCCCCCGAAGTGTTACATCGCGAATTCCCTATCACGCCTTGGAATCATCTCACTTAACACATGGTATCAAGAACAGAAACTCAACGGAACCTGCACTCTCAACCTTTGAACTTCACCCAGTGCTAGGTCCGCCTATAATTCAAATACGAAATCATCAAAACCAAAATTTTATGTGGCTAACTGTACTCCACTAATTTTAAAAAATTTACAGTCGTGCTATCAACGGGTACCGATCCGAATGTTCGGCCCACCGGTACTCCCGGGGCCAATTCGATAGTCCTTAAACACAACTACTATACACAGAGAGGGAATGATGCGAATCGTGAGCTTTTGGACCTCTTCCATTAGCTCAAATCTAAACCCGACATTCCCGAAACACGAAAAATTACAGCCTACTCACTAACAGTGTACATCCACTAAAATCTTAATTGTACCTATCATACACGAAAATTGCTGGACACAAATCCCATCCTTTGAACTCTGAACCTGCATAATGGATCTTCCCCGATGATCTTACGTACCCATGTTCCCGTAAACCATCAGCTGATTTTCCAGAATGGACCCGGCCAATACTACTTCCGTATCCCGACGGCCACTAGGTTCAGTTAACGCATATAGAATAGCTATGTAAACGAGCAACAACAAAAAAAAACCATGCTAAGGGAATGATGCGAATCGCGAGCCTTTGGAGTCACTACCCCTAGCTCGAATCAGAACCCGTCATTCCCGTGACGCAATCTACAAACACCAAAACAAAAATCACAATTTCTGTACACTATATCACAGTATCATCAGAATCTGGTGTTTCATACTAGCAACTGGCACTTGTTCGAAACTAATTGCAACAGGCCGAGCACTCCATGCTATGGACTACCCGAGCTCTTGGGCTTCCCTTTCTCCTCGCCGCTAGTTGCCATGCCGATCGCTATTTGTTTACTTCTAGAAGCTTCCATAGACGCTACCCCTACTCTGAACGTACGAATTCGGTGCGTCCCAACTCTGATGACACCTCACTCCTAGATGCACTTCAATACTAACAAAGAATGTGAACCTCCCGCAACTACATTGTGGCAGGGTCTTCTAACAACGCCTGAAAGACACGGGAAAAATAAAATCGAATGAAATTTTTCTAAACTGCAGCATTAACCCTTAAAGCCAAATTTTCAAAACTCAAAATCTAAATTAAAAGTAAAACTTTAAACAAGAGCTAACTAGAAGCGACAACAACAAAAATTTAAAATTTTCCAAATGAACTACCTTTAACGCGGTCTCACGTCGGGCGCCACTTTTGTGACGACGGAGTCACACAATGAAAGCACGACGTGGCCCACAACAAATTTTCTAAATCCACGTTTTTCAACGCGGCCCCACGTCGGGCGCCAATTTTGTGACGACACTTTTTGACGGTGACGCACAAATAAATGGCACCGCGAGAAATAATTAATGAAATACTAAATTATTGGGCGCCAGGTATAACCAGAGTTACACCGCTGTCTCCTAAGGACACCCTGGCCAGCTCTTGTGCGGTGGGGTCCTGGGTCTGGGAGACAATAATCAAAATCTGAAATCTAGGGAGGTTCACTCTCAAAAACTACAACGAATAACCAATAAAGTTTCCAAAATTAAATACGGAACCACAATTTGGCCCGATTTATTCAACACAATAAGAACAAGAGATGGAACAACGGTTCCTGAACAAAATACACAAGAGAAAGAAAGGGAACCACGGTTCCTATACAGAATATACACGCTTTACGCAAAACGGGACCGTAGATCCCCCAAAGGAATTAGTTAAGCTGTCGGTCCCGAAGACCTATTGGCAAACTAATATCTACAAATTTACAGGACCTTAATATTCTACAAAAATATACATCGTACTTCATACTATACGGAAGTACACGCTATACCCCATTCCTCACAGAATATACAAGCAAAAGAATATTATACAGAATTTAACGTTAACGAGTGCTAACGGACTCACGATACCCTTGCGCTAAGGAAACGACTCCGCGAGGCGTGGACTGTATCGGCGGTAACGCAAAACCAACATTTGACCAATAAACGATATTAAATAGCACCGGTCCTCCAGAGCGCCACCGATGAGCAATCCGCGGATACAATAATGATCGGGAATGCGTAAGGCACGACACTGCGTCACGGTCTATCTCTCATTCACGTAAATATGGTCAACTCACAAAAGCGTCACTCACCGCCCTCCTAGTCGCTCCAGATATCCCCAAGACACAATCTCTTTGATACTGGGTTCCTCAAGCGGTCGCAAAACGGCACGGTAGACTATACAATACGATAAAGATCCGACAAAGCTAAAACAAAATAATACGAGACTATACAAAGTTTATCAGACGAAAACACGTCTGTCCCTAGGCTCGGCCACACCGTGAGTGACGCTAAGAATTTCGAAAATCGGGAACCTTCCCAAGAGGCGCGCTGTAATACATCCCTTAGGCCAAGCTGATTGGCGGACCCATCGACTTCGCCAGAGCGCTCGCGATCTTCAATTGTTTTCTCCGATTCCGATAAAGTAGATCCTGGCATCTTTCGTGTTTGGGATGGCTGCAGTGATATTTTTGGGAGATGGGAATCACATCCACCTCTGCTCCCTCGATGGACGGCTCCAGGCCGTTACTGCAACTTCCGTATGCCCTCTGGATCAGGGAGACGCTCGCTGAATGTTCCGCGTAGCTGGCATCTTAGGGTGTGTGCTCCGGCCTGGCTGTCGCGCCGCGTCGCCAGCGCGCTCCATCAGGCCCGTGGTTGGCACTCTCGGGGCCCGCAGTATTCAAATTTTGACAAGATCCTTTCGGATCCGCTTGAAAAATATAAAACACCAAAAAAACGTTCCCACGAGGGAAATAAATACCAATTCAACAAATAATATACAGTCCAACGCCACGAAATCCCTTCCCCACGCATAGGGCCCCACGATGTAGCCGGAAATCGCAGAATGTTACATTTTGTGGCGTGCATGTCGAAATGCCACGTCACAACTCCTCCCCCCTAAGATTCGCGCATCCGGAGTAAGCGAAGCCTAAGGAGATGACCATTCATACAAATTCTACTTCCGACACGAGGTGTACGAACTAGAGGATAACCGATCAGAACTCCATGGTTACATTGGATCCCCCGAAGTGTTACATCGCGAATTCCCTATCACGCCTTGGAATCATCTCACTTAACACATGGTATCAAGAACAGAAACTCAACGGAACCTGCACTCTCAACCTTTGAACTTCACCCAGTGCTAGGTCCGCCTATAATTCAAATACGAAATCATCAAAACCAAAATTTTATGTGGCTAACTGTACTCCACTAATTTTAAAAAATTTACAGTCGTGCTATCAACGGGTACCGATCCGAATGTTCGGCCCACCGGTACTCCCGGGGCCAATTCGATAGTCCTTAAACACAACTACTATACACAGAGAGGGAATGATGCGAATCGTGAGCTTTTGGACCTCTTCCATTAGCTCAAATCTAAACCCGACATTCCCGAAACACGAAAAATTACAGCCTACTCACTAACAGTGTACATCCACTAAAATCTTAATTGTACCTATCATACACGAAAATTGCTGGACACAAATCCCATCCTTTGAACTCTGAACCTGCATAATGGATCTTCCCCGATGATCTTACGTACCCATGTTCCCGTAAACCATCAGCTGATTTTCCAGAATGGACCCGGCCAATACTACTTCCGTATCCCGACGGCCACTAGGTTCAGTTAACGCATATAGAATAGCTATGTAAACGAGCAACAACAAAAAAAAACCATGCTAAGGGAATGATGCGAATCGCGAGCCTTTGGAGTCACTACCCCTAGCTCGAATCAGAACCCGTCATTCCCGTGACGCAATCTACAAACACCAAAACAAAAATCACAATTTCTGTACACTATATCACAGTATCATCAGAATCTGGTGTTTCATACTAGCAACTGGCACTTGTTCGAAACTAATTGCAACAGGCCGAGCACTCCATGCTATGGACTACCCGAGCTCTTGGGCTTCCCTTTCTCCTCGCCGCTAGTTGCCATGCCGATCGCTATTTGTTTACTTCTAGAAGCTTCCATAGACGCTACCCCTACTCTGAACGTACGAATTCGGTGCGTCCCAACTCTGATGACACCTCACTCCTAGATGCACTTCAATACTAACAAAGAATGTGAACCTCCCGCAACTACATTGTGGCAGGGTCTTCTAACAACGCCTGAAAGACACGGGAAAAATAAAATCGAATGAAATTTTTCTAAACTGCAGCATTAACCCTTAAAGCCAAATTTTCAAAACTCAAAATCTAAATTAAAAGTAAAACTTTAAACAAGAGCTAACTAGAAGCGACAACAACAAAAATTTAAAATTTTCCAAATGAACTACCTTTAACGCGGTCTCACGTCGGGCGCCACTTTTGTGACGACGGAGTCACACAATGAAAGCACGACGTGGCCCACAACAAATTTTCTAAATCCACGTTTTTCAACGCGGCCCCACGTCGGGCGCCAATTTTGTGACGACACTTTTTGACGGTGACGCACAAATAAATGGCACCGCGAGAAATAATTAATGAAATACTAAATTATTGGGCGCCAGGTATAACCAGAGTTACACCGCTGTCTCCTAAGGACACCCTGGCCAGCTCTTGTGCGGTGGGGTCCTGGGTCTGGGAGACAATAATCAAAATCTGAAATCTAGGGAGGTTCACTCTCAAAAACTACAACGAATAACCAATAAAGTTTCCAAAATTAAATACGGAACCACAATTTGGCCCGATTTATTCAACACAATAAGAACAAGAGATGGAACAACGGTTCCTGAACAAAATACACAAGAGAAAGAAAGGGAACCACGGTTCCTATACAGAATATACACGCTTTACGCAAAACGGGACCGTAGATCCCCCAAAGGAATTAGTTAAGCTGTCGGTCCCGAAGACCTATTGGCAAACTAATATCTACAAATTTACAGGACCTTAATATTCTACAAAAATATACATCGTACTTCATACTATACGGAAGTACACGCTATACCCCATTCCTCACAGAATATACAAGCAAAAGAATATTATACAGAATTTAACGTTAACGAGTGCTAACGGACTCACGATACCCTTGCGCTAAGGAAACGACTCCGCGAGGCGTGGACTGTATCGGCGGTAACGCAAAACCAACATTTGACCAATAAACGATATTAAATAGCACCGGTCCTCCAGAGCGCCACCGATGAGCAATCCGCGGATACAATAATGATCGGGAATGCGTAAGGCACGACACTGCGTCACGGTCTATCTCTCATTCACGTAAATATGGTCAACTCACAAAAGCGTCACTCACCGCCCTCCTAGTCGCTCCAGATATCCCCAAGACACAATCTCTTTGATACTGGGTTCCTCAAGCGGTCGCAAAACGGCACGGTAGACTATACAATACGATAAAGATCCGACAAAGCTAAAACAAAATAATACGAGACTATACAAAGTTTATCAGACGAAAACACGTCTGTCCCTAGGCTCGGCCACACCGTGAGTGACGCTAAGAATTTCGAAAATCGGGAACCTTCCCAAGAGGCGCGCTGTAATACATCCCTTAGGCCAAGCTGATTGGCGGACCCATCGACTTCGCCAGAGCGCTCGCGATCTTCAATTGTTTTCTCCGATTCCGATAAAGTAGATCCTGGCATCTTTCGTGTTTGGGATGGCTGCAGTGATATTTTTGGGAGATGGGAATCACATCCACCTCTGCTCCCTCGATGGACGGCTCCAGGCCGTTACTGCAACTTCCGTATGCCCTCTGGATCAGGGAGACGCTCGCTGAATGTTCCGCGTAGCTGGCATCTTAGGGTGTGTGCTCCGGCCTGGCTGTCGCGCCGCGTCGCCAGCGCGCTCCATCAGGCCCGTGGTTGGCACTCTCGGGGCCCGCAGTATTCAAATTTTGACAAGATCCTTTCGGATCCGCTTGAAAAATATAAAACACCAAAAAAACGTTCCCACGAGGGAAATAAATACCAATTCAACAAATAATATACAGTCCAACGCCACGAAATCCCTTCCCCACGCATAGGGCCCCACGATGTAGCCGGAAATCGCAGAATGTTACATTTTGTGGCGTGCATGTCGAAATGCCACGTCACAACTCCTCCCCCCTAAGATTCGCGCATCCGGAGTAAGCGAAGCCTAAGGAGATGACCATTCATACAAATTCTACTTCCGACACGAGGTGTACGAACTAGAGGATAACCGATCAGAACTCCATGGTTACATTGGATCCCCCGAAGTGTTACATCGCGAATTCCCTATCACGCCTTGGAATCATCTCACTTAACACATGGTATCAAGAACAGAAACTCAACGGAACCTGCACTCTCAACCTTTGAACTTCACCCAGTGCTAGGTCCGCCTATAATTCAAATACGAAATCATCAAAACCAAAATTTTATGTGGCTAACTGTACTCCACTAATTTTAAAAAATTTACAGTCGTGCTATCAACGGGTACCGATCCGAATGTTCGGCCCACCGGTACTCCCGGGGCCAATTCGATAGTCCTTAAACACAACTACTATACACAGAGAGGGAATGATGCGAATCGTGAGCTTTTGGACCTCTTCCATTAGCTCAAATCTAAACCCGACATTCCCGAAACACGAAAAATTACAGCCTACTCACTAACAGTGTACATCCACTAAAATCTTAATTGTACCTATCATACACGAAAATTGCTGGACACAAATCCCATCCTTTGAACTCTGAACCTGCATAATGGATCTTCCCCGATGATCTTACGTACCCATGTTCCCGTAAACCATCAGCTGATTTTCCAGAATGGACCCGGCCAATACTACTTCCGTATCCCGACGGCCACTAGGTTCAGTTAACGCATATAGAATAGCTATGTAAACGAGCAACAACAAAAAAAAACCATGCTAAGGGAATGATGCGAATCGCGAGCCTTTGGAGTCACTACCCCTAGCTCGAATCAGAACCCGTCATTCCCGTGACGCAATCTACAAACACCAAAACAAAAATCACAATTTCTGTACACTATATCACAGTATTATCAGAATCTGGTGTTTCATACTAGCAACTGGCACTTGTTCGAAACTAATTGCAACAGGCCGAGCACTCCATGCTATGGACTACCCGAGCTCTTGGGCTTCCCTTTCTCCTCGCCGCTAGTTGCCATGCCGATCGCTATTTGTTTACTTCTAGAAGCTTCCATAGACGCTACCCCTACTCTGAACGTACGAATTCGGTGCGTCCCAACTCTGATGACACCTCACTCCTAGATGCACTTCAATACTAACAAAGAATGTGAACCTCCCGCAACTACATTGTGGCAGGGTCTTCTAACAACGCCTGAAAGACACGGGAAAAATAAAATCGAATGAAATTTTTCTAAACTGCAGCATTAACCCTTAAAGCCAAATTTTCAAAACTCAAAATCTAAATTAAAAGTAAAACTTTAAACAAGAGCTAACTAGAAGCGACAACAACAAAAATTTAAAATTTTCCAAATGAACTACCTTTAACGCGGTCTCACGTCGGGCGCCACTTTTGTGACGACGGAGTCACACAATGAAAGCACGACGTGGCCCACAACAAATTTTCTAAATCCACGTTTTTCAACGCGGCCCCACGTCGGGCGCCAATTTTGTGACGACACTTTTTGACGGTGACGCACAAATAAATGGCACCGCGAGAAATAATTAATGAAATACTAAATTATTGGGCGCCAGGTATAACCAGAGTTACACCGCTGTCTCCTAAGGACACCCTGGCCAGCTCTTGTGCGGTGGGGTCCTGGGTCTGGGAGACAATAATCAAAATCTGAAATCTAGGGAGGTTCACTCTCAAAAACTACAACGAATAACCAATAAAGTTTCCAAAATTAAATACGGAACCACAATTTGGCCCGATTTATTCAACACAATAAGAACAAGAGATGGAACAACGGTTCCTGAACAAAATACACAAGAGAAAGAAAGGGAACCACGGTTCCTATACAGAATATACACGCTTTACGCAAAACGGGACCGTAGATCCCCCAAAGGAATTAGTTAAGCTGTCGGTCCCGAAGACCTATTGGCAAACTAATATCTACAAATTTACAGGACCTTAATATTCTACAAAAATATACATCGTACTTCATACTATACGGAAGTACACGCTATACCCCATTCCTCACAGAATATACAAGCAAAAGAATATTATACAGAATTTAACGTTAACGAGTGCTAACGGACTCACGATACCCTTGCGCTAAGGAAACGACTCCGCGAGGCGTGGACTGTATCGGCGGTAACGCAAAACCAACATTTGACCAATAAACGATATTAAATAGCACCGGTCCTCCAGAGCGCCACCGATGAGCAATCCGCGGATACAATAATGATCGGGAATGCGTAAGGCACGACACTGCGTCACGGTCTATCTCTCATTCACGTAAATATGGTCAACTCACAAAAGCGTCACTCACCGCCCTCCTAGTCGCTCCAGATATCCCCAAGACACAATCTCTTTGATACTGGGTTCCTCAAGCGGTCGCAAAACGGCACGGTAGACTATACAATACGATAAAGATCCGACAAAGCTAAAACAAAATAATACGAGACTATACAAAGTTTATCAGACGAAAACACGTCTGTCCCTAGGCTCGGCCACACCGTGAGTGACGCTAAGAATTTCGAAAATCGGGAACCTTCCCAAGAGGCGCGCTGTAATACATCCCTTAGGCCAAGCTGATTGGCGGACCCATCGACTTCGCCAGAGCGCTCGCGATCTTCAATTGTTTTCTCCGATTCCGATAAAGTAGATCCTGGCATCTTTCGTGTTTGGGATGGCTGCAGTGATATTTTTGGGAGATGGGAATCACATCCACCTCTGCTCCCTCGATGGACGGCTCCAGGCCGTTACTGCAACTTCCGTATGCCCTCTGGATCAGGGAGACGCTCGCTGAATGTTCCGCGTAGCTGGCATCTTAGGGTGTGTGCTCCGGCCTGGCTGTCGCGCCGCGTCGCCAGCGCGCTCCATCAGGCCCGTGGTTGGCACTCTCGGGGCCCGCAGTATTCAAATTTTGACAAGATCCTTTCGGATCCGCTTGAAAAATATAAAACACCAAAAAAACGTTCCCACGAGGGAAATAAATACCAATTCAACAAATAATATACAGTCCAACGCCACGAAATCCCTTCCCCACGCATAGGGCCCCACGATGTAGCCGGAAATCGCAGAATGTTACATTTTGTGGCGTGCATGTCGAAATGCCACGTCACAGTATAAACGAATGGCAATAGGAGATCAAAAGGTTTTGATTAGAAAATCTTAACAATATGAGTTCTGCACTCAAATATAAAGTTTCTTCATTGAAGATGATTACGACAATTATTTTACATTATATTTCACACACACATGACGCGTGTAAATATTTAACACTAGATTGCCCAAGGAAGTCATTTTGACTGCTTTTTAATTTCAATTAGAAAAACAATGATGTATATAATGACACAATTTCTTAGAACTTTGTGACTTTTTCTACAACATATAAATGCGTTTATTAATAATTGTAGTTACCTCCCCCCTCCTTCATTTCCGGTATATATATATATATGTGTTATACCTATATTTCCCAAAAGTAGTCAAAATGACTTCCTTGGGCAATCTAGTGTTAAAAGTAAGAGAAATTGAGAAAAGTACAATTGGCAAGAATAGTATATCGGTCTATTGAGATCACGTACTGGCGACTTCAACAAAACAGTCTAGGAATCTGACGGATCGAATCTGAGCGGGCGTCTGCAACATTGTTGCTATCGCGCGACTAGCAATACACATTGGGGCCTGCAGCGTCAGGTCGTTCACAGTCGTACAGACAGCAGCATCATGGTAAGTAGTTCTTCAATAGTTATAAGGAAACAAGACGCAACACGTCTCATATTTATTTTATTACTATGAAGGATATTGCGAGAGAGAATACTGTGAGTTAACAGAAAATGATTTGCGATCCCGATGACAATCTTTTTTTAAAAATATTTTATATAAGCTTAAAATAAAGTTTGGGCAACCGAGAAAATTTGAAAGAGAGGAACCTTGAAAAATAGTATAGGCCGATCGTAGTATAGGCCTACTGTGGACCCGCTACGTTAAATTGTTACGTCCGACGCAACTACACCCCAAATTTTCCGCCAAACGCCCCTGCCCTATTATTTTGCAATCAGGTCTTACGCGCATCTAGCTCCTCCTTAGTGTAAGTTAGAAATAAGATAGTAATAGTCATAGGATTGTAAGTCCATGGGAACAGTCCCTCCACAGAATGTTCCCATGGGAACTCACCAGTGAGTACGAGAGAGAGAATAATATAAGTTAGATGAATTAGAGAACTTTAGGACCATGAACTCCAAGAGTACGTGCCGATAACGTGGCAAGACCGCGGGAACCAAGAACAGTCCGCGCCGGTCCCACGATTCCAGAATGCACTAAATCGGCAGTTTTCCACCCCTTCTCTGGACCCTAGCACTCCTCGAGCCAGAATCGAGGAGCGGATTAGTCAGTCTACTTAGGAGCCTCATCAAAAGCAGTCACTTCACTTTACTTTTCACTAAAACCTTGAGTCAAAGGCGAACTTAGTGCCAATCCATTGTGTTAGTCAAGATACCTTAGGGCCTATCTTGTCTTCCTCGCCTTAGGACCGAGCAGCAAAACGCATCGAGAATCACAAGTTTTACCCCTTTCGAACTCAGTGTCCTTGTGTGTAACAACCACTACATTAGTGCTAGTGCCTACCTTAGCGGCCAGGACAAGGACCATCTTCTACATTTTGGATTACATACTATTTCGGGGACTCGTCCCAAACCAGCTACAATCTCTCTCTCTTGCCTTCACTGGTGAGTTCCACACATTATCGTAATTACTTGTTCTTTATCATATTATCATACTATAACATTATACCTATACATATGTACCATTATCGTACCATTTCACTGTATCGAATACCAACCACACGTACACGATTTCAAACAACCATTGTAACACGAACAACACAGATAACACCATAACACGAAAACACAGATAGCACCGACCATCTTGAGGGTACATCATATCATTGTAAACGCGGTGCGCCGTTTTTATATTCGGTTTTATATTCATCTTTATATTCATTGGTATATTCACTTTTATATTCATTTCTATGTTCATGTTAATATCCATTATAATACAATAGATATTGCGTACTAACCAATATACATTGGCATTGTTCAGAATCATTTCGCAAATACCTAAATTCTCCACCTTCATATACAGGGTGTCCCAAAATTCGCAGACAATCTCCACGTAGCGAGGATCAGGATCAGAAGCAGATTACGAAAATGACCTTCCTTTTGTTCAAAAGTTCATAGTTTTTAAACGAGAGCCGGTCAAAGTTCACCAATCACAATATGGTGACAACGGAAATGGCAAAGATATGGAAACTCAGAGTTTTCTTCCTCGCATTTGTTTCCCGGCCACAGTAATGACAGTGAAGGCAGTTCCCCATGCATACTAGATAACACGCTACCCGATGGGCTTTTGTTTTTAGCTGATTGACGAGAATTAAACATAGGACGCGAGGTCCCAGTTACACGATGTCTCTCATGAAAATAGCGGGAGTTTCACTCTGAGAGCTCATTCCCTCAAGTAGAATTGTCATGTCAAGTTATGACAAACCTGACCAACACGTGACGAACGCATGCTGTGTAACATAGTAGCCCTGAGGATGGGAAATATCAACATCAGTTCGAAATACAATATTTAAGATACGAATTGCTTTACTTCGAGTTCCTCATCCCAGTCTTTATAATTTCATAATACCTCGCAATAACCTTGACAGCTTTTGTGTGCAGCACGCCATTACTCTTGATCGTACATATTTTTTCCCCATTATCTCTTGATCCAGGACGAATTCATGTTCGTAGTACTTCGGAGTCCTGCATTTCCTCGACGTAGTGCTGGGAGATTCAGGGTCCCTCGCTGTCATCCTTGGAGTTTCTGTGCTACCTAGCCGTTGCCGTTCCTCTTACATTTTCCTGTGCTTCCTTCTGTACATTATTAGTACAGTTAATTTACATGTCGCATATGAAGTTGAAGTTCAGGGTATGAAAGTTACACCAATTGATAGCTAAAGGTCTCCTTATGAAGATATTATTTTGTATCAGCTCCAATTTCCTGGCCAGATTAATAATTGATAAATAACAATCTAAGATTTGTTCCTAACAGACTTTTACTTTCTATTTCTTCACTATTATTTAGTTAATTAAAAAAATTTTTATCACTTATTTATATCAATTGGTGTAACTTTCATACCCTGAACTTCAACTTCATATGCGACATGTAAATTAACTGTACTAATAATGTACAGAAGGAAGCACAGGAAAATGTAAGAGGAACGGCAACGGCTAGGTAGCACAGAAACTCCAAGGATGACAGCGAGGGACCCTGAATCTCCCAGCACTATGTCGAGGAACTGCAGGACTCCGAAGTACTACGAAAATGAACACATCCAGGAGTGAGAATAATATACGGGAAAACATGCGGGAAAACGTACGGGATAACGTACGGGATAATATACGGGAGAAAGTACAGGAAAATGTAAGAGGAACGGCAACGGCTAGGTAGCACAGAAACTCCAAGGATGACAGCGAGGGACCCTGAATCTCCCAGCACTATGTCGAGGAACTGCAGGACTCCGAAGTACTACGAAAATGAACACATCCGGGAGTGAGAATAATATACGGGAAAACATGCGGGAAAACGTACGGGATAACGTACGGGAGAAAGTACAGGAAAATGTAAGAGGAACGGCAACGGCTAGGTAGCACAGAAACTCCAAGGATGACAGCGAGGGACCCTGAATCTCCCAGCACTACGTCGAGGAAATGCAGGACTCCGAAGTACTACGAACATGAATTCGTCCTGGATCAAGAGATAATGGGGAAAAAATATGTACGATCAAGAGTAATGGCGTGCTGCACACAAAAGCTGTCAAGGTTATTGCGAGGTATTATGAAATTATAAAGACTGGGATGAGGAACTCGAAGTAAAGCAATTCGTATCTTAAATATTGTATTTCGAACTGATGTTGATATTTCCCATCCTCAGGGCTACTATGTTACACAGCATGCGTTCGTCACGTGTTGGTCAGGTTTGTCATAACTTGACATGACAATTCTACTTGAGGGAATGAGCTTTCAGAGTGAAACTCCCGCTATTTTCATGAGAGACATCGTGTAACTGGGACTTCGCGTCCTATGTTTAATTCTCGTCAATCAGCTAAAAACAAAAGCCCATCGGGTAGCGTGTTATCTAGTATGCATGGGGAACTGCCTTCACTGTCATTACTGTGGCCGGGAAACAAATGCGAGGAAGAAAACTCTGAGTTTCCATATCTTTGCCATTTCCGTTGTCACCATATTGTGATTGGTGAACTTTGACCGGCTCTCGTTTAAAAACTATGAACTTTTGAACAAAAGGAAGGTCATTTTCGTAATCTCCTTCTGATCCTGATACTCGCTACGTGGAGATTGTCTGCGAATTTTGGGACACCCTGTATATATATAATCTAACAACGAGCCTGATTATCAATCGACATCAGTCCAAAGGAAGCAGCAGAAAGCAGTTGGGTGTGCATAAGCATTTTAAAGTGGCAAGAATCCCAAAAATAAGTAAGTTCGCCCTCCACGTACTTCCTCCTCGGAACCAAGACGTGTCGGACGTAACAAAATTTGGTGGCAGCGGTGGGATACTTGCCAATAACCGCTGCTTTCTGTGTGCCTAATCACACACACACTCTCACATACACTTACAACAAGATCGTATTAAGTTTAGAATTAAGGACATCCGACTGAGCTCTTGAGAATTAACACAATCCAGAATCATGGAAACTACCGCCATGGCAACGCACAACCAGTCCGTAACCGACGCGATGAACTCATTAGTCGAATATTTCTCGGTGCAGAACGCAGTAAAGCACGTACCATATTTCGATGGAAGAAATATCCCTCTACAGACTTTTGCTCTGGACGTAGAAAACGGACGAGCACTAGTATCAGAGGCATGTGAAACCTCGTATCTGCGAGGTGTGTTATCAAAACTCAAGGGCCCAGCTCGAATGAGCACAGAAGGAATGACCTTCCATAGTGTTAAACAATTGATCGAGCACCTCCGTGATTGTTTCGCGCCTGCTAAAGATTATATGGATTACCAGGCCGAAATACGCGCGTCAAGAATGTATCGTGGCGAATCAATCCGCGAATTCCATGCTAGAATATCGCAGCTTGTTCGACGTTGCCTCAAGGCGACGGAAGAAGAATTAGGCAAGGATAGTGCGGAAGCAGTAAAAAGGGGGGTAGAAAAATTGGGAATTGCCAGTTTCAGAAGGGGCATACCCGACGAGCTCGGTTACGCAATAGCTCTCAAATCCCCCGATTCACTGGAAAGTGCATTGAAATATACATTAGAATTGGAGAAAGCCTTAGATACCGGTGACACGGGGTATGGCTACGAACCACGATCATCTAGGCAGTTGCGTTTTGAGGATGAGCAGGCTACGCGAGTATATTATCGCTCACCAGATAGAAATAGGGAAGACCCGTACTATTACGACAGACCCAGGCCCAGTCACTCAGACTATTCGCCTTCACCGAGATACGCGAGTCCACAACGCGACACGCGGTCAAACACACCTCCTAGGTATGGATCCATCCTAAAAAGGGACCAAAATCCGAGACGCCCATGGTCTCCTGGACGCGAACGGGAACGGTATTCGGAAAATCCATCAACCAGTAGGTTCACTCCGGAACGGAACTCATATTCGCAGGGTAGACCAACCCGCGAGCAAGACCATCGGTATAAAGAAGTGACCGAAGATAAACGGTATGGGAATCCACGTGTGCTTAGAACGGAATACGGGGGCGATGGAAGATCCAGTCCTCTAAGTCATAGTACTACAGCCTGTATTGATACAGAGCATTTAAACTCGAACGAGCTACGTTGTGTGAGCGCGACAACGAGCCGATCCCAATTGCAGAGCGCCAACGAACATATGAAATCCATAGAGATGGGACGAAACTGCAGGATTGTGTATCCAAAGTAGAATCCCCCTCCATCATCGTACGAGCGCCCGAATTATTGAGTGGTTTCGGACGATTCTTGGTAGACACGGGATCCAACGTCAATATAGTAACAATATCTGCACTATCGCCCTCTACGAAAATAGATACACAAGAATCAATCTGTATAATAGGAATAGGTGATGCCAGAACTTACACCATAGGAACCGTTAAGATCCACGTAATGGGGACACCAACGAAATTCCATGTTATTAATACGGGAGAACAAAGTTACGGTGACGGCATATTAGGAGTAGAATTCCTAAGACAGGAAAAAGCCGAAATCTCCTTTAACCATAACACCATCGTTACCCAAAGTCGACCGATAAACCCGCAACCATTTATAGCAGACGAAATGCCGAAACGACTAAAGGGTGCCTACGCGGCCTCGTTCCTGCGAGCACGAAGCAGAACACCCGTGCCCATACTGGTCACTCGAATTGAATTCGAGAAAGGAATATACCTAGGTGAAGCCATAGTAACCAATAGGGAAGGTATAGCTATAGCCCTCGCTATTAACACACTAGACGAGGATATAGAAATACAAGTGGGCCCTCAGCCCTTGTACCCATACCTCCTGTTAGAAGGATACTCAGACACGGAAGATACCTCGACCGAGACAGTGGTACGCCAGACTTCAAGTAGGGAAAGATGTCACAAGGTCATAGAGCAACTACGGTTAGGTCATCTTAATGCCGAGGAACAAAAACATGTAACCGAAATCGCGAGAGAATTCTCTGATCGATTCTATATTTCCGGAGAACAACTACCATACACTACGCTCACGGAACACCAAATTCCAACAGTGGATAAGTTGCCTGTGTCTACCCGGCAATACAGATATCCACCCGTGCATAAATATGAGATAAAACAACAGGTGAATAAGCTCCTGGAGAATGAAATTATCGCACCATCAACGTCACCATATAACTCGCCTCTATGGATAGTCCCTAAGAAACCGGGATTGGACGGCAGCAAACGCTGGCGCATGGTGATAGACTACCGTGAACTTAACGAAAAGACAGTAGGCGATGCCTATCCTCTACCTAACATCGTCGAAATCTTAGACCAACTAGGAGGAGCGAAGTACTTTTCGGTGTTTGATCTAGCTAGCGGTTTTCACCAAATACAGGTAAGAGCGGAAGACAAACAAAAGACTGCGTTCACGACACCCCACGGTCATTATGAGTTTCTCCGAATGCTCTTCGGGTTGAAAAATGCTCCAGCAACCTTCCAACGCCTGATGGATGCAGCCCTGACCGGTCTCCAGGGAACAGAACTATTTGTCTATTTGGACGATATAGTAGTATACTCGGCCTCCTTGAAGGAGCACGGAGTCAAAGTTAGGAGGTTACTCTCCAGGTTAAGAGAAGCGAACCTCATGCTGCAACCCGAAAAATGTGAGTTCCTAAGGAAGGAGGTAGTGTACTTAGGACACACTATAAGCGGTGCGGGAGTCAAGCCAGACCCGCGACTCATTAAAGCGGTAAAGGAGTTCCCGACACCCAAAACCGCTACCAACTGCAAGCAGTTCCTCGGACTCACAGGATACTATAGACGATTCATCAAAGACTACTTCAAGCGAGCTAAACCAATAACGGATCTTCTGAAGAAAACGACTAAATTCGAGTGGACTGAGTCGCAACAGAAAAGTTTTGAAGACCTCCGAGATGCCATCTGCCAGGAACCAATATTACAATATCCCGATTTCAAAAAACCATTCGTATTGACTACCGACGCATCCGGACATGCAATAGGTGCTGTATTAAGTCAAGGAACAGTAGGGCAAGATTTACCAATTGCATACGCATCACGAATACTAAACGGCGCTGAATTGAACTACTCGACCACCGAGAAGGAATGTTTGGCAATGGTCTATGCAGTCAACTATTTTCGACCGTACTTATATGGACGGGAGTTCATATTAGTAACCGACCACCGACCCCTAGTGTGGCTCCACTCAGTAAAAGACCCGACTTCTAGACTTATGAGATGGAGGCTAAAGCTCGCCGAATATCAGTACAGCGTGGTGTACAAAACGGGAAAAACCAACCTGAATGCCGACGCCTTGTCGCGAAATCCGTGCGATACAGTCAGCGGCGAAACGACGGTATACCCACTGACTACAAGGAGTCAGTCTAAACGGGATAATAACACCCGATCCACAGTGCAACCGGCAACAAGGAAGGGAGGCGATGACACTCTGCGCACCACAAGGTCCTTGCAAGACTCTGGAAAGACTCTGGAAACAGATTCGGAGGATACAATGGAACAAGAAACACCAATGGAATCGGATGAAGAATACCGGCCGCCTATACATATAAGGAAGCGCAGCATGATACCAGATCCGCAGTATGGTCCAGCCACACGAGCCAGAACCAGAACGCGTAGTAAAGAGGAAAACCGCGGAGACACTCAAGAAAATGTGCCGAATCCAGAACCACCCGAGAGTCAGCATAGAGTTGACCTGGAACAACGAACGCCCACGTCAAAAGTTCAACCTATGTTGATCGAACTCTCGTCGGATTCAGAGGACACGGACGACTACCTCGACGCTGGAGAAGGAACCGCGGGTAACGACCCCTCGAGCGATATCTGGGTCAATATACCTTTATCAGACTCAGCCCGGAAGCGGCTCGCAAACATCAAAAGATCAATTGAGGAATGCTACACCGAACGGGAACAAATAGAAAGAGAACTAATAAGTTTACAAGGAGTATTAGAACCGACCCGAAACACCGAGCGTAACATAGAAACCCCCGGTAGGCAAGGGTTAAACGATTCCCCACCAATAGCAAGGTCTACACCTCATGTCGAGACCATAGACTCAAAGACCCCAGTAGCAACAAACGAACCACCTGACTCTGACGACAACAGTAGTCAGCATGAGATAACCGAACTGAATTTAGAGGCGCCTCAACCAATCAGAGAAAATGGAACCTCCATCCAACTAGCGAGCGATTTAGAGCAACCTGTATCAGAAGGAATGAATCTGAGGAATAGCCGCAAGTGTCTGACTTTCACAAAAGATAACTACGCTCACTTCATTTCCGCCGACTGTGAGTTGACGACCCCTATCGGCAAATTGCTAAAAGACCTAGGGATTGTAAACCCGGATGACCTTTTGGAACACGACCCACAAGTAGGTTCGGTCCTAATCACCAAGCGGGGAAAACATCGAATATTCAGTATTGTATGTAAAACATACCACTTCGACAAGACGTCAAGTGAAGATATCATGCAAGGCTTATGTAACCTGAAGCGAGCATTGTGAACCACAGGGGTCGACACACTCAGAATCTCTAACGTAGATGATGTAATGAGTAGGCTACCATCTGGCACGCTGCAAAGAATGCTGACCAAGGTATTCTCCGATAGCGACGTCACCATTACGCTATGCCACGGTACAGTGCAAGTGCCCCCAGAGGAACTAAGGGGGGAGATAATCAAAGAAACGCACGATAGCCTAGTGGGAGGACATAAAGGAGTGACAAAAACATACCAGCGCATAAGGGAAAGGTACTACTGGCCAGAAATGCGGCATAATGTCCAAGAATACGTAAGGGCCTGCAAAAGCTGCCAGGAACAAAAACTGGTACGAGCGAAAACCAGGGAACCCATGATCATCACGGATACGCCCCTGGATGCTTTCGAGAAAATATCTCTTGACACTGTGGGCCCTCTACCTATTACTCCCGAGGGGAATCGACACATCCTCACTATCCAGGACAATCTGACCAAATATTGCATAGGCATACCTATACCCAATATTAGCGCGGCTACCATAACTGACGCCTTAGTAAGACACGTTATCGCAATCTATGGGGCTCCAAAAATTATCCTAACGGATCGCGGAGGATGCTTCATTAGCAGATTATTGCGGAAAATGGCCAAAATTTTTAAGATCAAACATGTCACAACCTCTGGTTACCACCCCCAGACTAACGGGTCCTTAGAACGAAGTCACAATGTGTTGATCGAATACCTGAAACACTACCTCCAGAAATATGACAATTGGGACCAACTAATTCCTTTCGCCATGTTTGCATACAACACCTCTGTGCACGAAGCCACGAACTTCACTCCATATGAGTTAGTATTCGGGAGAATCGCACGAGCACCCACGTCATTCCCAGAGGGGGAGAAGCTCGAAACGTACGGAGCCTATCTATCCGAACTGATCAAGCGAATAAACGAGATCAGGGAGATAGCGGGGCGAAACCTGGTAGAATCTAAGGTGCGCTCCAAGGATAGGTATGACAGGAATACTAACCCGAAGAAATACAAAATTGGGGAGATGGTGTACGCCTTGAGGGAACCTCGAACAAGCAAACTCGACGGTCACTACACTGGACCATATAAAGTGATCGACACCACTGATAATAATAATGTCATTTTAGAAAATTCCAAGGGAGACCGATTCACAAGACATACGGAAAAATTGAAATTGGCCGTGGGTCAACAATGATGGAGTCTCTGCGGCGAATTGCCATCCTCTTGGGCACCATCGGAGTCGCAATAGGTTTGGAACAGACGAACTATGTGGTCACGCCATTTGAGCACAATACGGGATTATATTACGAACAGCTTCATAGTATCCGACTTACCGATAAAGAATGGAGAGTAACCATATTCATAGATATATCCAAAATCACTACACATGCAGTACAAGGGATAACCGGGTTACCAGCAGCATTAGACGCGTGTGAAGGGAAATTAGGAGCTTTATGTAAAGGGATCATCGACATGGAACACTTTGAAAGACGAAAGAATAGTTCCTCTAAATATATAAACCAATTGGAGGGACTCGTTGGAAATCTAGCAACCGAAGCGTATGACCCCACGGGTTCATTACCATTCACAAAGAGAAGTGCACTCTTCGGAGTCGTGGGACAAATCAGCCACACGTTGTTCGGAACGCTTACTGAGGATGATGCGACATACTATAACCAAGAAATAGATAAACTATACCGCGACCAAAGTAAGATGGCTCACATCGTCGAGAAACAAACCCACCTAGTACAATTAGAGATCCACGAACTCCATGACGGATTACATAAGCTAAACGCGAAAACCGATGTCATGTACAGACACACTCAGGACGCGTGGGACAGAGCCCACCAGAACGCCGAAGATATCGCAATAATGGAATATACGATGAGGTTGACTAGATGGGTACAAGCACTACGCAACCACGTAGACGAGTACAACGAGTGCCTAAAAACCCTTGTCACTGCTGTGTACTTTGCTAAATTAAGGATCATTCATCCTGACTTAATCAGTTCGGATCAACTTACGAGGTTGACTGAGGAAATTCGCCGACTAAACCCTAACAATGATTTCCCTACTTCACGAAACAGTAATCAAAATGAAGAACTCGCTGCCATATCTCGAACACTAATAGGCTATTCAAAGAACCGGCTGATGGTCGAGCTGCAGATTCCATTGTTAATCAGAAGTCATTTTATTACATATAAAATTCACCCTAGCCCAGTTATCCAAAACTATGACGAAAACGGTAGCAAATTCGCCTATATAATGCCTCGTAAGCCATTCATAATTATGTCCACCGACCACGAGCTCTTCATGACAACCGACCAAGGTTACCTGACCAGTTGCCGGCAAACAAGACACTTCGACGTTTGTCCACCTACTCAACCTCTTTTTCGCAGTAGTGGAAGACCGAGCTGTGAAAGCGCGTTACTAATAAACCCAAACAAAGAAGTGCTCCCTAGTTGTGATATCAGGATGGGGTCAACAGCCAACCCCGTATGGGTTTACTTAAAGGGCCTCAAGGGATGGTTCTTCGCCACCATGGAAACCGAAGATCTGAAAATTATTTGCGACGGAATCCTGAGCGACACAATTAAAATCAGTGGAGGCGGTATACTACAGCTACGACCAGGCTGTAGCGCCCGCACGAATGACATGAATCTAATAGGGACGGAAATAATTGAAAACCCGGAGCAATATTTCTACGAACCTTCGATTTCATTAGATATCAACGAGCTGGTCCCTGGAGTGCGGGAATACTACACCGAGAATAAGGCATCAAAATTGGAAATACCGTCTGAAGATGTGATTACTCCAAGATTCAGGGAAACCGAGATATCCCTCAACCAGCTAACTAACGAACTGAACGAGATAGAAACACATCACCGGGAAAACCGCGGACATAACATAACAATATACTCCGCACTGGGAACAATCACGTTGGTGACCTTCGTGTTGCTCGGATATTGGAAGAGGTCCTTACTCATCGCAGCTGCAACTACCTTAGTGCGACCATGCACCCGCAAAATCTGGAGGAATCCGCAACATGAAAACGCAAACACTCAACCCGGAACCAATACGGGCCCAGAACCAGTACCCACTACCACAAGACGCACCTTACCTCCTCAAATAGCTACCATAGCCTAAGGACAGGGAATGAAATCAGCCAACCTAGATATATGTATAGATATATGTATTGATAGATACACGTATGCCATGTCGGCTATTGCCACCAGGGCCTCCCCGATGCAGAAGGAGCGGGCAACTCTGCCCAACGGTCCTCCAGATGCCCCCTGTACGTCCACAGAGAGGTGCCTGCCTCCTTTACCCACCAATCCCTGAAACCAGACAAGAGCGCGTTAGAAATCCGTTCCTGGATCAGATGAACGAAACCAGAAATAACACTCACCATCCACCGATGACAGTCAGGAAAACCAACTGGCCTCGGCCCTCTCCCTCAAACCAGGGGGGGCCGAACAACCCCCAGAGACCGAAGGCATCCGACCCCTCGGGGTTGCTCGAAAACCCAGCGGTCCAATCAGGGGTCGCCCAACGCCTCCTGATCCTGCTCTTCCGCATAAAATCGCGCAGCGTTCCGCGACGCGCCTGGAAAGAGCCAGAATTAAAACATAGCAGGGAAAGGGAATGTTAAACGTTAGTACTTACCAACTCTCGCAATGAAATCCTGACCATGACTGACGATCACGATCAGCGCCCTGTAGGACCGGGGTCATAGAGCCATGTCAGCAGGTGCGTTCTAAAAACGCATGTCGAGCATTCGCGGAGGTGCCCGCGAGTAAGCGTCGAGAACGGAGATTACGCGTGTAACCTCTCTAAGACGAGGGGAGCAAGGGAACCGTAAGACCAATGATAAGACCACCACCAACCCACCGTGTATGTCCCTATACGACCCAAGGACCACGGCGAAAACAACAACCACGGAAGGAAGGAAGCAGGGAAGCATCACCTATTGGCGATGTTCCATCTAAGGAGGGAGATGTTACGTCCGACGCAACTACACCCCAAATTTTCCGCCAAACGCCCCTGCCCTATTATTTTGCAATCAGGTCTTACGCGCATCTAGCTCCTCCTTAGTGTAAGTTAGAAATAAGATAGTAATAGTCATAGGATTGTAAGTCCATGGGAACAGTCCCTCCACAGAATGTTCCCATGGGAACTCACCAGTGAGTACGAGAGAGAGAATAATATAAGTTAGATGAATTAGAGAACTTTAGGACCATGAACTCCAAGAGTACGTGCCGATAACGTGGCAAGACCGCGGGAACCAAGAACAGTCCGCGCCGGTCCCACGATTCCAGAATGCACTAAATCGGCAGTTTTCCACCCCTTCTCTGGACCCTAGCACTCCTCGAGCCAGAATCGAGGAGCGGATTAGTCAGTCTACTTAGGAGCCTCATCAAAAGCAGTCACTTCACTTTACTTTTCACTAAAACCTTGAGTCAAAGGCGAACTTAGTGCCAATCCATTGTGTTAGTCAAGATACCTTAGGGCCTATCTTGTCTTCCTCGCCTTAGGACCGAGCAGCAAAACGCATCGAGAATCACAAGTTTTACCCCTTTCGAACTCAGTGTCCTTGTGTGTAACAACCACTACATTAGTGCTAGTGCCTACCTTAGCGGCCAGGACAAGGACCATCTTCTACATTTTGGATTACATACTATTTCGGGGACTCGTCCCAAACCAGCTACAATCTCTCTCTCTTGCCTTCACTGGTGAGTTCCACACATTATCGTAATTACTTGTTCTTTATCATATTATCATACTATAACATTATACCTATACATATGTACCATTATCGTACCATTTCACTGTATCGAATACCAACCACACGTACACGATTTCAAACAACCATTGTAACACGAACAACACAGATAACACCATAACACGAAAACACAGATAGCACCGACCATCTTGAGGGTACATCATATCATTGTAAACGCGGTGCGCCGTTTTTATATTCGGTTTTATATTCATCTTTATATTCATTGGTATATTCACTTTTATATTCATTTTTTTTTATGTTCATGTTAATATCCATTATAATACAATAGATATTGCATACTAACCAATATACATTGGCATTGTTCAGAATCATTTCGCAAATACCTAAATTCTCCACCTTCATATATACATATATGTCGGAGAAAGGCTCCATCTTCGAACTTTCGACGAACTCGCGGTCACACAGAGCTCTTCTCTCAAATCAAAACTAAAAACTGACTCCCCCATCAATCTATCCACCTTATATCCTCAAGGTCCCCACCCCTATCATTAGATTGGGTGTTTACATCCCACGACCGCGAGCACACCCGGTGTCCGTCAGGTAGCACCCCAAACCATATAGGGTCGGATCGCAAACACTCTCACCGAATAACAATAATAATAACAATAATAACACGCTACACTCCGACACGGCCATTCTGACGCTCACACGTCCTCGTGTGCCTGAAGAATTCGGCACCTGCGCCATATCAGACCGCACAAAAAATCTCATTGCACAAATAATCCAAAATTCAAATTACAACTTAAACGGAGGCTTAATGCCTTACATCCTTGAATAGGGCCAGAATCGCCGTCCCCAGCAACAACGGATCAAACATTCCGTCCAATACACCTCCCATGGCTCTTGCGGACGTACGCAACTATACCATGTACCCATGTACACCGTGTTCCCCTCCGGACCCAGGCCCCCGCCGCATTACCAACTGCCCCTCGCTCCATGATCAAACCCATATGGGTTTGCACTTGCGATTACAGCGTGATACATGCAGTGCGACCTCCAGCCATTAGTGCTTTGCATCAGTACCTGCACTAGTGCCCTTTTCGTACTCGGCACTACTTTCGATGCTCTCTTCACCGCATATATTCAGTTCATCGGGGACGCGATTGTCAGGCATCCTTTTCAAGTTTTCATGCGCGTACTTGTAAGTCCTCTTATTCATCAGTGATTTTAGAGTATATCGATCACCCTCAAGAACCTCTACTATTAGGAATGGACCCCTGAACTTGGGATCTAACTTGGTCTGATTTAGCGCAAATGTTCACCACCTTAGCTCTCGAAATGCTGAAACTACTTGATGTCATGCTAACATCAAAACCGCGGCTAAGGATCTCACGACCGATCATTATGTCATGCTTTAAATACTCGCTCGGTAAGATGTGGAACTAAACTTCCAGGATATAGCCGTTTATCGTTACCTCTGACGGTATCTGCATAGTAGTGTATACAGTGGAATTCCCGATACCCCTGAGCGCGATAACGTCGTCGATTCTCTTATCCCCAAATTTCGCGGCTATCGCTTCTTTTAACAGGGAACACTCAGCTCCCGAATCGAAACAAAATGAAAACGACTCACCGGATCATGCTAATACGCCTGTGGGTACAGCAACCGTACACAGGTCGATGTCGATCCCACTTCTGATGTCGGAGAAAGGCTCCATCTTCGAACTTTCGACGAACTCGCGGTCACACAGAGCTCTTCTCTCAAATCAAAACTAAAAACTGACTCCCCCGTCAATCTATCCACCTTATATCCTCAAGGTCCCCACCCCTATCATTAGATTGGGTGTTTACATCCCACGACCGCGAGCACACCCAGTGTCCGTCAGGTAGCACCCCAAACCATATAGGGTCGGATCGCAAACACTCTCACCGAATAACAATAATAATAACAATAATAACACGCTACACTCCGACATATATATAATCTAACAACGAGCCTGATTATCAATCGACATCAGTCCAAAGGAAGCAGCAGAAAGCAGTTGGGTGTGCATAAGCATTTTAAAGTGGCAAGAATCCCAAAAATAAGTAAGTTCGCCCTCCACGTACTTCCTCCTCGGAACCAAGACGTGTCGGACGTAACAAAATAATGGGAACGCATCGACTGCGGCACCTTTTGGGTGATGTGGAAGCCCGCAGGTTGTCGTTGTTTATGCCTTTATTATACTAAGACAATAGTACTTTGCGATACAAGTGCGAGAAAGTGAACTTTATAGGCAGGCGGTGAAGTTGGTCGCACGAGCCGCACACGAGTAACACAACGGCACGAGCCGAAGGCGAGTGCTGTTTGTTTTACGAGTGCGGCTAGTTTGACAAACTTCACGAACTGCGTATAATGTTCGCTTTATTGTACCAGTATCGCATAATATTTTCTGTAACGAATGCATGAAAAACGCTACTGTTTGTGCCTCCAAAATGACTGGAACATCTCTTCGTTGGAGGAGGCAGCCATAAGAAGAGCCAGGAAGGCTTCCAAAGTGAATGCATTTCATGACAGCGCGCGAGAACAAAGTTTACTTTATCGCACTAGTGCGAGAAGAAAGCTCTAGTGCGATAATGTAAAATTGGGCTGATTTGCGCATGCGCAGCATTTTTATCGTATCCATAGTTATAAAGCGCCACTTTCGCCACACTTCGAAGGCACGAAAAGTAGCGTTTTTCATGCATGAGTTACATAAATAAATTAATTGGATATTCTCTTTAATCTGTTAATCCCATTTGCAAAAGCACATTTTTTTTTGTTAAAAGAAAGTGCTACTCTCCATAGAGGGGTCTCAAACCATAGACCTCCCGATTCGTAACCGGGTGCACTAGCCAGACGCCAGAAACATCTGTTGGTTTTACTTTTTTCGGAAATTGTATTTCTAGAATTTGATTGTTTATTCAACTGCTTACTATTGTCGTTTCGCTTACTTTACATATTAGACACCCTTCTCCACGTGGACGAACAATTACAGACAGAGATAATGCTCATTTCCATATTTGCTTCTCAAGATTATTGATTCCAGGTAATGAAGTGAGCTATGTATTTTCTCATAGTAAATCTTATTGAGTTTACACTGGGGGCTGGAACTGAAGATTGCAAATAAAAAAGTATTTACAAGATTATAAGAACCAGCAGCAGCAGTAACAGCAATAGCAGACCCCTCAGGGAGAGAGGACCCGCAATCGCTCAAGTCGCCGGTCGCACGGCACGAGCGGGCGTTTAAAATATTAGTAGATTCTGTCACAGATCAAATTTAAAAAAAAATATATACAGGGTGTTCGTTATGAAACGGACTGTAGTAACACCGTTACATTCCTTTTCAAATTCTAATGAATATGTGTATTTTCATTTTTTATTTCATATATCAAAATTTCGAGATAATCAAGGTTGAAGTTGCAGTAATGCGACCAATCAGAACGCGTTTACACGGAGCGTAGATGACGTCGCGAGCCAGCCCGCAACGCCTGCTTACAGTAGACCAATAACACTACGTCGTAGTGTCTCTGTTTATCTGCATGTAATTGAGTAAAATACAAGAGACGATACTTTTAGTGTTATTGGCCTACTGCAAGCAGGCCTTGCGGGCTGGCTCGCGACGTCATCTACGCTCCGTGTAAACGCGTTCTGATTGGTCGCATTACTGTAACTTCAACCTTGATTATCTCGAAATTTTGATATATGAAATAAAAAATGAAAATACACATATTCATTAGAATTTGAAAAGGAATGTAACGGTGTTACTACAGTCCGTTTCATAACGAACACCCTGTATATAAACTTCAAAAAAAGTTTGGGCAACCTAGAAAGGTAAAAGAGAGGAACCTTGAACAATGTTTGTAGTAAAATGAAAAAAAAAAGATGAAAAAAGAGTTCTTCATGGGGGATTGAACCCGTAACCAGCAGCGTTCGGTTGGACGGAAGACCTTGCTGCACCGCGTGTTTCTCAAGAACAGTTTGTGAGGGGCGGCAACTTTTTCCCCACCACCGAGCAATCCATTCATTTTCGCTGACTGCAATATCGGCTGGAACGATGATCATGGCCGCGCGGCTACGCGAAATCTGTAACATCGACAGAGGCGATGATCACGAAATCCTACTCCCGAGCTCGCCGCTACGATTTAGCGCCATGCTTTTGGTATCGCCTAAAACCGAAGCGTTGTGCATCTCTCCAATCATCTCTGATCTGGAGCTGTGTTTTAGCGCGTCGACGCGCCACCTGAACGAGACTCTCGAAGCAGTTCCACGTTTTTGATTGGTCGAATGAATTCGTGTGTTCCTCGAGATCCACGATTTTAAACCGGGTGAACACTCAAATAGGGAGACTTGTATCCACCTTTTTTTTACAGGATATTGCATAAACCGTAGTAATAAGGTATTCAATACCCTTAATATCCATATGAAGCTCTGAAAATCATAGAGTAAGCAAATAAAACTTAAAGAAAAACCTCGAACGTGGGTAACTACAGAAATATAAGTTTGCTAATTGATATACCACAATGACTCGATAACACACGTGCTTGCTGCTGAGTTAACGTCCGAGAGTCTCGGGTTCAAAACTCACATATTACCACTTTTTTTTTTAATTATCAACTATGCTTATTGGTTCATCTAATTAACTGAAGTTTCATGAAATACATGATAATGTTAATCTACAAATATTGTATTATATTACATCGTATACATGCAATAAATTGGTACATGAATCAGCGAACGTTTCTTCTTCCCGAGAGCCTACCTGTGACAAACATCTATGTTACGCTGTTTCATATTTTAATAGCATAAATAATATTTAGACGGATAAAGAAAGCATTACGGAAAATTACCAAAAACAAAAATGCACTTATAAATCTCGGGCATAAAAATAATGATGAGCATATAAAAATGAACCAATTATTTTCTATAGTGAGATGAAACGAATAATGTATCTGGTTAGGGATTTTTTTTTTCATTTAATTTTTACCATTCAAGGCTATGTAAAGGTAACATTTTTAATACATCGAATTATCAGAAAATTATGTCGAGGTATAATTTTAATTCTGAATTATTTTTTACATCAGAACATACTGATAATTCGAGATATTAAAAATACAATTATCTTTCCGTAGGCTTGAATAACAAAAAATTACTAAATTGAATCAGGCTACTCAAAAATGTATGAAACTAACAATTTCTAAGCAGATACACTATTTGTCTCATCTCACCATAAATTTGGCTATCGCATACTTTGGAGTCGATTTCTCTTACGAACACGCTTATTCGAGGTCTTATGGCTGTTTGGGGTCCGACCTCAAAGTTTTTCTAGCGTAATGACTGTTTTGAGGCCCATAAAGGTGACTCTCACACCGAATTTGTTTATATTTTTTTATTGTTAATAAAATTGTTTATATTGTTAGGTTAGGTTAGGTTTCGTTAGGTTAGTTTAGCTTAGAATTCCAATGCTGTGACACGCCAAGGTGATAATTTTTTTTTTTTTTTTAAATATTAGCTTGCAGGTTTGACCCCTTAATGTTTCGGGTCCCCAAAGTATCCCGTGGACATATTTATATACATATGTATAAAATAATTTTGTGGGTTTTTTACGCTTTTCATTTTTTTTACCCGATATTAATAAGTGCAATTTTTTGGGACATGTTTTACTACTTTTCTATTCGGCTGAATAATATTTAAACTATGAAGAAGTGAAACAGCCTGCCATACGTGCGAGTGTTATCAACATTTTTTTTTTAATCGGACCACGCTGCGACCCCGGCACATTAAAACAAACAGTGAAATGGAGAAATTTATCTATGTTAGAAATGCAAAAGCGTTACGTGTTAAGCGAATGAACCGAGATTTTTTTCCATTGCTGTCAATTTTTCTCTTACGTCTTCATGAGAGTCCATATCGCAACAAGTGAGGCTGCTCATTTGTACCAGCTATGGATCATCGTGTATGAAGAACATGCATTGGGCACGTTGACAACTATTCAGCTTCGTAATCGTAAGGTGCCGCGTTCGCGTCTAAAAACGAAAACTTTTTTTTTCTTCATTTCTTTTTTGTTTAATTTTTTTTGACCCGGTGTTGCTTGGCTCGCATAGCAGGGCGAAGTTAAAAAATAATGCAGTCCTAAGCAAACCACACGCGAAATAAAATATGTGTAGTTCAAGACATTGCATATGCAGTTTTATAACAAATACTTTATGCAATGACATGTGCGCCTTGCTAGAGACTTCATTGTTTTCCATTTGTCAAATAAAACACATGAAAATCGGGAATGAACTATAGCAATCCTAGAAAAGTAATAGTGAACGGAACCTTTTCAAGAATATGCCGCGAACCCATGAAGGCACACAATGTTGCAAGCAAACTGAAAACATTCCCGCGGCTTCTGCTAGACTTTTCCAGTTCTTTCTTCTAGTTTGAGAGTGTCAGTTCGCTCTGCGTTTTCAAATATAGAGTGAATGAATATAAGCGTTTCAAGTATGGAACACGAAAATAAGAAAAAGGAAATGCAGTATGATTTTAACGTATAAAAAACTTTTTTGTTTAATTTTTTTTCGAAATGGTGGCGTACCCAACAAACCTTGTTCAGAACAGTGTTCTCTGGCCAGACAAATCACTCCTTGGAATTTTAACCCGAAAAAAAAAAACATTTTTCATTTCTGTGTAAGAATAGCTAAAGAAATACGTAGGGAAATTAAAAAATAACATGTTTTGTAACAATGGCGCACGTCTAAAATCAAAGTTCTGATTAGACCTTCTACAGCTATTCTTATATAGAATTGAAAATTATTTGGATTTTTGTTTCAGTTCAAACCTCCAAAAAGTAATTCGTCCAGCCGCAGAACACGGTTATGAACAAGAGGTTTTGTTGAATAAGCTGCGAAGTCACCATTTTGAAAAAAAAATTGTAGTATACTCTTAAAATCATGTACACTGAGCGTCATGAATGGGTCCACCTTGTTGACGTAGTGCAGTGAGGTAAGAGAGGAGACTGGGCGGTGCCTACTCCCGTACCTCTGCCTGTGCGTGCAACGCAGAGAGCACTACGGTGCGAGCGAGACGCCAGAGCGTCGCTCGGCGCATCCGGGTTGCACAGCACAAGTTTAAGGGAGACGGCAATACTGCCCCACATTCGCAATAGGGAGCTTGGTGGCGCATTTTCTTCTCCTACGTTGTCGACCAGGCTAGCTAGTGCCAATGTCCCACCAAGCTCCCAGGTGCGACTCAGTGGGACTCATGGATTCCCGTCTCGCTCCCACTCATGCGTGCGAAAAGTACGCACCGTACGACGCTTTCGCGTCTCGCTCGCACCATAGCGCTAGCTGCGTTTCACGCACCTATCCTGGTACATACGTCCGTCAAACAGTCACTGTCCACTCTTTTCTCTTACCTGACCGCACGGCATCACCAAGCTGGACAACATTAATACCGTTCAGTGTACAATAAATTCATCTAAATAGACTTTATATTACATACGCTATTTTTTAATAATAATAGACCACAATTGTTTGTTTTTTTGAGCCGTTAGAGTGGCATTACCTCTTAAAAAAATTAAACAAAAAAGAAATGAAGAAAAAAAAAGTTTTCGTCTCTAGACGCGAACGCGGCACCTTACGATTACGAAGCTGAATCATTGTCAACGTGCCCAATGCATGTTCTTCATACAAGATGATCCATAGCTGGTAGAAATGAGCAGCCTCACTTGTTGCGATATGGACTTTCATGAAGACGTAAGAGAATAATTGACAGCAATGGAAAAAAATCTCGTTTCATTCGCTTAACGCGTAACGCTTTTGCATTTCTAACATAGATACATTTCTCCATTTCACTTTTTGTTTTAATGTGCCGGGGTCGCAGCGTGGTCTGATTAAAAAAAAAAGTTGATAACACTCGCACGTATGGCAGGCTGTTTCACTTCTTCATAGTTTAAATATTATTCAGCCGAATAGAAAAGTAGTAAAACATGTCCCAAAAACTTGCACTTATTAATATCGGGTAAAAAAAATGAAAAGCGTAAAAAACCCACAAAAGTATTTTATACATATGTATACAGGGTGTCCCAGAATTACTTTTGGACCGGAAAGTGGGCGATACCTGGAGGTGCCCTGAGTACTCTCCCGCAAACCGTTTGCCAAAATTCGCAATAGTTTTTAAATGAGAAGCATTTAAGTGCGACCAATCAGAACGAAGGATGTCCGCGGATTCATTCGCGGATGCCAAAGATCGCTGCTTTGCAATAGCTTCCTACAAATTCTGCGCCTAGCAATTGTTTCATAGCTCAAGCGAGCGTCATAGGATTCGTTGACAAACTCCCAATATGGGCATGGGCGTGACTTAGGCTGGCGCAGCAGCTACACGTGCAACGCGCGATCGGCAACTGTTTCGGGATACGCATTCAGCTAGACGAAAACCGGTACACGGTGTCCAAAACGTCATGCACTGAATTTTATAGCAGTCCGGAAGAAAACAGATTATTAAAGTGAGAGGGAGTCGGGAGGGTGGGTGATGGGACTGATAAATTTAACATGAATTGATAACTAAGCATAGAAGCATTATTTCTTCGTCCTGTGAATAGCCATATCGAATTTCCAAGACATCGCGATTGCTGATTTTAAAGTTATAGAGTACTCATCGATTTTGGAGACTGTAAAAAATACGTAAAACAGGAAAATAGATTAGGAGAGAAACGCAAAGACACGTATCCTTTTTTTAAGTTCCTAGAATGTCCACACCAAATTACAGCCCTTTGCGACTTCCGGTGGCAAAGTTACGCAACACTTGTCGACCCCGGATCTTGTGAAAAATACGTCAAATTGAAAAAATGGACTAGGAGAGAAATGCAAAAACACGTATCCCTTTTTTTAGTTCCTAGAATGTCCACAAAAAATTACAGCCCTTTGCGACTTCCGGTGGCAAAGTTACGCAACACTTGTCGACCCCGGATCTTGTGAAAAATACGTCAAATTGAAAAAATGGACTAGGAGAGAAATGCAAAAACACGTATCCCTTTTTTTCGTCCCAAGAATCGGTATACCAAATTACAGCCCTTTGCGACTTCCGGTGGCAAAGTTACGCAACACTTGTCGACTCCGGATCTTGTGAAAAATACGTCAAATTGAAAAAATGGACTAGGAGAGAAATGCAAAAACACGTATCCCTTTTTTTCGTCCCAAGAATCGGTATACCAATTTGCAGCCCTTTGCGACTTCCGGTGGCAAGGTTACGCAACACTTGTCGACCCCGGATCTTGTGAAAAATACGTCAAATTGAAAAAATGGACTAGGAGAGAAATGCAAAAACACGTATCCCTTTTTTTAGTTCCTAGAATGTCCACACCAAATTATAGCCCTTTGCGACTTCCGGTGGCAAAGTTACGCAACACTTGTCGACCCCGGAACTTGTGAAAAATACGTCAAATTGAAAAAATGGACTAGGAGAGAAATGCAAAAACACGTATCCCTTTTTTTAGTTCCTAGAATGTCCACACCAAATTACAGCCCTTTGCGACTTCCGGTGGCAAAGTTACGCAACACTTGTCGACCCCGGATCTTGTGAAAAATACGTCAAATTGAAAAAATGGACTAGGAGAGAAATGCAAAAACACGTATCCCTTTTTTTCGTCCCAAGAATCGGTATACCAATTTGCAGCCCTTTGCGACTTCCGGTGGCAAAGTTACGCAACACTTGTCGACCCCGGATCTTGTGAAAAATACGTCAAATTGAAAAAATGGACTAGGAGAGAAATGCAAAAACACGTTGCAACGGGTCAGGGACCCCTTCGTAGCTTTGTATACGTCTTCTAGTATGACCTAGTTCTCTTCCGCTATATCCTTGGAGGTGTAGGTTCTTTTAGATAGGTACCGAACCATCAACCAGTCAGCCCCAAGGTTCGCACCATCTGAAGAAAATGAAAGACGTTAGGCAAGAAAGTTAGTTAGTCATTTAGCATTTCCAAATTTATTGGAACTAAACTTTAATATTGTTCCTAGGTCCTAATTATCGGGATCGTTCCTTGCTTAACTTGTTAAACTCACTTTGTCACGTTCAGAGAACTTTTTGGGTTCGTTTAGTCTCGAACGTTCAACAGAAACGTACATCCCTCTGTCTTAGATTTTCGCGGTAGATCGGCATCTACGTCGTATCAATTACCGGCTATCCCCTTCTCTTCCTTGCTTTCCTTCCGTGTATAAAGTTACAATCAAACCTGTGGGTTATCAAAACTCACCTTGTTATTCGTAAAGTATGATGAGTTTCAATTACCGGTTAACGGAACGTGTTTGTTTACCATACGGCGTATTGGTTAACCAAGTTTAATATTAAGCGCGACCGAAAGGGTACTCGCCGTCCAGCGCGCGTGATGAGTTCGATGGGGAGTAAACCTATGCACGAACGTACTCAGCTCGCCTCTGGCCAAACTAGTCGCCGCCACCTGAAAATACATTAACCGATATGAGTAACATAATCAACCAATTAAAACTAAGTTACCGCTTGTTATGTATCGAAGCAACCAGATAGTTATAAGAAATACCTTGTTAGTTGTTTAAGAAGGTTCTAGAAGCTTTCACCCCGAAAGAGGTGGTAAAATAAAAGAAAGCGACAACGCTTCCAAGACAACGATGTAAAAGGAAATAAACAGTCTGCTTGGAACCTCCATAGGAGATACACGTGTTTTGATTGATTTACTTCGTGTGCTCAGAAAACTTACTGTTATCAACGTAGGATACAGGAGTTAGGCCGAAGGCGTGTACCCGGACGAGAGGCTCTTCCAATCCAATTTCCCGAGCGGGATACACGGGTTCATATTGATTCACTTCGTGCTCTTAGAAAAACTCACTGCTACCAAGTAGGGTACAGGAGTTCGGCCGAAGACGTATTCCCAACGAGAAGCAGCTCAAATTACACCATCTGAACGCTCCTTCCACCAAAGGACCGTTGTCTCGCCGCAAGTTCCGGTCCAGCTTCCCCGTGGCTTGCTGTGTACAAGGAGGGAACTTGTGAAGATCGGCTTCTTCTCTTCTAGCCGACAAGAGCCTCTGTGTCTATTAATTCGGCTCAGTGTTCGATCCGGACTACTGACGCTCATCTGTGGAACGTGGGGCAGTTTCCTTCTGGTTCTCTGTTGCTCTTTTATCGTTCCACTAAGTGAGTGATCATCCCCGATCACTATCCAGCTAATTTCCAAGCCGCTGTCCGGTTCCTGAAAGAATTGGAAGGCGGATAATTCCGAAGTGTTACATCCCCGTAACTTCGTAGCATAGTCGTAACTCAAAGTTACCTCACTACTTAACTAAAGTAGATAGGAGCTGTGGCCCGCTGGCACCGTGTCGCTGTTCCTGATCCGGCTTTACGGTCATCCGGATCTTTCCTCAAGGCTGGAACCGAGAACCCTGGGAAGTGGAGAAGAAGAATAGTGAACTCCATTTCAACTGTGGTCAACGTGGGTGTGGAGTGCCACCACTCAACCCTTGTCTAGGTTGATGGGAATTACCTTCGCCCAGCCGCTCCTGATTATATCAACAGGAGGGAAGGTTACTCCAAGGTTAGGCCTGTGAGCATCTAGCCCGGAGAGTTCCACCCGTCACAACGTATCCCTTTTTTTAGTTCCTAGAATGTCCACACCAAATTACAGCCCTTTGCGACTTCCGGTGGCAAAGTTACGCAACATTTGTCGACTAAAAAATCGGCTATCTCTCTGTAACTTTGACATCGTAACTGGCAAAGGTCTGAAAATTTGCATACTCATTCGAGTGACGAAAAAAGGGGATACGTTTTTTTGCATTTCTCTCCTAGTCCATTTTTTCAATTTGACGTATTTTTCACAAGATCCGGAGTCGACAAGTGTTGCGTAACTTTGCCACCGGAAGTCGCAAAGGGCTGTAATTTGGTATACCGATTCTTGGGACGAAAAAAAGGGATACGTGTTTTTGCATTTCTCTCCTAGTCCATTTTTTCAATTTGACGTATTTTTCACAAGATCCGGGGTCGACAAGTGTTGCGTAACTTTGCCACCGGAAGTCGCAAAGGGCTGTAATTTGGTGTGGACATTCTAGGAACTAAAAAAAGGGATACGTGTTTTTGTATTTCTCTCCTAGTCCATTTTTTCAATTTGACGTATTTTTCACAAGATCCGGGGTCGACAAGTGTTGCGTAACTTTGCCACCGGAAGTCGCAAAGGGCTGTAATTTGGTATACCGATTCTTGGGACGAAAAAAAGGGATACGTGTTTTTGCATTTCTCTCCTAGTCCATTTTTTCAATTTGACGTATTTTTCACAAGATCCGGAGTCGACAAGTGTTGCGTAACTTTGCCACCGGAAGTCGCAAAGGGCTGTAATTTGGTGTGGACATTCTAGGAACTAAAAAAAGGGATACGTGTTTTTGCATTTCTCTCCTAGTCCATTTTTTCAATTTGACGTATTTTTCACAAGATCCGGGGTCGACAAGTGTTGCGTAACTTTGCCACCGGAAGTCGCAAAGGGCTGTAATTTGGTATACCGATTCTTGGGACGAAAAAAAGGGATACGTGTTTTTGCATTTCTCTGCTAGTCCATTTTTTCAATTTGACGTATTTTTCACAAGATCCGGGGTCGACAAGTGTTGCGTAACTTTGCCACCGGAAGTCGCAAAGGGCTGTAATTTGGTGTGGACATTCTAGGAACTAAAAAAAGGAATACGTGTTTTTGCATTTCTCTCCTAGTGCATTTTTTCAATTTGACGTATTTTTCACAAGATCCGGGGTCGACAAGTGTTGCGTAACCTTGCCACCGGAAGTCGCAAAGGGCTGCAAATTGGTATACCGATTCTTGGGACGAAAAAAAGGGATACGTGTTTTTGCATTTCTCTACTAGTCCATTTTTTCAATTTGACGTATTTTTCACAAGATCCGGGGTCGACAAGTGTTGCGTAACTTTGCCACCGGAAGTCGCAAAGGGCTGTAATTTGGTGTGGACATTCTAGGAACTAAAAAAAGGGATACGTGTTTTTGCATTTCTCTCCTAGTCCATTTTTTCAATTTGACGTATTTTTCACAAGATCCGGGGTCGACAAGTGTTGCGTAACTTTGCCACCGGAAGTCGCAAAGGGCTGTAATTTGGTGTGGACATTCTAGGAACTTAAAAAAAGGATACGTGTCTTTGCGTTTCTCTCCTATTCTATTTTCCTGTTTTACGTATTTTTTACAGTCTCCAAAATCGATGAGTACTCTATAACTTTAAAATCAGCAATCGCGATGTCTTGGAAATTCGATATGGCTATTCACAGGACGAAGAAATAATGCTTCTATGCTTAGTTATCAATTCATGTTAAATTTATCAGTCCCATCACCCACCCTCCCGACTCCCTCTCACTTTAATAATCTGTTTTCTTCCGGACTGCTATAAAATTCAGTGCATGACGTTTTGGACACCGTGTACCGGTTTTCGTCTAGCTGAATGCGTATCCCGAAACAGTTGCCGATCGCGCGTTGCACGTGTAGCTGCTGCGCCAGCCTAAGTCACGCCCATGCCCATATTGGGAGTTTGTCAACGAATCCTATGACGCTCGCTTGAGCTATGAAACAATTGCTAGGCGCAGAATTTGTAGGAAGCTATTGCAAAGCAGCGATCTTTGGCATCCGCGAATGAATCCGCGGACATCCTTCGTTCTGATTGGTCGCACTTAAATGCTTCTCATTTAAAAACTATTGCGAATTTTGGCAAACGGTTTGCGGGAGAGTACTCAGGGCACCTCCAGGTATCGCCCACTTTCCGGTCCAAAAGTAATTCTGGGACACCCTGTATAAATATGTCCACGGGATACTTTGGGGACCTGAAACATTAAGGGGTCAAACCTGCAAGCTAATATTAAAAAAAAAAAAAAAACTAATACTTTGGCGTGTCACAGCATTGGAATTCTAAGCTAAACTAACCTAACGAAACCTAACCTAACCTAACAATATAAACAATTTTATTAACAATAAAAAAATATAAACAAATTCGGTGTGAGAGTCACCTTTATGGGCCTCAAAACAGTCATTGCGCTAGAAAAACTTTGAGGTCGGACCCCAAACAGCCATAAGACCTCGAATAAGCGTGTTCGTAAAAGAAATCGACTCCAAAGTATGCGATAGCCAAATTTATGGTGAGATGAGACAAATAGTGTAACTGCTTAGAAATTGTTAGTTTCATACATTTTTGAGTAGCCTGATTCAATTTAGTAATTTTTTTTTTATTCAAGCCTACGGTAAGATAATTGTATTTTTAATATCTCGAATTATCAGTATGTTCTGATGTAAAAAATAATTCAGAATTAAAATTATACCTCGACATAATTTTCTGATAATTCGATGTATTAAAAATGTTACCTTTACATAGCCTTGAATGGTAAAAATTAAATGAAAAAAAATCCCTAACCAGATACATTATTCGTTTCATCTCACTATAGAAAATAATTGGTTCATTTTTATATGCTCATCATTATTTTTATGCCGAGATTTATAAGTGCATTTTTGTTTTTGGTAATTTTCTGTAATGCCTTCTTTATCCGTCTAAATATTATTTATGCTATTAAAACATGAAACAGCGTAACATAGGTGTTTGTCACAGGTAGGCTCTCGGGAAGAAGAAATGTTCGCTGATTCATGTACCAATTTATTGGATGTATACGATGTAATATAATGCAATATTTGTAGATTAATATTAACATGTATTTCATGAAACTTCAGTTAAATAGTTAAATCAAAAAGCATAGTTGATAATTAAAAAAAAAAAAAAGAGGTAAGACGTGAGTTTCGAACTCGAGACTCTTGGACGTTAACTCAGCAGCAAGCACGTGTGCCATCGAGCGATTGTGGTATATTATTTAGCAAACTTATATTTCTGTAGTTACCCACGTTCCAGGGTTTTTTTTAAAGTTGGATTTGCTTACTCTATTATTTCCAAAGCTTCATATGGATATTAAGGGTATTGACTACCTTATTACTACGGTTTATGCAATATCCTGTAAAAAAAAGGTGGATACAAGTCTTCCTAATTGAGTGTTCACCCGGTTTAAAATCGTGGATCTCGAGGAACACACGAATTCATTCGACCAATTAAAAACGCGGAACTAGTTCGAGAGTCTCGTTCAGGTGGCGCGTCGACGCGCCAAAACACAGCTCCAGATTATCACGCGTAGTATTACTATATATACACGACCAATCAAAAACGTGGAACTGCTTCGAGGGCCCTCCGCTAAGGTGGCGCGCCGAAACCAGAGAAAAATTGCGACCACCAAAAACAGGCTCATTGGCAATCTCCCTACTCATCTCTGGTGTACGTATCGAGCATCGACATAGAGAATGGACTGCGCATTACCTATGTCAGTAACGGACGAAATATATCTGCTATTGTAAAGAGAAAGATACAACATGGTTACGACATAGATATAGAAATAACGGGATGGAGCATAAACTGGTACTTTGGGCAAGGGGCGTGAAGCCAAAATGAGGGGGGGGGGGAGTTTGCTGCATAACCAATCAAATTCAAGCTGGATCCTGCCTTACTATGATTGGTTCTCCTTGTTATTATAAAAAAACGACAGATCACTGAACTCTAATCGTTGAGTGTAGATAGGAATAGAGGTGCAGACACGGTCTTACAGACAGGTCTGGAAACGAGACCAATTTTTAGTGGTGGGTACCCTCTTAAGTCCGTATTCACAACTCGCTCTTAAGGTCACTAACAGAGTCGCTTGTAGTTAAAACTCACTAAGAAAAAACTTAAAAGCGCACTATTAGCACTAAAAGCGAGTTCTGAATACGGGCTTTACTGTCAAAATTTTTTAGTTCTTTAGCGCAGCGACACTCGCACAGAGGTGCCCTCCCCCTTTGCCCCTCACGTAACAGAAGCTACGACGCACAAGCTATCGTCCATCTCTATCGCATACCCCTGTACGGGTGGCGCACCTTGTGTCGTAAATCGGAATTAGCGAATTTGGACACTAAGCGGGACTACCCCCACTACGTTCGTTTCCAGACCTGTCTGTATGACCGTGGGTGCGGAGGACGTGGTGGGGTTATGTCAAGCATATACTATAGTAAAATTTTAGTTCCAATAGATGGCGCCCCCAAAATCCCAATGTGGAGTCTAAAGGACACTACCTTGCCGACCAGAAGAGGCAGCACTGCCTGTTTACATCACGCCGACCAATCACTTGCTGCGACGTCACCAAGCTCGGGTAGCACCTTAGAGAAAGTTCGAGAGTTTTGTCGCTTTCTGCACGTTTCCAGTATCCGATTCTCACCATTATAATTTCTACAATTTTTGTCTGGTAAATAAAGAAAGAAAAGATTTTCCTGTACAAAAGGTATTTATTCCCTACAGTGAAAATAATTGTTGACCCCGACGTGATCTATAGTGGTTCGAAAAAAACGCAAGCCACGCCACGCAAGGAACAAAGAAACCGGCTATTTGGCGCGTTTAATTTCGCTCCCCGAAAACCAAACCCACGTGCTAAAACGTGTCGATTCGCGAGTGAAATTGGCGTAAACAGCAACAAACGTTCATTGTGGCATCCTGGAAACTGTTGGACCGATTGCATGGATTGCATCATCCGTATAAATCTCGTGCATCCCCGCATTTATGCCGCTATCCTCTATTGAGCTATCTATGTCTCACAATCAGACGCTCTACGCAACAACCTTATTATTCTTCTTGCTGTTACACGCATTGCTGACAAACCAAGATTTACGCAGTATCAGGGACACTATGATTGGCGAAGACGAGCAAGAAGAAGGTGCTGAACCACGTGTTGAGATGTCTCGCATAGCGAAATTACCTCCTTTTTGGAAGGACGACCCAATGGTATGGTTTTGCCAAGTGGAAGCCTCTTTCGGCATAGCAGCTATAACCAAAGATGAAACAAAGTATCAGTATCTCCTCGCCAACTTGGACTCCAGTGTTCTACCCTTCGTCAGAGACATCATACAAACTCTCCCTGCAACTGCTAAGTACAAAACACTGAAAGATCTAATACTTTCATCTTTCGCTGAATCAAAGGAAAGTAAAGTGAGACGTATGTTGAAGGGCCAGTTGCTTGGCGACCAAAAGCCATCGCACTTCTTACAACACCTACGAAATCTTTCATCTAGCCAATGCGAAGAAACTGTTTTGAAGTCCTTATTTCTTGAACAACTTCCACAGCAAGTTAGCGCTATCCTCACAGGCAGTAGAGAGGACGACCTAACAAAACTTGCCTTGCTAGCGGACCAAATTATGGAGCTACAACAACCAGTCAAGGTATCCTCCCTCGAGAAAGGTTCACGAACACAGGTAACTCTGTCAAACACGGATCCGGCGCACACTGAGCTCGTTCGCCAGATTGCAGCGTTGTCAGCAAAATTCGACAAGGTTTTTGGCAGTAGAACAGGTGAGCGAGGTAGTCAGCGAAACAACTCCAAGACAAAATGCACAGGTAACTGTAATTGCACAAAAGATAGGTCACCGTGCCAGAAAGGTAATCGTAGTCGTTCCAAAACACCACATCCTAGCGACCGAGGGAACTATAGTAACAGTGATACTAATAAAATTTGTTTTTATCATCAGCGTTATGGCGATAGGGCCCGCAACTGCCGAGAACCCTGTTCATGGAGCTCGACGTCAGACAATGCGGAAAACTGAACCTGTCACCGCGTATCGAGGCGGTCGACGATGACTCTTTCAAGCAGTATCGCCTCATTGTCCTCGACAAGTCAACCGGCATATCGTTCCTCGTCGACACCGGAGCGGATGTATCCGCTGTACCGCGGAAGGCAGTAGACCGCATACGAGCTGAGCCTTCTACTTTCAAGCTGTACGCCGCTAACAACACCGTCATAGATACGTACGGACACAAACTTCTACACCTCGACCTTAGCCTGCGTCGACGACTGAGTTGGGTCTTCACGGTCGCCGATGTACCAAGAACAATCATAGGCGCCGATCTTTTGTCACGCTACGGCTTGCTCGTACACCTTAAGCATAAACGACTCATTGATTCTGAGACACGGATCTGCGTCAATGGCATCGTCGCGTGTGAAGAATATACGTCTGTCACGACTATGGCAAGTGACGCTCCATATCGGGAACTGTTAAGCGAGTTCCCCTCTATAACACAACCCATGACTATCGGAAAAGGGGTCCAGCATAGTGTGCAACATCACATCGTCACAAAGGGACCTCCGATCGCAGAGAGAGCTCGTCGTCTGACCACCGAGAAGTACAAGGCTGCCAAGCAAGATTTTGAGTTCATGGTGGACCAAGGAATTTGTCGCCCTTCGTGCAGCCAGTGGGCAAGTCCGTTGCATCTAGTACATAAGAAAAACGGAGACTGGCGATCATTCGGTGACTACCGCCGCCTCAACAATGTTACGGTACCGGACAAGTATCCCGTGCCACATATACATGATTTTTTTCATCGACTCCACGGATGCACCGTCTTCACAACGCTTGACTTGACACGAGCCTATTACCAAATACCAGTAGCGCCCGAAGACCGAGCCAAAACTGCCGTAATTACTCCATTTGGGTTATTTGAATTCAATGTGATGACTTTCGGTCTTTTTAACGCAGCCCAAACATTCCAACGCTTTATGGACACTGTCCTGCGTGGCCTGGATTTCTGTTTCTGCTACATCGACGATATACTCATCGATTCGAAGGATCTTGAGGAACATACACGTCACTTACGCATCGTCTTTGAACGCCTACAACAATTTGGAGTTGCAATAAATGTTTCTAAATGCACATTCGCAGCAGATCAAGTACAGTACCTCGGCTATTCCATTGATCGGAATGGTACACGGCCCTTGGCAGATCGTGTCGCTGCTATCATGGATTATGAAAAGCCAAAGAACGTTTCGGAATTACGCCGATTTTTGGGGGTCATCAACTTTTATCGACGCTTCATCCGAAATGCCGCCGAAGCTCAAGGACCCCTGAACGCTTATCTATCTGGGGCAACTAAAAGAGACAAACGTCCCATAGTATGGACTTCAGAGACGGAAGCCGCGTTCGAAGTCTGTAAGAATAAGCTAGCAAACGCATCGTTACTCGCTCACCCACTCGAAAATGCTCCTCTTGCTTTACATACGGATGCATCAAGCACGGCTATGGGTGCAGTACTCGAGCAACACAACCAAGGTCGCTGGGAACCGCTCGGATTTTATTCGAAGAAACTCTCGCTGGCCCAAGCAAGATATAGCACGTACGACCGCGAACTACTAGCAATATTTTCCGGTCTGCTTCTCTTTCGTTTCTTGATCGAAGGACGGGAACTTACTGTCAAGACAGACCACAAGCCACTTACATTCGCTTTCAACCAAAGAGCTGAAAAGGCTTCACCAAGACAACAACGGCAGTTAGATTTCATTGGACAATTTACAAAAAAGATCCTGCACGTTAGCGGAATAAAGAATGTCGTGGCAGATGCTCTTTCGAGGGTTTACTCTATCAATATGCCTGTAATCGCCTCAACTGAAGACATCGCTCAAGCTCAGGAATCAGACGAAGAACTTAAACAGCTCCTTCAGTCAGATAACTCGCTGCAGCTACGTAAACTGCAGCTACGTAAACTACGCGTTGGCGATAGCAGCACCGCAATATACTGCGATATAGCAACCGAAGAGGTCCGTCCCTATATACCAGCAAGTCTGAGAAAAAAAGTCTTCGAAGCAGTGCACAACCTGTCTCATCCGAGTGGCAGGGCTACCAGGAAAATGATACAACGAAGGTTCGTCTGGCCTGGCATGAACAAAAACATCACCGAATGCACACGAACTTGTCTTCCCTGTCCAAGAAGCAAAATATCACGGTACAATCGCAACGTTCTACAGCATATTCCCGTGCCTGACGAACGGTTCAGCCATGTCCATATAGACATAGTTGGCCCGTTACCAGTTTCTCGGAACTTCAAGTACTGCCTAACGATGATCGATCGTTTTACGAGATGGCCCGAAGCTGTACCAATCGCAGATATCTCAGCCGATACCGTCGTCCACGCATTCTTCGCCACATGGATTTCGCGTTACGGCGCGCCCACAACGATCACAACAGACCGCGGAAGTCAATTCGAGTCGGCATTCTTTCAAGCGCTAACAGATTTCATCGGATGCGAGAGAATACGCACGTCTGCTTACCACCCAGCTTCGAATGGAATGGTAGAACGGTGGCATCGCTCTTTAAAGTCCGCAATAATGTGCCATGAAAATACGCAGTGGGTGGATGTTTTACCTATCGTACTCCTGGGTCTACGAACTAGCCTGAAGGAAGACATCAACTCAACAGCAGCAGAACTAGTCTTTGGTACGACTCACCGAATTCCTGGTGAGTTCTTAGTCGACTCAGGAAGCACGGAACCACAACAAATATATGTGGAGAAGCTACGTCGACACATGCGAGAGATTCGCCCTGTGCCAACTGCTCATCATAGCAAACGGAAACCTTTCACGCACAAGACCCTTCATACGTGCTCCCACGTCTTTCTAAGGATCATCGGAGTAAGAAAATCATTAGATCAACCCTTCAATGGACCATACAAAATACTAAAACGCATATCGAACACCGTTTTCAAGATAGATGTAAACGGGAAACACACAACGGTTTCAACGGAAAGGTTAAAGCCTGCCTTCATAGAAAACACCCCAGCGCAAACACAGCAGACGGCAACCCTGAAACCACCTGCACAGATAGCAGTGCCTCTCGCAGCTCCAACGCTGACACCACGCCCGGACGCTCCCCCAAGGACATAAACGGGACTCAAAAAGAAAAAAAAGTACAATCCACAACCTAATTAGGTTGTTGGAGGGGGGTACTGTGGAGTCTAAAGGACACTACCTTGCCGACCAGAAGAGGCAGCACTGCCGGCATACATAACGCCGACCAATCACTTGCTGCGACGCCACCAAGCTCGGGTAGCACCTTAGAGAAAGTTCGAGAGTTTTGTAGCTTTCTGCACGTTTCCAGTATCCGATTCTCACCATTATAGTTTCTACAATTTTTGTCTGGTAAATAAAGAAAGAAAAGATTTTCCTGTACAAAAGGTGTTTATTCCCTACACCAAGCTATCTTGTGGCGCTGCCTATGAGTGGGGATTTGTACTAAAAGAAACTGTAGCGCGCACGCGCAAATTGTTTGCAAGAAACAAGCACAATTTGTTCCGAGTGACATTAATAACACAAACAACATTCTAAATAGAATTAATGATGGAGAAATTGTAGGATTTATCACGTGTATCAATGATTATATAATAGAAACGAATTTCAGTGTTATAACTCTTATTGCTTTCTATTGGGAATGTATATTTTCGGATTGTAGATCAAGAGACTCGGTCGAGTCTCGCGCCAAGTACAGGCAACCGGCTGTACAGGGCAAAGCTCGCCGAGACTCTTTACTTGAGTCAACTCTTATACCTGTGTTTGGAACGAAATATCTTATTAACCGCTATACATGAGAAAAAGTTATTGATACATTCACTATAGGAATTGAGGGTCCTGAATTGATTGCCCCCACGTTCAATACGATTAGTATACGAGATCAGGGCGTATTGAGATGGCGAGCGAGATGATTTTATTTCAGTTCCGTCGTCGTCGTCGTCGTCGTCGTCCATCGCATTTTTTACACGACAGATGGCGCTGACTGCTGTGCCTTCTTTACCTATTTGTACTCTGTATGGTGGTAGTAATTTACGAATACACAACACAATCAAATACACTTTATAAGTGAAGCTACCTTTCATACCGAATTTCCAGTTAGTATAAGGCTGCTTTCACAACAGTACAGAATTATTCAGTTTTTAATAGCATTCATGTGCAGCGAACATATATGGGTTTATGTATATGTGTACTTCGGCATAGTTCTTCGTATTTTAGGTGACAGTTTGTCCAACTGTTCTGCTTCGTAGTTTTCTGTATCTAGATGGCGGACGTGGAAGTCCAGGGTGTCCAGGTATTCCGCTTCGTAGTTTTCTGTATCTAGGTGTCGCATGTGGAAGTCCAGGATGTCCAGGTATTCCGCTTCGTAGTTTTCTGTATCTAGGTGTCGGATGTGGAAGTCCAGGATGTCCAGGTATTCCGCTTCGTAGTTTTCTGTATCTAGGTGTCGGACGTATAAGTCCAGGGTGTCCAGGCATTCCGCTCCGTAGTTTCCTGTGTCCAGGTGTCGGATGTGGAAGTCCAGGGTGTCCAGGTATTCCGCTTCGTAGTTTTCTGTATCTAGGTGTCGGATGTGGAAGTCCAGGGTGTCCAGGTATTCCGCTTCGTAGTCTTCTGTATCTGGGTGCCGGATGTGGAAGTTCAGGGTGTCCAGGTATTCCGCTTCGTAATTTTCTGTATCTAGGTGTCGAATGTGGAAGTCCAGGGTGTCCTGGTATTCCGCTTCGTAGTTTTCTGTATCTAGTTGCCGGATGTGGAAGTTCAGGGTGTTCAGGTAATCCGCTTCGTAGTTTTCTGTATCTAGGTGTCGGATGTGGAAGTCCAGGGTGTCCAGGTATTTCGCTTCGTAGTTTTCTGTATCTAGGTGTCGGATGTGGAAGTCCAGGGTGTCCAGGTATTCCGCTTCGTAGTTTTCTGTATCTGGGTGCCGGATGTGGAAGTGCAGGGTGTCGAGGTATTCTGGTTCGTAGTCTTCGGTATCTGGGTGCCGGATGTGGAAGTTCAGGGTGTCCAGGTATTCCGCTTCGTAGTTTTCTGTATCTAGTTTCCGGATGTGGAAGTTCAGGGTGTCGAGGAATTCTGGTTCGTAGTTTTCTGTATCTGAGTGCCGGATGTGGAAGTTCAGGGTGTCCAGGTATTCCGCTTCGTAATTCTCTGTATCTAGGTGTCGGATGTGGAAGTCCAGGGTGTCCAGGTATTCCGCTTCGTAGTTTTCTGTATCTGGGTGCCGGATGTGGAAGTTCAGGGTGTCCAGGTATTCCGCTCCGTAGTTTCTTGTATCTAGGTACTGGATGTGGATGTCCAGGGTGTCCAGGTATTCCGCTTCATAGTTTCCTGCATCTAGGTGTCACACGTGGAAGTTCAGGTTGCTCAGGGGTTCCGCTCCGTAGTTTCCTGTGTCCAGGTGTTGAATGTGGAAGTCCAGGGTTTCCAGGTATTCCGCTACGTAGTTTTCTGTATCTAGGTGTCGGATGTGGAAGTTCAGGGTGTCCAGGTATTCCGCTACGTAGTTTTCTGTATCTAGGTGTCGGATGTGAAAGATCAGGGTGTCCAGGTGTTCCGCTCTGTAGTTTCATGTATCTAGGTGTCGGACGTACAAGTCCAGAAAAGTGTGCAACAAGCTTTGGCGTTTCGCTCAAACTATAGTATCGTCTTTGATGTTCGCACGGCCTGAGGTACAAGGCTTGCAATAATCCAGCACACTCTCCTCTCTTACGTTTACCACACGGCTTCAACAAGCTGGACACCATTAACGACGCTTATATGCTTTGAAGATTTCATTTTCTTTAAAAATTTGTATATATGTCTTTAAGCATTTCTAGAAAAAGGGACTTACAAATTAAATTTATGTGCCATTAAACATTTTCGACGCCGCAATATATTTTTCTGATTAGCAACATCATAATGCATTTACATTTTATATCTGTGACAATATAGATTTCAGTGCTTAATACTTCTATGTCCCGTTGAACAACAAAAACTTGTGATATCCCCCAAAAAACACTTACGTGTAAAAAACTACGCCAGGTACAGGTGTGCTGTGTATTCCTCTAATAAATAGTATTGATATCAGATTATTGAGGTCAAGTACATAAGTCACTACATGTTTGCCTATTATATGATCTAGCACTGGCCCATCATTTTAATTGTATTTTCAAAATTTGCTACAACGTTTTCACTACTCTTTTACATTACTACTGTTTCTCGTAGTTGATTATGAATTAATGGTTATTTAATAATTAATAAAACTTTAGCTGATTCCTTATCGAGTACTACTTGGCGGGTCCGTGCCAGAAATTCCAAAGTACTTACTTTGAACGTACTAATAGTATCCTAAAATTATATGTTTGTTATTAAGATTTACCCTGATTATTATTAACGAGTTATGGTTAATAAGCTCTATATAGAAAGTTGACATTGATTTTGAGTTTAATGACTGGCATTATGAATGCAAATTTATATCAAGAATTGCACGGACCCGCCAAGTAGTACTCGATAAGGAATCAGCTAAAGTTTTATTAATTATTAATTAACCATTAATTCATAATCATCTACGAGAAACAGTAGTAATGTAAAAGAGTGGTGAAAACGTTGTAGCAAATTTTGAAAATACAATTAAAATGATGGGCCAGTGCTAGATCATATAATAGGCAAACATGTAGTGACTTATGTACTTGGCCTCAATAATCTGATATCAATACTTTTTATTAGAGGAATACACAGCACACCTGTACTTGGCGTAGTTTTTTACACGTAAGTGTTTTTTGGGGTATCACATATGCAAGTGCACATAAATAAATATAATAGTATATTACACTACAAGGGCAGAAAACCGAGTTTTCGGCACTGCTCGATAGAATGCCCGAGGCGAAGCCGAGGGCCTTCTATCGAGCAGTTTCGGGTGCTCAGTTTACTGCCCGTGTGGTGTATACTATTTTTCTATACCATGGTCGAAAGTACATGATCGATGCATCGATTTCAGTGCAGAAAGCCTTGGATTTTTGCTGTGTAGCTATTGGAGACCCCTATCGGAGAATTGCAAACTTTGTTTTGTTTCTCTGGCTCTCTCTCTCTCTGTCTCAGTCAGTGCGTTCTCTATACCCAAAAATAAACGACTATCGGAGCACAGTAAAAATCCAAGGCTTTCTGCACTGCACGCATCGATGCGTCAATCATGTACTTTCGACCATGGTATAAAGAAAAATCATTTTTCTTTATACCATGGTCAAAAGTACATGACCAAAAGTACATGGTCAAAAGTACAAGAAAAGTCATTTTTCTTTATACCATGGTCAAAAGTACATGATTGACGCATCGATTTCAGTGCAGAAAACCTTGGATTTTTGCTGTGCTCCGATAGTCGTTTATTTTTAGGTAGAGAGAACGTACTGACTGAGAGATAGAGAGAGACAGAGAAACAAAACAAAGTTTGCAATTCTCCGATAGGGGTCTCCAATAGCTACACAGCAAAAATCTAAGGCTTTCTGCACTGAAATTGATGCATCGATCCTGTATTTTCGACCATGGTATAAAGAAAAATAGTATACATCACATGGGCAGTAAACTGAGCACCCAGAACTGCTCGATAGAAGGCCCTCGGCTTCGCCTCGGGCATTCATCGAGCAGTGCCGAAAGCTCAGTTTTCTGCCCTTGTAGTGTAATATACTATTCTTAAAGAACTATATGTTCTTTGTTGTAGACCTTACCTTAATTTTTAGGGTAGCTTTTCATTTGTTTTTATTAATAATTTAGATAAGAAGAACATACGAATGTATTTAAAGGAAAATCATGCATATGGTTTATCTGTCAATTATGCGGTAGAGTAAATAACTTAAATACTAAAATACAAGTTCCGAAGAAAGTATACAAAGTACATGATGCTGGTCAATAGGCAAGGCGCTGGGTTAGGAGGCTATAGGACTGTGGTTCGAGACTCTCCGCTAGAAAATTTTACAAAGTTTTATGAATTAATTGATTGCAGTGAAGGGTGATTTATATTATAACATGTGCCCATAACCCATAAAAACATTCAGAGCGATGAATTTACAATAATATTACCTGACCAATATTACATAATGCATTAAATTTACAAAAACGATTACTAAAATTTAGCACTGATTTGACCGGTGTGAAGTGCTTCAAACTCTTCAAAAGTTGTACGGGCTGCACGCTGAAGGTAAAAAAAATCGAACCAAATATCAATTTTTTTCTAATTTTATTTATTACTTTATTATAATAAAGGCATCAAGAACGATAATCTACGGGATTCCACATCACCCAAGAGGTGCGGTAGTCGATGCGTTCCCATTACTTAACGTAGCGGTTCCCCAGTAGGCCTATACTACGATCGAAGATAATAACATCATACAAATGATCCATTTAAATAATTAGTGTATAAGCAAATCACAATAACGTAAAAAAATAGTTCAACTGAAAAATCTAAATAACATGCGCTCTGTAATAAGAAATAAATTTTGTTCATCGAAGATGAATACTAAAATTCTCGACTGTATCTCTATTTAACTGGACTAATGTTGTGTTGATTATATCGATATACCTAGGTATATTATATTGCATGCATGTACTTGGCCAGGTAAAAACAAAGTGTACTTTCCTCCGGAAAACTCGAGAAACACACTAGTCGAACGTCTAGATTCAACTGAAAAAACTGTCGTTCGTTCCTAGAAAGATCGGTCGAGGTAAGACGAATTTAACGGCCAAGTCTCTACAATGTTGTGGCTATTCCACGCGGCTTTGTCTGAAGTTGAATTTCTCGAAAAAAAGGTCACTCGTTGCAGGAAAAATCATCACTTCGTCTGGGAATATATTGTGACGTATGCCGTTCATCGGCGTCACCTACAAATAATCCGTGGCTGCTTCCAACGTGCTGTTATCGAAGAAAAGATCCGAAGATCTAATTGTTGGGCGCCAGGTGCGGCTTTCCCGCACCACCATCCCTCACCTCGGCCGTTTTCAGACTTCCCGGCGGCTCAGCCTCAGCGCACTGAAAATGGTAGAAGGGAACATGGGGGCGACGAGAGAGAGTTTCGGAGTCAACGGATAGGCGCGCAAAATGATAAGACAGCGAGTAGAATACCGTTTCGTTTATTACCATTAAATAAACGGCGGATTTTACAATACAAATCCCGTCGCGTACAGTGTGTTCTCCAACGGCGGCCCATGACTATTCCGAGTCGTGGTTTCTAGCCTGCCTGTCCCTATGTCGGTGTATCTACCGAATCCGCGAATCCCCTCGCGGCGCGATTCGCGATCCTAACAGGTCTCGTTGGAGACGAGCGTTCTCTTCCTCGGAAGTGTGGCCTCCGACATCGGTAGCCATTCGAGGCATCCGTGTGTCCGTGTTAGGCCTTAGCTAGTGAAACTGCTAGGGCGTAGATATATCTAATTGTGGGCTACCATTTAACGCTAGGCGTATCTGTTTCCTGTGGAATTGGGGGATGTAATGCCAACGAATGAGAGCGACATGTAGGTATGTAGATTTATTATTTATTATAGGTAGGATAAATTGGCTTACGGTGGTTGATACGTTGAAACAGTTGATGTGGCACTTCACTGAGTTCTTTCTGTGGCAATCCGTCGTCTGCTGTTACACTCGCGATAGATTGAATAGAACGCTCACCGCGATGACTTCCCTGGCCCTCGGGTGGGAAGGCTTGGTCACAAGGATCCGAAGACACGTAAAATACTACCAGCTGAGGAACAAGCAAGACTCGATGATTTAGACGGTGACTCTTAGAGGAGTTCCGTCTGTTGCCAGGATTCACGAAAGACTGCTTATTGGCTCCGAATACTGTAGGTGCGTTAGCTCTAATTTTGGGGATAATGCACCGCAATATTGATGATCTTGCAGAAAGAGTCTTGCTTCATTCCTCGCGCTGGCATGTAGTGTGAGCGCGTGGCCTGCTACTCAGCGTTCCAGGAATTACATGAGGCAATCGAAAAGTTCGATGTGCCGAAAAGAATTTACTGATTGCATTTACTTGAGTGGATCCGCTTTGGGATATAACACCCTCCTTGTTAGATTGAAGCTCGGTGATGTAATCTCCGCGGTTCAACAATGATAATGGATCGACGATAAGACCAACAAAAAAAAACGCTTAAAAATTTATAGAATTTGGCTGAGTTGCTGGCGAGGCGCTTGCACTTTATCTCTTACGTAACAAGTGTCACCGCGTGCGTAGGGTCATATGCGGGTTGTGCTGGGACGGCAGGTGCGATTCGGCTGGGTTCTATGGCAAGCTGCAGGGGTTGTCGGATGTCCATTGAGAAACTGATGTTATCTTGCCTTAATCTGCTGACGGGTTCTCGACGTGTTCTGCGGCGTCTGCAGCAGCTCAGGAGCAGTCCCGGTATACTGCCCCGAAGTGCATATAGCGCCAGTTCTGTTATTGTTGCTAGTGATATGCCAATGCCTCCATATGCCCAGGTTCCTGTGCGGTGATACCATTTTATCGCCTTTTGCTCCTTGGCCAATTGGTCCAGATGACTTTCGATGGCGTCCAAGCTTACGTCCACCTGCTGTAATCGTCCCTCTATAGAGAGTTGCCGTGCCGCGAGGATCAGGGGGTCGAGTTCCTTGCCGTATGTCTCGGCTATCGGGAGTGACAGCTCGCTGATGTTGAGAATGGTAGGTGGCTGATGGACTCGGTCAATTGACGATGGAATCATACTGGATGACGGGAGTGTGATGGTTGAGGAGTAGCCTGTGCACCCTGGATTCAGCTGGAGGACTCCTGTACCTTCAAGGGTGACTGTGGCTGCAATGCCGTCGCGACATTGAATGCGCAGACTGTCAGACGTCTCGAGTGAGTAGAGCCATCCATAAGTATTCTCCAGAAACGTCCATTGGGCCTGATGATTGCGGGCTATTCTGATGTCACACCTGCGCAGAGTATCGCTGTTCGGTCAGACGAGCAGGCGTGCTTCGCAAGAATCGTCCTCATGGACGTCTCGCAATGGCATGTGCAATGGGCATGCGTAGTTGTTTGGAAGGTGGTAACACTTCTTCAAGTACGGTTCATCAAAAGTGAAGTACATCCCTTGCTTGTTAGACCAGGCCATATACGGTTGTTTAGGCTGGATGTAGGCCGTACCCTTGGTGGTTCCGTTGAAGTTCTGGGGCCGAAGGCATGGGTAGAGCCTATATAGTTGGAAAGGTTTTGCTTCCAGTAACGGCAATGTGATACTCACCAGGAGACGACCCTGCTGATACTTGGTAGTGATGCGACTGATAGTTGAGAGATCTGTCGCTCGCAGGTCAGTCATCGTAACAGGAAACTCGAGAGATGCCGTAGATTCCCTTACATGGCGAGCTGCGGTGGTAAGCTGTTCGACGGAGAGTAAATCGGGGTGCAGGATTCCGAGTTGCGCGTAGCGAATGGCGTCCACGAAGCGTTGCAAGGTGTCGATATAAGCATCAGCGGCGTCGATCATGTTCGATAGGCTGATAAGATGCATAGTATAATTGAGGCGATGGATGTCTTGGAGCTTCCAACGTAAGGTGTTTTGGATATCGATAGTAGCGTTGGCGATCTGTTGAATGTCCCTATCGAGAGCATATACGTGTGAGCCTATCACATTTATCTCGCCTCGAATGATATGGGTGGAGTTCTTCACAAGGTGCGCCAATTCTTGGCCCTTTTTCTCAAGTTCGGTGATTTCGTGGCCGTATTGCTCCGCGTCGTCTTCCGTGAGAGTCCCGAATAGTGCGTGCGATATGGAGCCGATGAATTCCAGGGGCGCTCCGCGAGTGGCCTGTTGTCTGGGGCCGTTGTCTTCCTTCTCGGGTGATACGAGGAGTCGAATTTGTGTTTTCAAATTTTGAATCTTCTTCTCACGGCGATCGATCCTGGTTTTGGATAGGAAGCTGATGCACTGAGTGGCGCTAAGGTGATTCTTACACTCGTACATGATGCTCCCTATCTGTTGGGTGCCCCAGGGCTGCAGTGATAGATGCCACTCGAGGTCGAGATAGGTGATGATTTTCCAGTCGGTAGTGGTTACGCGTATGTCCGGGAGGCGCTCATAAAAGATGCCAGGATGGTCCGGCATCGGCCGCGTCTGGTATGCCGTGGGTGTGGCGCCAATAGTTGTCAGGATTAATGTCAGAGACGTCCCAAATGATATTAACATTTTGCCACGTGCCATATCTGTAACAAGAAATGACCTCGTCGTTGCGATTACTAATTGGCCAATTTTAATTTATTAGGATGTTTAGTTTCGAGCCGCCCAGCCTTATTTGCATACGTCACATTTCCCTTTTTCGTGATATCGACGACCTCGTAGGGCCCATGATATTGAGGGCTAAATTTTCCCTTTCGCGGTTCTTGAAGGACATAGATGTCGTCTCCAATTTTGAAATTTACGGGTTGAGCGTCGCGATCGTATTGTTGCTTTGACCGTTCCTTTGCCGAGATGAGGTTGCTCGTCGCTACTCGATGGATTTCGTCGAGTCTGGTCACCAAATCAACCATGTATTGGGTGTACGTCTCGATTTTTTCGACAGGCGGAAACGCGGAAATCGCGCGCGAGATCTTCCCGTACATAAGTTCATATGGACTAAACTTCGTTCCCGAATGAACTGATGTGTTATACGCGAGTATCGCGAATGGCAGTAACTCATCCCAATCATCGAAACGAGAGAGGAATGCTTTCAGATATTCGGCAAGTACTATGTGGCTACGCTCGAGGGAACCGTTAGATTGTGGGCGGTACGCGGAAGTGGTAAGGGTTTTAACTCGGAAAATCTCGGCTAGTTGTTGAAAAAGCTTACTAGTGAAACATGCGCCACGATCAGTGAGAATAGTTTTAGGAGGTCCGTAAAGAGCAATCCAGTGCTTCGCGAAGGCTAGCGCGACGGTTTCTGCCTTGATATTCGGTATAGGAACGGCAGCGCAGAATTTCGAGAAATTGTCCTGTATCGTGAGGATGTACCGATTCCCGGCGAGCGAAATGTCCATGGGGCCAACGGCGTCAATCGCTACCTTTTCAAAGATGTCAGAGGGCGTATCCGTTATCTGCATGGGCTGTTGAGTTTTGATACGAGCCAGTTTTTGTTGTTGGCAGATTTTGCAGCAGCGCACATAGGCTTCTATCTGTTATTTCATTCCCTTCCACTGAAATCTCTCTCTTATACGCCTGTAGGTTTTTGTAATGCCCTTATGGCCACCGACGAGACTCTCGTGATTTTCTCGGAGTATTTCTTCCCGTTGGTCCAGAGGAGGTTCGTTTTGAACCACACCGTTGCACATGGTGATAGCGACTGGTACGCCCTTGAAGATCGTCTCCAGCATCTCTTTAAGGACATAATAGGGAATATCATCAAGTCCATCTCCTAACTTGGATATTCGGAGAGCACGAATCTGATAGCGCTCGGCTGCCTGACGTAGTGCATGCAAACCGAGGACTAAGTCTTCAGGCGTCGCTCTATCGAAATGGCGCTTCTTTATAATAACGCTGAAAGTTTTGTACTGTCCCTTTGAGGAGACGGCAACGTACCCTTTTTTCAATGGGCTGCTCTTAAGGGCATCCTTATCTATACGTTCGAGATCGGTTAGCAGTTGGGCGACTGGGCTGGTGGTTTCGCAATCGGCGCTGAGGAAGTGTGCTACGTGGTTCCTATCGTAGGTCAGCGACTCACGGCTTTGTTCAACGACGCACATGCCCTGATTGTTGTAGGATGGTTCGGTTCCGGATTTCATTTGCGGTTCCTCTTCTTGGGATTCGTCCGAAGAGTCATCTACGTAAGGGGCTTGAATACCCGTTGTTTCGACGCAACTTGATGGGCGTGATCTGGTCGTTGCCGTGGGTTGTAATATTATTTCTGTTCTGTTTGCTGTAGCCACGTCCTTAGGGTCGAGGTTCGGTGTTTCTAAGATTCGAGGTATTCCATTCGTTTCAGGACGAGGGCTCGATCTAGCTACGGGTTCCCGAGACGGTAGAGGTGTTGGGATTGTCGATCTTCTTCCAATGTGCATAATTTCGGAACCTTCCAAGCCGACGTCGCGATTTTGTACCACCTTAGTAATAGGTTCACTGAGTACCGAAAGTGTATTCTCGGGATCGTGCGCTTTGAGTGCTCGGCTGAGATCTTGCATGCATTGTTGACCCATATCAATTAGTTCCGACAAGTCATAGGGAGAGGACTGACTATCTGCCGAGTCATCGGGGGAAGACTGGACGTTTTCTGGCGTGGGAGATGTTGGTTCCTCCATAGGGTCATCTATATCATCGTTACGCAGACGCAAAGATTCGTCGAATTGAGAGAACGAACGACGCAGATCCTCTAACAAATTCCGAGCCATTAGATCGCGAGGTTTTTCTGCGGCCAGCGGTTGTTTCTCTGGCGTCAACGTCCTTTCTGCGGGTACGTCGGTTTCACTCTCACTAGATTCCTTCGGAGCAAGTTCTATGACTGCCACCTCTGGTCTTTGAAGCTGTGCCTCCACTGTGGCCCCTTCGTCTGGTTGGAAAACTTCGTCCTCGATGACCTCGTCGGGCGGTTCATTTGTCTCCAGTGCGTCCGAAGCATTGGGTAACATACTTCGGTAACTGACGCGAAGAGGTGGTACTTGTTCTGTTGATGATTCGTCCCCCGTGGTGTCAGAGTCCGGTTCCTTATAGGTTACTCGTTTTGCTGTAGGTCTTATGTCTTCTCGACGCTTGACTCTGGATCCGATGGAGTTGGTGTCGAGACCTATCGTCTTCGGTGGTTTTTCTACCTTCTTGGGGCGATTATTCATGCTCTGTGTCCGGTTTTGGGATCGGGGAAGGATCGAGGCTGGTGGTGCGGTACCGGAAGCGGTTCGAGGGCTCGTAGTTGTAGCCTTGGGGATGGGATAAGCAGTGACGGTCGTGATACTTTCAACGGGGTTGCGAGATAGAGCATCTGCATTCTGGTTAAGCTTCCCCGGGCGATATTTTATGACAAAGGTATAATTTTCCACTTTAGTTCTCCACCTTGCTCTACGGTTCGATTGGTCCGTCATATTGTGTAGCCAGGTTAGCACCTGGTTATTAGTGATAAGGGTAAAAGGGCGGCCATATAAGTATGGTTTAAAATACCCGATTGCCCACACAGCGGCGAGGCACTCCTTGTCGTTGCTATGGTATCGGGTTTCTGCTGGCTTCAGAGAATGAGAAGCGTAGGCTATAGGGCGCTCTTCTCCGTTGATAGTTTGGCTAAGTACAGCTCCAAGTCCTGCGTCTGATGCGTCAGTGGCGAGGACGAAGGGTTGACTGAAATCCGGATACTGTAAAACAGGTTGCTCACACAGCGCATCACGGAGGTCTTCGAAGCTCTTTTGCTCCATCTCGGTCCACTCGAATTTACGGCCCTTCCTTAGCAGGTCACTTAGGGGTTTGGCCAAAATAGCGAAGTTCTTAATGAAGCGACGATAATAATTGGCGAATCCGTGAAATTGCCTCACTTCTGTGACGTTGGTAGGAGGTGGATATTTCTTTACAGCTTCTAGTTTCATTGGGTCGGGTCTCACTCCATCGCTGGATATAATGTGTCCGAGATACGTCACATCCAAGCGAAGGAATTGGCACTTCTCTGTTTGGAGCGTCAGGTTGACTTGCCGAAGTCGCGTCAGCAGATTTCTAACTCTGCGTCCATGTTCTTCGAGAGTGGGTGCATAGACGATGATGTCGTCCAGATAAACGAAGAGTTCGATACCATGGAGTCCGGAGAGTGCAATGTTCATGTGTTGCTGGAAAACGGGCGGTCCGTTGCGAAGTCCAAACGGGAGGACGGTGAACTCGTAGTGCCCTTCCGGTGTCGAGAACACGGTTTTAGGGCGGTCTTTAGGATCCATCTCAATTTGATGAAACCCGCTGGCAAGATCAAAGATGCTGAAATATTTCGCTCCCCTCAAGCTGGTCTAGGATGTCAGTGATATTGGGAAGAGGATATGCGTCCGGAAGAGTTTTTTCGTTCAACGCTCTGTAGTCGATGACCACACGCCATTTGCGGTTTCCGTTGTCATCTAGTTTCTTCGGAACAATCCATAACGGAGACTTATAAGGTGAAGTGCTCGGTTGGATTTTTCCGTCCTTCAGGAGTTTGTCCATCTGTCGGCTAATTTCCTCCTTGTGAACAACGGGGTACCGATATTGTCGGGTGTTAATTGGGACGTCGTCGACAGTAGGAATCGTGCAACGCATCAAATTTGAACGGCCCAGTTTGTCGCCTGGTAGGTTAAAGCGATCGGGGAACGAAGTCACTAGTGTGCGCACGTGTTCTTGTTCCTCGGTATTGAGGTGGTCAGTGCTCAGTACAGCTAACACGGCGGAAACCCGATCTTTCCCGGCGATAATCATTTCGTCGACTGAATCGGAGTCAGAAATTTCTTCCGGTGGGCCACGATACTCAAACGGGATTAGTTGTTGAGGAGGGATGGAGATTTCCACGTCTTGCGTCGTAGTGTTGACTGCCATGACGTAGGCGATTCCATCATGGTTAGTAACGGCAGCTTCGCCTATGAAAATGCCTTCATCCATCGGAAGCCGAGGGAGATAACCTTCTTTGATTTTGGAATTCCTTACGTTTATTGATATTGGCTGGCGTGTCCGAGCGGGAACTCGCACCGTACAATCCGAGCGCACGTGATCAACTGCTGGCGCAGCAGTATCAGGTGTCGACACGGTCATTCCTTTTTCGGCGCCGGTAGTGTATCCTCCAGAGATAAAATAACTCCTGTCACAAATGAATGGAATGGGACGCGTGGGTCGACTTGCGATAAGTAGATTATTGTGGTTGTAGGAAATTTCGGCCTTTTCTTGTTCTAGATATTCCTCTCCCAGAAGACCCACACCAGGCATGGGGAGGGTGCCCTGGAAGACATAGAACTTCACTGGTTGTGAGAACAACTCGATTGTCGCGGTCCCTATTGCTTGCAATCGTACTGATGACTCGTTGTCGGAAATTCCGTGGACTCGTACGCGCTCATCTTCATTGATCATGACGTTTCCGCGAAGAGCGTTAACCTCGATCATGTTTACTACCGCCCCGGAATCGGTTAACAGCTTGGGCTTTGCGGCCCTCAAGTCCGGTGATTCCGCTTCGATGACTGCCTTGGGCTGTCTGGCGATTCGCTGCAGATTGACGGTTAGGACTGGAATTTCGTTGCAGGGGTTAGACGCGGTTTCGAAGGATTGGTCGCGGACGCGTTGTTCGAGCGACCAGCTTCCTCGTTTAAAGAAAGGTTCCTGTCGTTGCTCGTCTTGGTAGGAGGGGTAGGGTCCCTAAAGCGTAGGGATTTACGTTCCGGTGTCCGCCTGTCAGATGAACTATCTCTACGGCGATTTCTTTCACGCGAACTACTGTCTCCTCGACCTCTGATTCGCGGCTCACGCTGTTGAGGTCGACAAGCACATTCGCAGCACGCCTTGCATAGAGGCGAGAAACCTCTATCACGCGACGTGGACCGATATTCGCCTTCCGAAGAACTATCGTTATACTGACCCGCGTGCGACATCCTTTCGTCCCGAGGTGTACTTTCTTTGCGCCGGGAACGAGCGCGGGAACGTTTTTCGTCCTTCAATGCGAGCTCCCAGGCATTCTTCAAGGTCGCCGGATCACGGCTGTGAACGTATGGTCTTATTCCGTTCGGCAGGCCATCTATATACACATCAAGAGCACGAGCCTCAAGTCGTCTCTTGGTGCTGGCTGCCTCATTGGCACCATCTGTTTCTTCGACTTCGCTAACAGCTCGTCGAATATAGCGTTGAAGACGCGAGCAGAAATCAGACACGTCTTCATCGCTTCTCATTCGGGCATCTAGGAGTCGGCTGCGATAATGTTCGTAGTCATGGTCAGAAGCCAATTTTTCTCTTAGACTTTTTAAAAGGGATTTTACTGTGGCGAAAGATTTGCCTTCTACATGGGTCCTAGCCCGTCCTCGTAGGCGGCCAAGGATTCGATTGATAAGCCTTGTCTCAGCTCCGGCGGGCAAGCCCTGCTGTAAGGCTTTAATTTCGGTATCGAAATCTCCAAATCTATAATTTTTGCCATCGTATTTCGGTATTTTATCAATAGCATCTTTAGTTGCTAAATAGTCCAGATATGCCGAACTGTCAAGAGGGTTAGTTAGATTGCCAGGGTGTGTAGTATCGTCTGGCATTTTTAGTTATGTATAAATTGGGCAGAAAACAGTTATGGTATCCCACCGCTGCCACCAATTTGTTAGGCCTTAGCTAGTGAAACTGCTAGGGCGTAGATATATCTAATTGTGGGCTACCATTTAACGCTAGGCGTATCTGTTTCCTGTGGAATTGGGGGATGTAATGCCAACGAATGAGAGCGACGTGTAGGTATGTAGATTTATTATTTATTATAGGTAGGATAAATTGGCTTACGGTGGTTGATACGTTGAAACAGTTGATGTGGCACTTCACTGAGTTCTTTCTGTGGCAATCCGTCGTCTGCTGTTACACTCGCGATAGATTGAATAGAACGCTCACCGCGATGACTTCCCTGGCCCTCGGGTGGGAAGGCTTGGTCACAAGGATCCGAAGACACGTAAAATACTACCAGCGGAGGAACAAGCAAGACTCGATGATTTAGGCGGTGACTCCTAGAGGAGTTCCGTCTGTTGCCAGGATTCGCGAAAGACTGCCTATTGGTTCCGAATACTGTAGGTGCATTAGCTCCAGTTTTGGGGATAATGCACCGCAATATTGATGATCTTGGAGAAAGAGTCTTGCTTCATTCCTCGCGCTGCATGTAGTGTGAGCGCGTGGCCTGCTACTCAGCGTTCCAGGAATTACATGAGGCAATCGAAAAGTTCGATGTGCCGAAAAGAATTTACATGAATAACATCCGCACCACTCCCGCTCGGCTATCTCCTCGCGCAAGATATGCTCTAAATAAGACCGCCCTCGCGGTACTTACCAAGAACCGGCTGTCCCATCAGTTCTTTAACCCAAATCCAAATCGTAGTTGCCGTGTTCCGTCCGCCTAACCCCGTGGTGCCGCCTTCCGGCTCCACGAAGGTGTCCACCAAACACTCGGAGTTTCACGTACTCGGCCACACACTGGCACTATACTATACCAAAAAGACCGGGAGCCATGGTTCTCTGCGAGAGATCCCGATAATCGCAATCCGCGATTATCCGATAGCTCCGCTATCGCCCGAGCACGGAAGAAGGACTCATTTTCTCGCGGTCCGCCGGACACCCGTGTCCTTACGCACGTACTCCCCGCGACACACTCTCTCTATCTTACCTACCTACCGCTCTTCGCGGTAGGTCAAAAATCAAAACAAATCTCCTCTCCGGCGTCCTCCCCGCGGACCCGCAAACCGTAGCCGGTCAAAGTTCCCGGGGTACCGACAGTGTGTTCTGGCGGTTGAGCACCCCGTGCGTGCGGGCTCACAACCCAAAAGGGCCCCGTGCCTCCGCCACCAATCCACTATTTTCCCTCGTTCCCTCTTCCCGAACCTCAGACCAACGAACTCTTTGGAAATGGAGGCCGGAGGCACTGCCGTGCTGTCGGCAGCGCGCAGAGGTGCGCGGCTCTTGTAACGTGTCGTCCTGACGCCACGTTACAATATATTGTGACGTATTTTTACGCGATCGACCTCACCGGAAAATGCAAGACCGACCGGCGCACAACTTTACGCGATTCCTACGCGTTCCAGGCAACCCAGGGGCTAACAAAATGTTACAGTCGAAATATCTACAGTACGGTTGAGCGCCAGGTTCCAAAACGGGAACCACGTATCAGTTCCTACGGTTCTTCTTCGCGTGCCTACGTTGGCTAACTCAGCTACGCGGAGGCGTCGGGGTTCGGAACAATAGGTCGGATAGGTCAGACGATCACACGACACAAAATAATCTTCGGACACTTCGATCTCAAATAAATGATTCGGTTTATTAAGGAAAATCGGCGGCGCGAAGCGCGACGATTTCGTACAAGACCGAAGTGATTATTTACAAAAGAAATAGTAATTAAAAATAACTCAAAAGACGAAACAGAAGTACAATCAGAAATATATCACAGAGTACTTTGCGTACCGTACGAATTCAATTCCAAAATCGTTACACGGCTAATCCGCGTTTACCACAATACAATGACCGACCGTCAAGGACCTGTACGCGTTCTTCGCGTTACAAGATCAAAAGATATAAATGCCTGACGGGCGAACGATACGAAACAATTCGGATAACGTAACGAAAATTCTAGTTCCAAAATTAGTATCAAACAAAAATTCTAACAGTGAACCCTGCCGGTCGACGGACCTTCGTGCCGTGGTCTTATTCGAGGTGAGGGATTGTCCCTCCGCGTGTTCGTTACACGCGCAGTCAAAAATTACGAAAAACAAACAAAACTCCGGTACCACGATTTGCACGAAGTTACGTCGCTCACAAAAGTCAGATATCCTCGCTTACCGTGTTGTTTTCTGGTCGCGTAATCCCAGAAAACCTAATCGACAGCCCAATGGCACTTTGTGCACTCGCGTACTCACAATTCGAATAAAAACAAAACGTCTGTCGCCGTCGAGTGTCCAAGCAAGATTCTCTTCTTCACGCGCTTTGTCTCCGCGTGAAGGATAGCACCCCCTCCCTTTAGGCTAATGGGCGGTGATTCGCCTTACGGACGAATCCTTTAACCCAGCGTCTTCGCCACGCGCCAGTTTCGAACATGTCATCGCAACAGTTAATAATTTCCATAATCCGTCGTGGAAAATTCCTACATATCGTTACTACGAAGAGTAGCAGTGGGTCTCGCGCGAGGGTGCACCAGGCGTCCCTGGATTCTCAACTCGCGGAAATATGATTATGCGCAACTGACGATGGGCGCTATGCCATAGGGGTCGGTAGTGGTGCTCATTCGGGTGTATGATGATCCTTTGTATGATGTTATTATCTTCGATCGTAGTATAGGCCTACTGGGGACCCGCTACGTTAAATCGAACGCATCGAAGCTACCCTAAAAATTAAGGTAAGATCTACAACAAATAACACATAGTTCTTTAAGAAAATGATTTTATATTTATTTATGTGCACTTGCATATGTGATCTATAACCCGAAAATATACATTCCCAATAGAAAGCAATAAGAGTTATAACACTGAAAATCGTTTCTATTTTATAATCTTTGATACACGTTATAAATCCTACAATTTTTCTATCATTAATTCTATTTAGAATGTTGTTTGTGTTATTAATGTCACTCGGAACAAATGGTGCATGTTTCTTGCAAACAATTTGCGCGTGCGCGCTACAATCACTTTTAGTACAAATCCCCACTCATAGGTAGCGCCATAAGATAACTTGGTGTAACGCTCCGAGCGCCTAATTCCGCGGGATACTTGAAAATCCCACTCGATGTTCCTTACTGCTGGGTTCCGTTGGTAAAGAGTGGAAACTCACCTTGCGAATTTGGAAGGATATTTACGAAATAAAAGTGAATATTAAGATGTAAACGTATATATATCAACTGCGATCTGCTCTGATCGAAGGTCGATACACAAGTCTTTATTTCAAACTCGAAACTCCTGGGACTCACCCCCGGAGTCTTTACAAAGATTCTCCTACACACATAGTTTTAGCCAATCAGGTGCGAGTTCAGAAGGAACAAGGGAAGAAGACTGTGTGCTTATACTAGCCGTTTCTGACGGTCGATTCTACGAAAAAAGGGCCAACCATCTCCATTTCAATCATTGGCACTTGACTTGCTGGCATTAAACACTCTTAACGTAAATCAAAAGGTTTAAATAAACATAACTACGCTAGACACCTTTTAAATAACAGAGGGAATACAGTTCTGGTATTCATAACTAAAAGAACGTCTATTATAAGGTTTATAATATAATTTCTTAAATAATTACAACGTCACCACTTGCATGTATCGATTCTCTCAGAGTTATCCTTTTATAACTGAATCTCTTAATAATAATGTCTTCGATTAAACATATCCTATATTTATCGTTTGAATAATCGCGGGTTTTGATATCGCTGAAACGTATACCCACTATAGCCGGATTCCTGAACTATATCGAACGTTGTCGCATACGTCACACTTGGGATTTTCGGGGCGCCATCTACCAGCCGGGATTGGAACTAAAATTTTACTATAGTATATGCTTGACATACCCCCCTCACGTCCTTCGCACCTCCATACCTATCTACACTCAACGCTCTAACCATACTGGAATCTGTACGCCTGTATTCGGTGGTAACCACAGACTTCTATATACCTCTAGACCGCTAGCTTCCAGTATCTTGCCATTGAGAAAAGTGAGGCAAATTTTTTGAAGTGGTGGGCAGAGATGAGTAGGGAGATTACCAATGAGCCTGTTTTTGGTGGTCGCAATTTTTCTCTGGTTTCGGCGCGCCACCTTAGCGGAGGGCCCTCGAAGCAGTTCCACGTTTTTGATTGGTCGTGTATATATAGTAATAGTACGCGTGATAATCTGGAGCTGTGTTTTGGCGCGTCGACGCGCCACCTGAACGAGACTCTCGAACTAGTTCCACGTTTTTGATTGGTCAAATGAATTCGTGTGTTCCTCGAGATCCACGATTTTAAACCGGGTGAACACTCAAATAGGGAGACTTGTATCCACCTTTTTTTACAGGATATTGCATAAGCCGTAGTAATAAGGTAGTCAATACCCTTAATATCCATATGAAGCTTTGGAAATAATAGAGTAAGCAAATCCAACTTTAAAAAAACCCTCGAACGTGGGTAACTACAGAAATATAAGTTTGCTAAATAATATACCACAATCACTCGATGGCACACGTGCTTGCTGCTGAGTTAACATCCGAGAGTCTCGAGTTCGAAACTCACGTCTTACCTCTTTTTTTTTTTTAATTATCAACTATGCTTATTGGTTTACCTATTTAACTGAAGTTTCATGAAATACATGATAATATTAATCTACAAATATTGTATTATATTACATCGTATACATCCAATAAATTTGTACATGAATCAGCGAACGTTTCTTCTTCCCGAGAGACTGTGACAAACACCTATGTTACGCTGTTTCATGTTTTAATAGCATAAATAATATTTAGACGGATAAAGAAGGCATTACGGAAAATTACCAAAAACAAAAATGCACTTATAAATCTCGGGCATAAAAATAATGATGAACATATAAAAATGAACCAATCATTTTCTATAGTGAGATGAAACGAATAACGTATCTGGTTAGGGACTTTTTTTTCATTTAATTTTTACCATTCAAGGTTATGTAAAGGTAACATTTTTAATACATCGAATTATCAGAAAATTATGTCGAGGTATAATTTTAATTCTGAATTATTTTTTACATCAGAACATACTGATAATTCGAGATATTAAAAATACAATTATCTTTCCGTAGGATTGAATAACAAAAAATTACTAAATTGAATCAGGCTACTCAAAAATGTATGAAACTAACAATTTCTAAGCAGATACACTATTTGTCTCATCTCACCATAAATTTGGCTATCGCATACTTTGGAGTCGATTTCTCTTACGAACACGCTTATTCGAGGTCTTATGGCTGTTTGGGGTCCGACCTCAAAGTTTTTCTAGCGTAATGACTGTTTTGAGGCCCATAAAGGTGACTCTCACACCGAATTTGTTTATATTTTTTTATTGTTAATAAAATTGTTTATATTGTTAGGTTAGGTTAGGTTTCGTTAGGTTAGTTTAGCTTAGAATTCCAATGCTGTGACACCCCAAGGTATTAGTTTTTTTTTTAAATATTAGCTTGCAGGTTTCACCCCTTAATGTTTCGGGTCCCCGAAGTATCCCGTGGACATATTTATATACATATTGTAACCTTATTCGCACGTTACGGTTCTCCGGATCGTGTCAAAAGGCGGGTTCGAGCCAGAATCGACTATTAGGAGTTTAGGAAAAATATCAGGCGGAACAAATGAAAGTGAGATTTTGTTTTAAAAATTACAAAAGAAAAATATATTATCCTATAACGGAATACAATAAGAGTTAGTGCAGGTCCAGCCTATAGAATGCTGGATGTTTGTAAGCGAAGAATAGAGATATACACGCAAGCGGAAAGTAAAAATGGTTATAAATGATATATACAAAAGATTAGTGTTCGGACAGTCAATTGTATCAATACGATTGTTACACGCAGTTTACCTATACGATATGTCTGACGGGAACGGAATTCGTAGGTAAACTTCTAGTCTCGTGTGATTCTATCTTTGCTGTTATTCTGATTGTATCAATAAAATACAGAATCGTGTCTGAAAGCAGCCTCCGACCAGCGGAAATTGATTACAGAGTTGACTCGTTAAAATATAAGCGTCGTGCTGTTGAGCAGTCTTCCACTAGGGAACTCCTGATCACAGGTAGACGTTTTTTTTTTTTTTTTTTTTTTTTTTTTAATAGGGAGGTGGAAATGCGTTATGCACACCGTGAGGTCGGTAGTGTGGGACTCCTCCACATGTGGCCCTACCCACTAAAACCACCTCCCTTTACGCCAACCCATGGCCCCGGAAACCGCTTTCGCATTACTTCAGGTCCATGGGCGTCTATGCCGGCCTCCGGCTATTCTTCTCTTTTTCCAGTTGATCCTCAATTCTTAGGCTTAGTTATATACCCCATCCTCTTATTGCGGTCTTAGATTTTCACCAATTGTCGTTCGCGCTCTTGCTCCTCCTTTTTCTTGGTGCGGAGTACCTTCTCGGTGAAGATCGTTACGGCGTCCCAATTTCTTTCGGATTGCAGCATCATCGCCACGATATTCTCTGGCGTAGGCTCCATACCAATGCTTTCTCGTAGTTCATTTCTCCATTCTGTCCACCGATCGCATCTGAAGAATGTGTGGTGTGCACTGTCCTCTTCTGTCGGGCAGTAGTCGCAAGTAGGGCTGATTTTCCTACTCCGCCGGTAAAGGTAACGGTTAAAGTGTCCATGTCCGGTGAGGAATTGAGTGAGGTAGAAGTTCACCTCCCCATGTTTCCTCCTGTACCATGGGCCCAATTCTCGGATAAGTGTGTGGCTCCACTTAGCCACCTCACTGTCGTTCGCCCATCGCTGCTCCCATTCGTGGATGATACGTGATCTCTCCTCGGCCCTCACTTTCCTCCTATCGCTCTGTCCTCGTCTCTCGTAGACACGCTGCCTTTCCTTGGCCAATAGGTCGATTGGCACAATACCAGCCACTGCTAGCACTGCCGTCTCGGACACTGAACGGTATGCACATGCTACCCGTAACGCCGCTCTTCTTTGCACAGAGGCCATCGGTTTCCTATACTTCTTGGACTCGAGAGCACCCGCCCAAACTTCTGCGCCATATAGTAGGATTGAGTGGGCGACCCCCGTTAGGGTCCTTCTCTTGCTTGATCTGGGTCCCGCGATGTTCGGCATGAGCCTGGAAAGCATTGCCACAGTTTTTGCTGCCCTGTCAGCCGCTTTCTTAATGTGCGCCCAGTGCGTCAGTTTAGCGTCTATGATCACTCCCAGATATTTGACGGTTCGTGTTGCTTCGACGAGTTCGTCTCCGATCTTAAAGATGAGAGGTGCAGTGGGCCCCCTCTGTCTGGTTAGGACAACTACCTCGGTTTTGCTGGCAGCCAGTTCCAGACCGTGTTCCTCCAGCCAGTCCTTGGCAAGTCCAGCTACAAGCGAAACTCTGTATTGAGCCTGTTCCGTGTTTCTCGCAAGCACAACTGCAGCTATGTCGTCAGCGAAGCCTATGAGCTTTGCCCACTCGGGGAGGTTCATTCGCAGGATTCCGTCGTACGCAGCATTCCAAAGATCCGGCCCCAGTGCGGAGCCTTGTGCAACTCCCGCCGTGACTTTCTTCCGTCTTGGCCCGTCTGTGGTATTATATACGAGTTCACGATTACGTAGATAGTCGCTGATTACCCTCCGTAGGTACACCGGAACTCGGAAGCCACGTTCCAGTGCATCAAGGATGTCCACCCATCTCGCCGAGTTAAAGGCGTTTCTCACATCGAGGGTGACTAGCACACACGAGAATCGTGACCTGCGGCTTCCACGCCATGCCTCGTGTGCCGTCTCAATAACCTCCCGTATGGCGCCAACTGTAGAACGTTTCACTCTGAATCCATGCTGGTTCTCGGATAGACCTCCGGCCTCTTCAACTGCTGTGCGGAGCCTCGCTCTGAGCAGCTTCTCCAGGACTTTTCCGGTGTTATCGAGCATACAGAGTGGCCTGAAGGACGACGGGGTGATGGGCGCACCCTTTCCCTTGTCCAGAAGAACCAGCCTCTGCACCTTCCACCTCAGCCCAAATACTCCCGCTAGGAGGCATGCATTGTACATGTTTAGCAACAGGTATGGGCACTCCTTCGCGGTTGTCTTTAGTACCTCGCAGGGTATACCGTCAGGGCCTGGTGCCTTGCGATTACCTAAGGTGTTAGTCGCCGCCAGAAGCTCCTCCTCGTCGAAAAGGGGTATGTCCTCGTTTACCTGGTTTTTCGTATGGTCTGTCTCCGGATGGTCTGGGAAGAGGGCATCCACGATACGTTTCATGTCTTCAGGTTCACGCGGTCCAGCTGGTGCCTGCGTTCCGAGACGACGCGTGACAATCTTGAAGCCGCGCCCCCAGAGATCTCTATCGACCTCGTCGCAGAGATCCTTCCAGCATCGCTTCTTGCTCACCTTAATTTCTTTCGCCAAGTCTTTCTTGGCAGCCAAGTAGAGTTCCGCTGCAGTTCTTGCGTCTCCCCTTCTTTGGATGCGCTGGGTCACAGGTAGACGTGGTTCTATCTAAAACAACGTTACTATCTCGGCGAGATGAGAAGTCTCATTCGCAGAGTAGCTAGTTATGCGTGTCTTTTAAACAAAGTTATGTTGGCGTGTAAAGTGGAAACGGCACAATGGTCAAATGTATCAAAGTGACGGCCCAACTAAAATGCAGAGATTGATTCTATCTGGCAGAGGAGACAGTTTGCTCCATACCCGTGACGGTTTGCTCGTTTACTTTACTAAAGGTAAGCTAGCTAGCTCAGGTGATAGAATGCTCGAGTCGCGAAACGTTGCCGTTTATATACCCGTCAACGGTGAGCCAGGGGCCTGCGAGGTGGGGAAGAAGTGAGCGTCGCGATGCCTACGAATTGTTATTACTGGATGTTAAGATTATTCGGATTAGCGGGATCTTATTATTACCGCGATACGAATATCCTCGGATGTATAGGTTACAATACGTATAAAGTAATTGTGTGGGTTTTTTACGCTATTCATTTTTTTTACCCGATATTAATAAGTGCAATTTTTTGGGACATGTTTTACTACTTTTCTATTCGGCTGAATAATATTTAAACACTGAAAAAGTGAAACAGTCTGCCATACGTGCGAGTGTTATCAAAATTTTTTTTTAATCAGACCACGCTGCGACCACGGCACATTAAAACAAAAAATGAAATGGAGAAATTTATCTATGTTAGAAATGCAAAAGCGTTAAGCGTTAAGCGAATGAGACGAGATTTTTTTCCATTGCTGTCAATTTTTCTCTTACGTCTTCATGAGAGTCCATATCGCAACAAGTGAGGCTGCGCATTTCTACCAGCTATGGATCATCATGTATGAAGAACATGCATTGGACGCGTTGACAACGATTCAGCTTCGTAATCGTAAGGTGCCGCGTTCGCGTCTAGAGACGAAAACTTTTTTTTCTTCATTTCTTTTTTGTTTAATTTTTTTAAGAGGTAATGCCACTCTAACGGTTCAAAGAAATAAAAATTTATGGTCAATTATTATTAAAAAATAGCATATGAAATATAAACTCTATTTAGATGAATTTATTGTACACTGAACCTCATTAATGTTGTCCAGTTTGTCGATGCAGTGCGGTGAGTGAGGTAAGAGAAAAGAGTGGACAGTGACTGTTTGACGGACGTATGTACCAGGATAGGTCCGTGAAACGCAGCTAGCACTATGGTGCGAGCGAGTCGCAAAAGCGTCGTACGGTGCGTCCTTTTTGAACGCATGAGTGGGAGTGAGACGGCAATCCATGAGTCCCACTGAGTCGTACCTGGGAGCATGGAGCCTAGAGTAGAGGAGGACAAACGTAATGCTATGCAAATGGTCTACGAAACGTGCTCCACTTGTTTCGACTGAAGCCGATAGAGGCGCGGCGACGTTAGCGACTACGAGAGAGACGGACTGAGAATAAAAAGAGACAGCGATCACTTGAAATTGCAGCGTAAGCAGGGATTTTCTACGATCAAATATACGTTCACTTCACTCTATCACCAAACGGTTACTTCACGCCAGTCTTTAAAGTTAACAGCGACGCTTGTGGTGAAATTCAGAACCCGATCTAAGTCAAGTTTCGTCGACCACAATTTTGTCCCGTTAGCATTAAGCGTTTGTCCTCCTTTACTCTAGGCTCCATGCCTGGGAGCTTGGTGGAACATTAGCGCTAGCTAGCCTGGTCGACAACGTAGGAGAAGATGCCCCACCAAGCTCCCTATTGCGAGTGAGGGGCCGCATTGCCGTCTCGCTTACACTCGTGCTGTGCAACAAGGATGCACCGAGCGACGCTCTGGTATCTCGCTCGCATCGTAGTGCTCTCTGCGTTGCACACACAGGCAGAGGTACGTGAGTAGGCATCGCCCAGTCTCCTCTCTTACCTCACTGCACTACGTTAACAAGGTGGACCCATTAATAACGCTCAGTGTACATGATTTTAAGAGTATACTACAATTTTTTTTTTCAAAATGGTGACTTCGCAGCTTATTCAACAAAACCTCTTGTTCATAACCGTGTTCTGCGGCTGGACGAATTACTTTTTGGAGGTTTGACCTGAAACAAAAATCCAAATAATTTTCAATTCTATATAAGAATAGCTGCAGAAGGTCTAATCAGAAATTTGGTTTTAGACGTGCGCCATTTTTACAAAACATGTCATTTTTTAATATCCCTACGTATTTCTCTAGCTATTCTTACACAGAACTGAAAAATGTTTGTTTTTTTTGTTTCGGGTTAAACTTTCAAGGAGTGATTTGTCTGGCCAGAGAACACTGTTCTAAACAAGAAGGTTTGTTGGGTACGCCACCATTTCGAAAAAAAATTAAACAAAAAATTTTTTTATACTCTTAAAATCATAGTGCCTTTCCTTTTTCTTATTTTCGTGTTCCATACTTGAAACGCTTATATTCATTTACTCTATATTTGAAAACGCAGAGCGAACTGACACTCTCAAACTAGAAGAAAGAACTGAAAAAGGCTAGCAGAAGCCGCGGGAATGTTTTCAGTTTGCTTGCAACATTGTATGCCTTCATGGGTTCGCGGCATATTCTTGAAAAGGTTCCGTTCACTATTACTTTTCTACGATTGCTATAGTTCATTCCCGATTTTTATGTGTTTTATTTGACAAATGGAAAACAATGAAGTCTCTAGCAAGACGCACATGTCATTGCATAAAGTATTTGTTATAAAACTGCATATGCAATGTCTTGAACTACACATATTTTATTTCGCGTGTGGTTTGTTTAGGACGGCATTATTTTTGAACTTCGCCCTCCCATGCGAGTCATGCAATACCGGGTTAAAAAAAATTAAACAAAATAGTATATTACACTACAAGGACAGAAAACTGAGTTTTCGGCTCTATCGAGCAGTTCCGGGTGCTCAGTTTACTGCCCATTTCTCCATTTCAATTTTCATTTTAATGTGCCGTGGTCACAGCGTCGTCTGATTAAAAAAAATTTGATAACACTCGAACGTATGACAGGTTGTTTCACTTTTTGATACTTTAAATATTATTCAGCCGAATAGAAAAGTAGTAAAAAATGTCCCGAAAAATTGCACTTATTAATATCGGGTAAAAAAAATGAAAAGCGTAAATAACCCACACAATTATTTTATACATATGTATGGTGAGAGGAGACAAATAGTGTATCTGCTTAGAAATTTTTAGTTTCATACATTTTTGAGTAACCTGATTGAATTTAGTAAGTTTTTGTTATTCAAGCCTACGGAAAGATAAGTGTATTTTTAATATCTCGAATTATCAGTATGTTCTGATGTAAAAAATAATTCAGAATTAAAATTATACCGCGACATAATTTTCTGATAATTCGATGTATTAAAAAAGTTACCTTTACATAGCCCTGAATGGTAAAAATGAAATGAAAAAAAATCACTAACCAGATACATTATTCGTTTCATTTCACTATAGGAAATAATTGGTTCATTTTTATATGCTCATCATTATTTTTATGCCCGAGATTTATAAGTGCATTTTTGTTTTTGGTAATTTTCCGTAATGCCTTCTTTATCCGTCTAAATATTATTTATGCTATGAAAACATGAAATAGCGTAACATAGGTGTTTGTCACAGTCTCTCGGGAAGAAGAAACGTTCGCTAATTCATGTACCAATTTATTGGATGTATACGATGTAATATAATTCAATATTTGTAGATTAACATTATCATGTATTTCACGAAACTTCAGTTAATTAGATGAACCACTAAGCATAGTTGATAATTAAAGAAAAAAAGTGGTAAGTCGTGAGTTTCGAACTCGAGACTCTCGGACGTTAACTCAGCAGCAAGCATGTGTGCTATCGAGTCATTGTGGTATATTATTTAGCAAACTTATATTTGTGTAGTTACCCACGTTCGAGGTTTTTTTTTAAGTTTTATTTGCTTACTCTATTATTTCCAGAGATTCATATGGATATTAAGGGTATCGAATACCTTATTACTACGGCTTATGCAATATCCTGTAAAAAAAAAGGTGGATACAAGTCTCCCTATTTGAGTGTTCACCCGGTTTAAAATCGTGGATCTCGAGGAACACACGAATTCATTCGACCAATCAAAAACGTGGAACTAGTTCGAGAGTCTCGTTCAGGTGGCGCGTCGACGCGCCAAACCACAGCTCCAGATTAACACGCGTAGTATTACTATATATATACGACCAATCAAAAACGTGGAACTGCTTCGAGGGCCCTCCGCTAAGGTGGCGCGCCGAAACCAGAGAAAAATTGCGACCACCAAAAACAGGCTCATTGGCAATCTCCCTACTCATCTCTGTATGTACGACCGTGCTGAAGACTCTATGTCGCGGTGTCCATGGAAACGAGACGCCAAGACTGCGAGCCTCATTGGCTAGACAATTTACGCGGCAACAATGGCGGAATCTTCGGGCAGCAGCTTATTGGTCCTCTACGACGGAGATGCGTCAGAACATACCTGGTATACTTCTACCATATACCCAACATGGAGCAGGGAGCTGACACTCCAAATAGCCTATAGTAAAGCATAGAGAACTTATACGACCTACCGATAAGGTGGCGCTGCTGCTCGTGCTACGGTCTAAGCAGAGATGAGTGGGGAGATGCACAACGCTCCGGTTTTAGGGCTCATTCAGACCGAAAGCAGCGGGAAGCGAGAAGCGAGCAGCGGAATCTTAGCTGTGAAAATACATTTTCTACCTTTTTATGTTAGCTAGTCGTATGAAAGCATTAAGAAATAAGTTATTTACATTAATTACGTATATAGAGTCAAGTATACTACATTGAAAATGGTAATACATAATTTTTCTTAAAACATGACTTCATTACTAAGCAAATTCCAATGCTTGGACTGCGATTTTGGAAAGTTGATCAACGTTCAACTTTCCGTAGCAGCGACATAGCAAAAAGATGATGGCAACCCTACTTCACGTCATAGTTCATGTTTGAAATAAATTTTGAATTCGGCATCAGACGAAGTGTGTATAGTCCGTGGTATAGTCTCGTTGTGTGTACATGAATGTAGTCTCCTTTGTTACAATTTAACATGGAGCCTAGAGTAGAGGAGGACGAACGTAATGCTATGTAAATGGTCCACGAATCATGCTCCACTTGTTTCGACTGAAGCCGATAGAGGCGCGGCGACGGTAGCGAATACGAGAGAGACGGACTGAGAATAAAAAGAGACACTTGAAATAAAAAGAGATCACTTGAAACTGCAGCGTAAGCAGGGATTTCCTACGATCGAATGTACGTCACTTCACTCTATCACCAAACGATTACTTCACGCCAGTCTTTAAAGTTTACAGCGACGCTTGTGGTGAAATTTAGAACCCGATCTAAGTCAAGTTTCGTCGACCACAATTTTGTCCCGTTAGCATTAAGCGTTCGTCCTCCTCTACTCTAGGCTCCATGCAATTTAACATCACGACCAATCACAATATGCCTATGCGTATGTACGTTGGAAAGAGGTACCACTCTATTCTAAAGTTTTAAGCTGCTTGCTGCTCGCTTCTCGCTTCCCGCTGCTTTCGGTCTGAATGAGCCCTTAGACGATACCAAAAGCATGGCGCTAAATCGTAGCGGCGAGTCCGGGAGTAGGATTTCGTGTTCATCGCCTCTGTCAATGTTACAGATTTCGCGTAGCCGCGCGGGCCATGATCATCGTTCCAGCCGATATTGCAGTCAGCGAATATGAATGGTTGCTCGGTGGTGGGGAGAAAGTTGCCGCCCCTCACAAACCGTTCTTGAGAAACACGCGGTGCAGCAAGGTCTTCCGTCCAACCGAACGCTGCTTGTTACGGGTTCGATCCCCCATGAAGAACTCTTTTTTCATCTTTTTTTTTTCATTTTACTACAAACATTGTTCAAGGTTCCTCTCTTTTACCTTTCTAGGTTGCCCAAACTTTTTTTTAAGTTTATATATATATTTTTTTTAAATTTGATCTATGACAGAATCTACTAATATTTTAAACGCCCGCTCGTGCCGTGCGACCGGCGACTTGAGCGATTGCGGGTCCTCTCTCCCTGAGGGGTCTGCTATTGCTGTTACTGCTGCTGCTGGTTCTTATAATCTTGTAAATACTTTTTTATTTGCAATCTTCAGTTCCAGCCCCTAGTGTAAACTCAATAAGATTTACTATGAGAAAATAATTAGCTCAGTTCATTACCTGGAATCAATAATCTTGAGAAGGAAATATGGAAATGAGCATTATCTCTGTCTGTAATTGTTCGTCCACGTGGAGAAGGGCGGCGCAAAAGTTCCTAACTGGTGTGCATCTTCACATTATTCTGCTTATATGTAAAGTAAGCAAAACGACAATAGTAAACAGTTGAATAAACGATCAAATTCTACAAATACAATTTCCGAAAATAGTAAAACAAACAGATGTTTCTGGCGTCTGGCTAGTGCACCCGGTTACGAATCGGGAGGTCTATGGTTCGAGACCCCTCTATGAAGAGTATTTTTTTACAATAAAAAATGTCCTTTTGCTAATTGGAGTAACAGATTAAAGAGTATAACCAATTAATTTATTTATCTTAGTACAATACAGGCACAAACAACGACAACCTGCGGGCTTCCACATCACCCAAGAGGTGCCGCAGTCGATGCGTTCCCATTATTTAACGTAGCGGGTCCCCAGTAGGCCTATACTACGATCGGCCTATACTATTTTTCAAGGTTCCTCTCTTTCAAACTTTCTCGGTTGCCCAAACTTTATTTTAAGCTTATATAAAATATTTAAAAAAAAAGGTTGTCATCGGGATCGAAAATCATTTTCTATTAACTCACAATATTCTCTCTCTGCTGCCTGTACGACTGTGAACGACCTGACGCTGCAGGCCCCAATGTGTATTGCTAGTCGCGCGACAGTTAGCAACATTGTTGCAGACGCCCGCTCAGATTCCATCCGTCAGATTCCTAGACTGTTGTGTTGGAGTCGCCAGTAGACCGATATGCTATTCTTCAAAATTGTTCTTTTCTCAATTTCTCTTACTTTTAGATATTTACACGCGTCATGTTTGTGTGAAATGTAATGTAAAATAATTGTCGTAATTATCTTCAATGAAGAAACTTTATATTTGAATGCAGAACTCCTATTGCCATTCGTTTATACTTTAATTACTTAAATAGATCGTTTGTGTAACGTTGATATCGCCGATCGTAGTATAGGCCTACTGGGGACCCGCTACGTTAAATAATGGGAACGCATCGACTGCGGCACCTCTTGGGTGATGTGGAAGCCCGCAGGTTGTCGTTGTTTGTGCCTGTATTGTACTAAGATAAATAAATTAATTGGTTATACTCTTTAATCTGTTACTCCAATTAGCAAAAGGACATTTTTTATTGTAAAAAAATACTCTTCATAGAGGGGTCTCGAACCATAGACCTCCCGATTCGTAACCGGGTGCACTAGCCAGACGCCAGAAACATCTGTTTGTTTTACTATTTTCGGAAATTGTATTTGTAGAATTTGATCGTTTATTCAACTGTTTACTATTGTCGTTTTGCTTACTTTACATATAAGCAGAATAATGTGAAGATGCACACCAGTTAGGAACTTTTGCGCCGCCCTTCTCCACGTGGACGAACAATTACAGACAGAGATAATGCTCATTTCCATATTTGCTTCTCAAGATTATTGATTCCAGGTAATGAAGTGAGCTAATTATTTTCTCATAGTAAATCTTATTGAGTTTACACTAGGGGCTGGAACTGAAGATTGCAAATAAAAAAGTATTTACAAGATTATAAGAACCAGCAGCAGCAGTAACAGCAATAGCAGACCCCTCAGGGAGAGAGGACCCGCAATCGCTCAAGTCGCCGGTCGCACGGCACGAGCGGGTGTTTAAAATATTAGTCGATTCTGTCATAGATCAAATTTAAAAAATATATATAAACTTAAAATAAAGTTTGGGCAACCTAGAAAGGTTAAGGAAGTTGTTCGGTAAAATGAAAGATCCAACAGAGGATTGAAACTTTCACCAAATGTTCTTCGAATTATTAAAAAAATATTTCTCCTCAGGCAAAAATCGCTTTGCCGTCCGGAATATTGGTAAAAAATGTCATTGAAATTGATGATTTTATTACGCAAAGCATAGACGCATGGCCTATATTAATTTTTTGACATCGATGGAGGTCTAACACATGCATGAAACTTTGCTAACAGTTAAAAGACTCTAAAAGACATATTCTCAAAAAAAATGAAATTTTTTGACCGTCTCGATCCATGTTTATTTTGACGAAAACTGTAAAATTTTCCATAGTATGAGGTGTGTGGTGGGGGGAACGCTCGCGACGTGGCAACTGCGTAGCTGGGTCGGTGGAGGGGACAGCGCGTACCTTGTACCATCGACATATAGTACTGGACTGCTCACTGTAGTCGCAGAAAGTGTACCAGGGAATAGAAAGAGAGCGCGAATCGTAAGGACCGTTCTGTCCTTTTCTATCATTTTTCTATTGGTCGAAAGGTTTCTGGATGGAAGGGGTTCAGGACTGTAATATGCAAAATAAGAACCATGTGAAAGATTACTCCGCACATCTAGAATGTATGTACGTTGTTACAGTCGAATCATGGAGACAAAAGTCTCCATGAGTCAAATCTCAATTGTCGTGATTACTTTGTTGTAGTTGAATTTATCAAAATTCAATATTACTAAAAAAAAATGGTGATTCGCTGTGTTAAGTGAGGGCTACCGCGAGACCTGTATTTTGAGCCCAATACGATAAGCTTTCACAACTAAGTAAAATGGTAAAATAACCTTAAATTTTATGATTCACATAAAATTAAATCAATTGTTCAACTTAAAAAATATATAAATAAAGTTCATCGTGAAACGTACATTTCACTGCGCGGGGTTCCCTTATTCCTGATTCCGCTCCTGCCCAAGAGAAGGACAGAACGGTCCTTACGATTCGCGCTCTCTTTCTATTCCCTGGTACACTTTCTGCGACTACAGTGAGCAGTCCAGTACTATATGTCGATGCCTTGTACATACATATACATATGGCTGTTTGGCTGCTGAACGTAATAGGGCAGTCCGATGTTGCCAGCTCGTTTACCGTATTAGTGTGTGCTTGTCGGTACACACCATTTGTGCGTGTGCGTAGACCAATCCGAAACAAAAGTTTGTACTGTTCGTCGTACTACGGCGCAATGGCATTCATGTCCTTAAAAGAGAGGAACCTTCAACAATGTTTGTAGTAAAATGAAAAAAAAAAAAAGATGAAAAAAGAGTTCTTCATGGGGGATCGAACCCGTAACCAGCAGCGTTCGGTTGGACGGAAGACCTTGCTGCACCGCGTGTTTCTCAAGAACGGTTTGTGAGGGGCGGCAACTTTCTCCCCACCACCGAGCAATCCATTCATTTTCGCTGACTGCAATATCGGCTGGAACGATGATCATGGCCCGCGCGGCTACGCGAAATCTGTAACATCGACAGAGGCGATGAACACGAAATCCTACTCCCGGACTCGCCGCTACGATTTAGCGCCATGCTTTTGGTATCGCCTAAAACCGGAGCGTTGTGCATCTCCCCACTCATCACTGGTCTAAAGCACGGGAGTGCCGTGTCTCCAATAAGTGGTCTGTGGCAGTGATGTAAAAGTGCTACATAAGCTTCGTCGCACCTGCGTGAAGTTGGCCGGCCAACTTTTATTTTTTAAACTTTTTTTTACTCATATCGTTTGATAGTCGTTTGATAGTGTTTGATAGTCTTGTAAAAACGTTTGATAGTCAATAGTTTTTTCAGAAAATCAAAATCAAAATTTGGTGTGAAGTTGGCCGGCATTTTTTTGTTTCTAACCGAATTTTGTTTTTCCGGAGCTCAATCGATGCAAAATCGTTTGATAGTTGCGAATTGATTAATTAAAACGTTTGATAGTCCATCGTTTACAAGAAAAATGAGAAAAACCATATGCGTATCAAGGATCCCAATCGATACGATACAATCGATTCCTCGATCGGTGTATCCATTGACTCAGACAATATAACAAACTTTTTCTACTTCCAATCGTTCGATAGTCGTTCAATAGTGTTTGATAGTCTTGTAAAAACGTTTGATAGTCAGTCATTTCTTTCAGATATCAGTGTCGCGATCAAATGCATCTACCGATGCGCTCTCCGCTCTCGGCTCATTTTCGAACACACCTATAGTTCTCCGGCGCACATGAAAAAGCTTCTACGAGTGGACTTATAGTCTTTCCAGGGCTCAATCGATGCGAAATCGTTTGATAGTTACGAATTGACTAATAAAAACGTTTGATAGTTTATCGTTTGCAAGAAAAATGAGAAAAACCATATGCGAATCAAGGATCCCAATCCATACGATGGCTCCACGTAGTTAGCCCCTCATCTATCACGGATTTGAATGATTTTTTTTGCAATCGTTTGTAGATCGTTTGCAGGTGTTTGATATTGCATCCACGACGTTTGATAGTCCATCATTTATTTATAATATGAAAATTAATTTTCTAGGGAATTTTTCTTTAGGTTAACCCCTCATTCAAATATTTTATAAACTAATCGTGTTTTGCTCATATGCAATCGTTTGTAGGTCGTTTGTAGGTACTTTATATGTCATTGATGATATGAAATAATTGATTCTTCAATCGTAAATAATGAAAGAAATTGTGACGTCCTGATCGTCGCCACCATGGAGACTAGAGTAAAGGAGGCCGAGCGCAATGCTCTGGAAATGGTCGATGAAACGTATGAAAGTTATGTCAGCCACTGACGATAGAGGCGCGGCGTACGTTCTGAACGAAGAAAGAAACAGACTGAGAATAGAGTGAGACAGAAATAATTCTGTCGTAATTCTTCACCAGGGACATTTAAAACAAAGTTTAGAACGTTATTTTAAGGTGAATATGTCATGCACGACAAGGTAGATGGTATCACAAGTCACAAAGAAAAAAACCCTCTTTAAAAACTTTGAAACTCAGGAATATATTGTAATTTTCTTTTTTTTTAAGAACTAATACAATTTTTGTGTTATCCCTAAAGATTCATATATTTGATGAGGAAGCCCACATGGAACTGGTGAATATGAATATAATATTAAATATTCGTCAGTGATTCCTCTACCACGTGATGCCTATTTAGATGCTCACTTGTCTAGTGCAGAGCGTTCACAGCGACGCTTGTGATGAATCTTACAACTATAATCTATCTGACGTTTTCTCGACCAAAAAGTTCGGCTCTTTTCCATAAACGCTCGACCTCCTTTACTCTAGTCTCCATGGTCGCCACTGTCGTTTTCGCGGCAGATTCGACTGCGTGAATCTGCCGAGGTTGGTTCGTTAGCCACCAAAGCTCTGATGAGCGCGCCAACGGTGTTCAATCCTCTGTAGATATGTTGATTTCTGGTACGATGATGTTATGGGATTTCAACTGAATAAAGGCTTTAGAAATAAAAATGCAGGTGCTTTTGGAGAGCACTATAACTAACTTTATTTACTTTAATTATAACGTGATTTAGTCTAAATCAATCTATCTTAACTGAATCTAGCTAATTGACTCTACGATATAGAACTCGAAGTATACCCTTCAAGACCAGAAAACGAACTGCACTTCTGGATCCCAAGGGATACAGTCCTTCATACTTCTTATGCATGCATCCGCACTCATACACATTCATGTATATGTACACCCTTTGTGGAGGCCCAGCGTGTGGCGCCTTGCTGTCCGGGCCCAAGCTCGAGGGCCTTGTCTTACGCACAAAGGACTCATGGACACCCTATCCTTACTTTATTTGGGGAAGCACATGGACAGCGTCATCCCTTAACCGAACATTCCGCTAGCCCGTCGATACTCTCAAGTGACTTGATTTATTGCCAAGAGTGAAAGTTCTTGAGAAACTCACTCGGTTAGGATAGCAATAAACAAATGGCCCATGCCTGCATTCTTTGTAGCCCATATGTTTATGCACGTGTAGCGGCTAGAAAGCCTTCTCCGAATTGTTTAGAATATACCTTATTTATACGTTAATGACAGACTGAGTATTTGAAAGCATTGAATTCTGATTTGGAGACAGAAATCGTGATTCCTTTTTAATCCCTCATTTGAATTCGCCGCTCAATTCTAGTGAGATTATTTATCACTAGGCCGCGACATAACACCTCCCCCCTTGAGAAGGATGCGACTTATCCAGTGGCGGGATTCTGTAACTCTCAACCGACAATTCTCGATATCGTTAACTAACGATAGTCGTCGCTTGCGCGAGTGTCGCTACCTCCGTTGGGTGATTCTGTAACTTTCTTCTATCGATAATTATCGATGAAAAATCTCGTTCGAAGGCAGCGACAAAATTCGATATCCGTTCATTGGCAACGTTGCTCTCTTGGGTTATCCCTAACCAAATTATAGTGGTATCTAGAGGAATTTGTGAACACATGAAAACTTCAGAAAAAAATATTGAGCCATTTTTAAATATAAGCAAACGATCACAAAGAACAAGGAAACGTTTAATATGACAGATCTTAAAATGTGAGTATCTTTCTTTCATCATATAAAATATATATAAATATAAGTAAAAATAAATTTCAAATATCGATTATTGTACAGGAAGAAAATACGAAGTGCCCGGTCGTGTGAGCAACAAATTTTAAAGATGCTCGGTTTTCTAAAGCGACTAAATCAAGGGCAAGATATTCATTAGCCATTCTGAAAAGAAATTTATGCAATCAAATGGAATATCTACATTGTGATACACATAAAAGTGTATAAGAATTCCTAACCTTCAATGAACTAAGATAATCCATTGCAAAAGCAAGATTTAGATTTAGAGATGATAGAAGACTGTCATACATATAGAGGTTAACTATGAGACCGTCAAATAACTCTAATCAATTAAACACTTTTACATGTTTAATTAGAGAAAAATACTTTAGAGTTTCATCGACATAATGTTAATATTGGCAGGTATGCATTTAATTATTTATAAAAAGTGTCTGTACAATTCTTACTCTTGTGTCGCTAATAACCATTGCTGTTGGTGCGACATCAAACAAACATAAAAAGTAAATAAAATTCTTACTCGATTACTTGTTGTTGCTTGGCGATATAATCTTGGTGTTGGCGGGTATGTATTTACTTATAAGTAACTATTGAAATATTAATATTTCAATCAACTTTATTTGTCAAAACGTGTGTAAAAAAACTCTCCGTACAATTCTCACTCGAGTACTTGTCGTTTTGCTTGATGTCACTGACTGTCGATGATGGTTAACGACTATCGTTAGGCCTTAGCGAGGCGTTCGAATGCATCGCTTGCCTTTCGACAATTTTCGGAACTTAGCGATTCGATGTAACGACAAATATCGATACCTACCGCGTACAGAATAACCACTAGCGACAATCGTCGGTAGAATACGTTAACGACAGCGATAATCGTCGCTAACGAGTTACAGAATCCCGCCACAGGAGTCGCATTTGTGTATTTTGTGTCGCAAAATAAAAAGAAGTGTCGCGAATTGGTAAGTTAGTTTTACTTATCCAGACGGTTAGTCTGTTTTATGAACAGTACTGCTTTTCACAGCTGTATAAAGTTAGCCACCCAACATTAATTCAAATGTTTTTTATTAACTTTATCCGATTGGTGGTCGTTTGGTGGTCAATGGTAGTGTAATAAAATCGTTTGGTGGTCAGTCGTTTAATTACAAAAACTAATTCAAAAAATAAGGCCCAAAGTTAGCCCAACAATTTTTTTCTTCTTCAAAATCACTTCAATGAAGGCTTAATCGATGCAGAATCGTTTGGTGGTCAAGCATAATATAAGAAAATCGTTTGGTGGTCAGTCGTTTCGCCAATAAATACAAAAAACCGAAACAGAGATCCCAGTCAAATTGCGCATAATGGCGCATACGCAATTGGGCATTGGTGGTGCTGCTCATGTCCTTGCGGTGGCATAATGAAACCTCAGATTTACTTCATATAGAGCTGATTCAATGTAGAATCGTTTGGTGGTCAGTCACGAACAGTGTGATTAATGAAATTTGTCGCCAGTTAAGCGGAGCAGATTTTGAAGAATGTTACAGTCAGGACAGGCATGTCACTTTTGAATGTTGCTGGAGACGAAAATGTTGGTAACTGTAATTATATCAATGGATAACTTTTAATTGCTAATCTTAACAAAAAATCTGCTCCGCTTAACTGGCGAGAAATTTCATTAATCACACTGTTCATGACTGACGACCAAACGATTCTACATTGAATCAGCTGTATATGAAGTAAATCTGAGGTTTCATGATGCCACCGCAAGGACATGAGCAGCACCACCAATGCCCAATTGCGTATGCGCAATTTCACTGGGATCTCGGTTTCGGTTTTTTGTATTTATTGGCGAAACGACTGACCACCAAACGATTTTCTTATATTAATCTTGACCACCAAACGATTCTGCATCGATTAAGCCCTCATTGAAGTGATTTTGAAGAAGAAAAAAATTGTTGGGCTAACTTTGGGCCTTATTTTTTGAATTAGTTTTTGTAATTAAACGACTGACCACCAAACGATTTTCTTATATTATTCTTGACCACCAAACGATTCTGCATCGATTAAGCCCTCATTGAAGTGATTTTGAAGAAGAAAAAATGGTTGGGCTAACTTTGGGCCTTATTTTTTGAATTAGTTTTTGTAATTAAACGACTGACCAATTGCGTGCGTACGCGCAATTGCACTGGGATCCCGGTTTCGGTTTTTTGTATTTATTGGCGAAACGACTGACCACCAAACGATTTTCTTATATTATTCTTGACCGCCAAACGATTCTGCATCGATTAAGCCCTCATTGAAGTGATTTTGAAGAAGAAAAAAATTGTTGGGCTAACTTTGGGCCTTATTTTTTGAATTAGTTTTTGTAATTAAACGACTGACCACCAAACGATTTTATTACACTACCATTGACCACCAAACGACCACCAATCGGATAAAGTTAATAAAAAACATTTTAATTAAGGTAGTAGTCTGGTAACTTGGATTGAAAAAATGGTTTTTTTTTTGTTACTTATTTCGAAAGTAAAATAAGTTGAGAGTATATTGTAAAAATTTTAGACCGAAATTCGAAATATTAATGAAGTTATAATGAATATTTGAGAGCGTCTCGTAGTTGCAGTTTCAGGCGATGGTTCGTGGTCAAAACGTGGTTTTACATCGCTTCTAGGAATAGTTTCTTTGGTTGGAAAGTATTCTAACAAAGTTATAGATGTAATTGTAAAGTCGAAGGTGTGTAAAGCATGTGAAAAGTGGATAGGTAAAGAAGAAACTGATGAGTATTTGGAATGGTACGAAAATCACATGGATGACTGTACGGCAAATCATAAAGGTAGTTCAGGTAAAATGGAGGTTGATGGTGTTATAGAAATGTTTAAACGATCAGTCGAATGGTTCGGTGTGAAATATAAAAAATACATTGGTGACGGCGATTGTAAGACCTTTAAAAATTTATTAGAAGTTGATGTTTACAACGGAGATCCCGTGATCCAAAAAAGTGAGTGCGTTTTACATGTAAAAAAGCGTATGTACAGACGTGTCAAAGAAGCAAAGAAAGCACTTATACAGTTGCAAAAAGCCAGAAAAGAAGTTGAAGCTGCTGAAGAAAAAGAGGCTAAAATAAAAGAAAATCTAAAGGAGAAGAAGAAGTAACGCAGAAAAAAAACGCAAATTGAAACAGGATGCAGTACATGGTGAGGGCATGAGAATCAAGAGTCTTTCATTAACTAATAAGTTAATGATAAAACTCAGTACATATTATGGGTTAGCAATTATGAGAAATGAAAACTCAATCGAAGAGATGAAGAAAGCCGTGTGGGCAACGTATTATCATTTGATTTCGACGGATGAAGAGCCCCAGCATTCCTACTGCCCGGAGGGTCCCAATTCGTGGTGCAAATATCAAAAGCTGAAAGTCGAAAACAATGAACATACGTTTGTTCACCCGCCTGCTTTTGATAAGGAAACTGCGAATGCTTTAAAACCTATTTACAAGGAACTGTCGTCGAATGATCTTTTAGAAAGATGTTTGGGTAGAAACACGCAGAATAACAACGAGGCGTTCAACCACTGCGTGTGGAATTTAGTACCAAAGCACATTTGTGTGGGTCAAAAGACAATTGAAATTGCTGCATGGACAGCGGCATGCACCTTCAATGAAGAGTTTTTACCTATTTTAAAAATTTTAGAAACTATGACAGTCACAATCGGCCCGCACGCTCTCGCATACGCTAAATTGTACAACAAGTCCCGAATCTCAAAAGCGGAAAATGACACGGCAAAGGCTTCTAAGATAGCCAGAATGAGTCGCAGGGCACAACAAGTTTCGGAGAATGATGCCTACGAAGAAGTTGAAGGCTAATTATACGCCCCAGGCATAGACGATTAATGTAAGTATGACGTTTTTTCTTTAAATCTGTTCTTGAAACTTTGAACGCGTTTTTCTCGAAACAACGTTTTTTCGGTCGGCCCGAATGAAAAAACAATTTCTATCTGACCGATTGATCTGAAATTTTTACACGTTATTCTACACATGAGTAGTTCTCGTCGGGACTAGGATATTTTTTTTCCATCCCTAACTTTCCATTTTACAGCCCGATTTGTGCCTAAAAAAATCACTTTTATTTTTCAAAGTCCACCATTTTGTAATTTTCTGGTAAAATTTAATAATCCTAGTTCCAACGAGAACGACAATTCTATAGATTAATAATCAATTCGATTTTTTTATTTCAGATGTCCTCAAGAGCCGAAATCATCGGGGCCAGCCACGTACCTTTTTTTTGAGGCGTCTACTTTGACCTTCAATAATAATAATAAAACGTTGCAAAATTAAGTAAAAAAAATTTTTTTTTTCATCTTTTACATATCAATAATAACATACTACAAAAAAAAACACATTGAATTTTATTTTCCCATAAAAAAATATTCCTGATAAAGACGTAAAACAACGTGCATGTTACCAGACTACTACCTTAATGTTGGGTGGCTAACTTTATACAGCTGCTTTTCACAGCTGAAGTGCAATAACTGAAGAACTGGGACGGAGCGTACGAGTCCTTGTCATAGAGGTTATACAGTATGTCATCAAGCAATAGGTATGGCAAAACATTTCTGTATCCTAACTTTTCTAAGAGCTAACCATATTATTACTTCCGATGTTTTGTTTACTCTACTCAGGTGCTTATTTCCTAACCTCACAAATAAGCTGGTTTCAATCGATTTTTATGTACCACCTTTGTACGGTGCACAGAAAGCTTGATCCTTGCATTTTCGTATCCCAGAATCTTGTCGATTTGGAATGGCCCCAAATAATTAGGATCAAGTTTGTTTGCTTTAGTGTCATTCAATAGAAATACCCAGTCCCCTTCTGCAAAGTCTTGAATATTTACACTCCTATCATAATATTCCTTGGATTTGAATTTAGATTTGTCTAGTCTTTCTGCAGCATTTAACTGCGTCTCCCTGAGTTTTACTACGAGATCCCCTAAGTAATCTACATAGGTTCGTTCCGAACTTTCTGTAATGAAGTTTGAGGGAATTCTTGCTGTTTTGCCAAAAATCAACTCATGAGGACTAAATCCAGTAGATTCATGGATTGATGTATTATAGGAAAACATGGAATATTTTAGCCATGTGTCCCAGTCTCTGTCTAAATTAATATAATGTTTTAAGTACTCGACTAGAACCAAGTGACTTCTCTCTAAAGATCCATTGGATTGTGGGTGGAAGGCAGTGGTTTTTAGTTGTTTAATTTTAAATAGTTTGGCCAGATGTTTCATCACTTCACCTGTGAAGTTTTTACCTTGATCAGTCAGGATGGACTCAGGACATCCAAAACAGCAGATGAAATTTTCAGCAAAGGCTTTAGCAATGATTTCGGCTTTAGCTTCAAGAAGAGCTATAGCTACGGAATATTTTGTTAAACTATCTTGGATCGTAAGGACGTATCTACTACCTGAACTTGTAATGGGTAAGGGTCCTACTATATCGAGAGCTATTTTCTCAAAAGCCACTTGAGGAGTGTCAGTAACTATCATTGGCTGCCTGGTTTTAATCCGCACGAGCTTATTCTTCTGACAAGTAAGGCAATGTTTAACGAAAGTCTGAATCTCTGATTTCATATTGTTCCAAAAGTATTGCTTCCTTATTCTTTCATATGTTTTCCTCACACCTTTGTGTCCTCCAACTACAGATTCATGCATTTCCTGTATAATTCTCTTCCGTTGTTCAACCTCAGGAATTTGAGTTTGACCTAAACATAGGGTAATATGATATCCGTCTGGAAAGGTCTTTTCTAAATGCAATTTGATATTACCCCATGGCAGTTTATCTAGTTCGTCTCCGGATCTTGCCAGTCTAACAGTTTTTACGCCAAAATAGTCCATAGCTTTCTTTAATTTCGTAATTCCTGTTATTACGTTAAATAATTGGATCTTATCCTCCGATTTTTCCTTCACTATTATGCTGAACACGTGCCATGGTCCATGTTTGAAAATGACTATATCTCCAATTTCCTGTTTCAATGTCGGGAATCCCTGTTCACTAATGTATTGTTTTTCTAAAAGTTCCCTCGTTACTTGAGTTCTTGTTTTAAAATCTGCTGAAACGAAATGGGCTATGTGGTCCCTTTTCATAAGTATTCCATCCCAGGTTTCTGAGAATACATTGGCCAATATTGATCTTTTCATTCTCTTTGTTGGAACAGGTATATTCGTCTGGGAATTCTCATTCAAAACACTGTCAGAGAAGTCATCGTCGTCATCCGAAACGGATTCGGGGAATGATTCATCTTCAAGAGAATCAATGGGAAGAAGATTTCTTTCTGGATAAACACAATAATTTTCAGATACCTCACAATCACGACTATCGCTGGTACCAGACTCTGAACTCCTTATTACTTTATTGTTTTCACTTCTCTTGGATGCCTCGTATGTTAGTATCTGAGCATGCTTTTCTACTATCTGCTGTAGCTCTAAGGGATCAATGGACGTCCCCTCTTCTGACATCCTGCGTTGAACATCTAGTGCCCACGCTATACCCGGGCCCGGGGTAACTTTAACTCGATAATTTTCATTATCACTAACTAGACAACCCTCGTTGTCGTAACTCAAAGGATAGCTTTTGCTATTCCCCTCTAGAGGAGATTGCTTATTCTTCATCCGGCAACACGATTTCCCGGGTGAGGAGTATTGTACCCTTTCAGGTCGCCTTTTTCCACTTCTCACCGGGTCATCGAGCTGCCAGGCAACAATCTTCTCTCCAGATACCGGGCGACACTCTGTGTCGCTCCGAGCGGTAATAGGCTCTACCATTGTGTCAATATCTTGCACCGAGGCTGGCCTCGTTGCAATCTGTTGACCAATTGGAATCAAGTCTATCCCTTTACTTTTGTGGTTCCCAGAACCGTTGGATGTCAGCGGAGTTCTCCCTATTTCTCTGTCTGCCTATGTCTCTGCATTGTACCTATTGAGTGCATCCTTGAGAAGTGTTTTATCTCCTTTATTATGCCAAAGACTCGTTGTAAATCTGATATTCGCGATCTCCATATCAATTGGATTTCACGAGAGAGCATCAGCGTTGACGTTCAACCGTCCCGCTTTATAAAGGACTTCATAATTATACTCTCTCAACTTTAGTAACCAGCGTAGAAGTCGCGACGTGGGGTCTTTAATTCTGTGTGCCCAGACTAAGGGTCTGTGATCAGTTACAAGCTGAAACTTGTTGCCGTACAAGTAAGGCCTAAAGTGTTTAACAGCGAAAACTATTGCATATAATTCTTTCTCTATCACAGAATAATTGATTTCCGCTCCCTTTAACAACTTTGAGGCGTAAGCTATTGGAAGGTCTTGTCCTATTTCTCCTTGACTCAACACCGCCCCTAGCGCATAGTGCGAAGCGTCCGTTGTGACTATGAAAGGTCGAGTGAAATCCGGAAATTGTAAAATATGTTTCTTGCACAATCGTTCGCGCAAAATTTCGAATGCATTTTGTCGTTCACAACTCCAACAGAAAGCTTGTCCCTTCTTCAGTAATTGTGTGAGGGGTCGCGAGATCTGTGCGAAATCCGGAATGAAACGTCGGTAATAACCAATAAGGCCGAGAAATTGTTTGATGTTCTTAGAATTTTTGGGAACAGGAAATTCTTTGACAGCCACTATTTTTCGAGGGTCAGGGCGTACGCCGTCCTCGCCTATGACATGACCCAAATACGCCACACTTTTCTTCAAGAACTCGCATTTATGCGGTTGCAATGACAGTCCGGCAGTGCGGAGTTTGCCCAAGAGGTTCCAAAAATTTTTGTTCATGCTCCTCCAAAGAGGAAGCATAAATGACGATATCGTCGAGGTAAACGAAGAGATCAATGCCCTGTAAACCGGAGAGAACTTGGTCCATCAATCTTTGGAAGGTAGCTGGCGCATTTTTCAATCCAAATGGCATTCTCTTATAATGATAATGGCCATTGGGTGTTGAAAATGCTGTCTTGGCCTTGTCGTTATCATCCATCGGTATTTGATGGAATCCCGAAGCTAGATCAAAAATTGAAAAGTACTTTGCTCCACCGAGTTGATCTAGAATATCGACGATGTTGGGAAGAGGGTAAGCGTCACCTATTGTTTTCTCATTAAGATTTCTGAAATCGATAACCATACGACATCGTTTGTTACCTGCCGAGTCTGGCTTCTTAGGGACTATCCAGACTGGCGAATTATAGGATGAATTGGAAGGCTCTATAATTTCTCCGACAAGCAACTCTTTGATCTGCCTTTGGATTTCCTCTTTATGGATAGGGGGGTATCTGTATTGCTTTGTATTAACAGGAATATCGTCCCTAGTTGGGATCTTATGTTTTACAACATTTGTTCCCTTCAACTTATCGCCTGGAAAATGAAATTGGTATGGGAATTTTGCAACTGTCCTAATTATGCTAAGGTTTTCTTCCTTGTTTAATTCTTTCAAGTGAAGAATTTTTATAAGCCTATCTACCCTTTCCTGTGGTGAGTCTTTCTCTGTGCTCCTACCGAGTCTATTTGCTGCGTTCGTTTCTATCTCTTCTATCTCTACGGATGGGATACTAACTTCCTTTTCATCTTGGTCGGCATTAATGACATAAATCCACTCAGTGCCATTGCGGTTTGTAACCAATGCCTCCCCTGCATATACATTCTTCCTCAACTCTAGCCTAAGCATGTATCCTTCACTTAATTCGGTACCGATTATCCTGACTCCCACATTCACCTTACTCCTTCCTGCTATTTTTATTGACCCCTTTGTAAATAGTGGAATATTAATAAGACCATTTCTAATTTTTAGGACGTTATCTTCAAAAGACAAGATGGCGTTTTCTTCCCTGAGAAATTGTATTCCTAAAATGCCATGCTGTTTTAAAGGAAAATTTGCTCCAACAACTTGAAATTTACAAGAGATGGAGAAGAACCTGATTTCAACTTCCCCGAGAGTCTCACTTGTTCCCGAAGTAATCCCTGAGAGTATGTATCTTTTATTCTTATCCATCTCCGCTCCTTGCTTTAAACAATTTTCTTTTATTAGGTTAATATCAGCACCGGAGTCAACTAATAGTCACAGCTTTTCCATATTAATCAAGTCGTCGCTGGTGATCGTCACACAAGGTGGTGCAATTCGACTGGATTTGCTAAGATTTATTACGGCATTGGGTTGATTTGAAGAAGGGTTCCTAGCAGCAGCAAATTGAGATTTCACGTTTTGGTGGTCATCACCCGTCGTGGTATTGTCATTACGTTTATCGATAGAGTCACGCGTTCCATTCCTACAATCTCGTGAGTTATGACCAGTTTTCTTGCAATAGATGCAGTAGCCAGGTTTCGTATTACTATAGCACTCTCTTTTAAAGTGCCCTTTCTTTCCACACGCGAAACAAACTGTAGTCCCCTTATCCAAACGTTTGGGGTTTCGATCTGTCCTCAATGATTTACTTATTCGTACGAATGCTTTTTGAGCTGTACGGCCAGTATTCATATTTCTAAATGAACTGCTACTCTGGCTATGATCCCGTTCCTTATAGTCCTTGCTAACTTCAAAAAGAGAATTTCGCTGGTTTAGTTCAACTTCCTGCTCTATGGCTAACTCAATCGCGTTCGTGAGTGTAGATGGATTACGGAGTGACACTCTTTCCGCTAGTTCACCCCTAAGATCTCGAACGAAGCTATCTCGCGCGTTTTCCTGAGTGCTAACTAACAATCTTTCTCCACCTCCCGTGGGATACTCGTGGGACCTCCTGTCATTCCCTGTGTAATTTCCTTTATTCGAGCGACGTAATCCATGATAGCTTCCCCCTTTTTCTGATATACTCTAGACAGAAGTCCCTGCCATTGCAAAAACGTTCTACGTGGTGCGAAAGCTCTTCTCAATCCATCGAGTATTTCTTCGAGGGTTGATTTGGTATTGCCCATAATATATTTGCCTGCTTTTCCTCGGATACGCGATTTAATCAATTGAGTCAAGTATAATTTCTTCGAAGGATGAATCAAGAGAGCCGTTTGCTTACAAAGTTCTACGAAGCTATTTACAGGCATGTTTTCTCCATTATAAATCGGTATTAAGCCTGTAGCTTCTATGTATTGAGCATGACGTGTTTCCTCTATGTTATTTGAATCCTTATTTGCCGGTATAGAAGAATTTAGCGAACCGTACTCTGTGGCAGTAGAAGAACTTTCGCCTATACCTACGCTTCTCTCTGTAGGAAGGATTTCCCATTGTGTTGTCGAACTCGACATTGTTGCTTCTAATTAATAAATTTCTACTTTAATTCCTAGATGCTCTCCGAACGGATGGACACCTATTTGATTTTACGCCTGCGGCCTTCTCTTTAGGATACCAGTATTTACTGCACGATCCAGGGAAACCGCAGAAAACTTGGATAGTATCCCGATGTCCACTCCACTTATTCTAGGTATTATATTTAAGACTTACAATGATTCTGTCCTTGCAATACCAGCATATACCTATTTTAATTACATGCACACTATAACTTCACTTATTTCACAGATTGCCCTTTTATCACTTCACTAATACACTTGGATGCTGTCCGTGACGTGTCGATGGATTGCTCCTGGGTCTTCCTTAGAAAGTCCTGGATGTCCTCGTAGATATGAATCTCTTGTGGATAATTGAACCTCGAAGGATGCAGCTATCCCACCGCTGTCACCAAAATTTTTATTATGTGACGTCCTGATCATCGCCACTGTCGTTTTCACGGCAGATTCGACTGCGTGAATCTGCCGAGGTTGGTTCGTTAGCCACCAAAGCTCTGTTGAGCGCTCCAACGGTGTTCAATCCTCTGTAGATATGTTGATTTCTGGTACAATGATGTTATGGGATTTCAACTGAATAAAGGCTTTAGAAATAAAAATGCAGGTGCTTTTGGAGAGCACTATAACTAACTTTATTTACTTTAATTATAACGTGATTTAGTCTAAATCAATCTATCTTAACTGAATCTAGCTAATTGACTCTACGATATAGAACTCGAAGTATACCCTTCAAGACCAGAAATCGAACTGCCCTTCTGGGTCCCAAGGGATACAGTCCTTCATACTTCTTATGCATGCATCCGCACTCATACACATTCATGTGTATGTACACCCTTTGTGGAGGCCCAGCGTGTGGTGCCTTGCTGTCCGGGCCCAAGCTCGAGGGCCTTGTCTTACGCACAAAGGACTCATGGACACCCTATCCTTACTTTATTTGGGGAAGCACATGGACAGCGTCATCCCTTAACCGAACATTCCGCTAGCCCGTCGATACTCTCAAGTGACTTGATTTATTGCCAAGAGTGAAAGTTCTTGAGAAACTCACTCGGTTAGGATAGCAATAAACAAATGGCCCATGCCTGCATTCTTTGTAGCCCATATGTTTATGCACGTGTAGCGGCTAGAAAGCCTTCTCCGAATTGTTTAGAATATACCTTATTTATACGTTAATGACAGACTGAGTATTTGAAAGCATTGAATTCTGATTTGGAGACAGAAATCGTGATTCCTTTTTAATCCCTCATTTGAATTCGCCGCTCAATTCTAGTGAGATTATTTATCACTAGGCCGCGACATAACAAAATTGTATCTAGGGAATTCCATAAACTGCATCTAGCGCGCATGCGTGAAGACTTCAATATGTGAAATCACATTTTACATGCACTCATCTGTATATTATTAGTAAATATTACAATTCGGGATGTCAGATATTTATTAGTGCTCTTTTCTTAGTTCTGAAATATTTACAATTGTACAGTTTAGTATTCACTATTTCATATTCATTAAATTGTAGTACTCTTTCTTCTGCTGTTTAGGTGATTGTACACCTTACGCCTGGACACCAGTATCTCTTCTGGCAAAGAAAAGAGCAGAATTCAAGGTGCTTAGGGAGAAATCTAATATCACGCAACATAAGAGTTTGGAGATGTTTTTCCTTGTTATACAAATTATTTTATTAATAAATACTATAAATACATAACTATCCGAGTATACTTTTAAGTACTAGAATAAATTAAATATGTATTTACAATTGTGATGGAGGTAACAGTATTTATGTAGAGATATAGGCAACGTTCCATTCACATTAAGCATCCAAAACAGTCTAACTTTTTTTTCAGAACAATTGATGATACATGTTTATCCGTTGTCCGAGCATCTATTTCTGTAAAAAAATACAAATTATGCATGACGCTGTACGCTATGTGCATCAAGTTCAATAAATTGATAAGAAAAATTACCTTTTGAATAAGAAAACCGAGAACAGATTACACAGTATTTGCTTCTCTGTAGATAATAACTGCTTCAAACTCTACCTCAATATCACCAGCATTCAGAAGAGATTCAAAATCTCTGCTGACACAATTATCACCATCGTCATTCGTTTGCTGCATTTATCATATAATCTTAAGAGTACTGCTCGATCTTTCTTTATAATCATTCACTTAATTATACAATTTAGTGAATATGAAATAGTGAATACTAAACTGTACAATTGTAAATATTTCAGAACTAAGAAAAGAGCACTAATAAATATCTGACATCTCGAATTGTAATATTTACTAATAATATACAGATGAGTGCATGTAAAATGTGATTTCACATATTGAAGTCTTCACGCATGCGCGCTAGATGCAGTTTATGGAATTTCCTAGATACAATTTCTTTCATTATTTACGATTGAAGAATCAATTATTTCATATCATCAATGACATATAAAGTACCTACAAACGACCTACAAACGATTGCATATGAGCAAAACACGATTAGTTTATAAAATATTTGAATGAGGGGTTAACCTAAAGAAAAATTCCCTAGAAAATTAATTTTCATATTATAAATAAATGATGGACTATCAAACGTCGTGGATGCAATATCAAACACCTGCAAACGATCTACAAACGATTGCAAAAAAAATCATTCCAATCCGTGATAGATGAGGGGCTAACTACGTGGAGCCATCGTATGGATTGGGATCCTTGTGTTATGTCGCGGCCTAGTGATAAATAATCTCACTAGAATTGAGCGGCGAATTCAAATGAGGGATTAAAAAGGAATCACGATTTCTGTCTCCAAATCAGAATTCAATGCTTTCAAATACTCAGTCTGTCGTTAACGCATAAATAAGGTATATTCTAAACAATTCGGAGAAAGCTTTCTAGCCGCTACACGTGCATAAACATATGGGCTACAAAGAATGCAGGCATGGGCCATTTGTTTATTGCTATCCTAACCGAGTGAGTTTCTCAAGAACTTTCACTCGTGACAGTAAATCAGGTCCCTTGAGAGGATCGACGGGCTACCGGAATGTTCGGTTAAGGGATGACGCTGTCCATGTGCTTCCCCAAATAAACTAAGGATAGGGTGTGCATGAGTCCTTTGTGCGTAAGAGAAGGCCCTCGAGCTTGGGCCCGGACAGCAAGGCGCCACACGCTGGGCCTCCACAAAGGGTGTACATACACATGAATGTGTATGAGTGCGGATGCATGCATGAGAAGTATGAAGGACTGTATCCCTTGAGATCCAGAAGTGCAGTTCGTTTTCTGGTCTTGAAGGGTATACTTCGAGTTCTATATCGTAGAGTCAATTAGCTAGATTCAGTTAAGATAGATTGATTTAGACTAAATCACGTTATAATTAAAGTAAATAAAGTTAGTTATAGTGCTCTCCAAAGGCACCTGCATTTTTATTTCTAAAGCCATTATTCAGTTGAAATCCCATAACATCATCGTACCAGAAATCAACATATCTACAGAGGATTGAACACCGTTGGAGCGCTCATCAGAGCTTTGGTGGCTAACGAACCCACCTCACCAGATTCACGCAGTCGAATCTGCCGCGAAAACGACAGTGGCGACGATCAGGACGTCACACTTGATTCGCATATGGTTTTTCTCATTTTTCTTGCAAACGATGAACTACCAAACATTTTTATTAGTCAATTCGTAACTATCAAACGATTTCGCATCGATTGAGCCCTGGAAAGACTATAAGTTCACTCGTAGAAGCTTTTTCATGTGCGCCGGAGAACTATAGGTGTGTTCGAAAATGAGCGGAGAGCGGAGAGCGCATCGGTGGATGCATTTGATCGCGATACTGATATCTGAAAGAAGTGACTGACTATCAAACGTTTTTACAAGACTATCAAACACTATCGAACGACTATCAAACGATTGGAAGTAGAATACACCGATCGAGGAATCGATTGTATCGTATCGATTGGGATCCTTGATACGCATATGGTTTTTCTCATTTTTCTTGTAAACGATGGACTATCAAACGTTTTAATTAATCAATTCGTAACTATCAAACGATTTTGCATCGATTGAGCTCCGGAAAAACAAAATTCGGTTAGAAACAAAAAAATGCCGGCCAACTTCACACCAAATTTTGATTTTGATTTTCTGAAAAAACTATTGACTATCAAACGTTTTTACAAGACTATCAAACACTATCAAACGACTATCAAACGACATGAGTAAAAAAAAGTTTAAAAAATAGAAGTTGGCCGGCCAACTTCACGCAGGTGTTTTAGGAGTATAATTTATTGTAGCAGTATTTTTTTTAGTATTCCACAGAATTCTACAATACGTAAAAAATGGTTGGATATTTTGGGAGTGAATTCATCATGTATCCCGACTACAGCTCGTATTTGTTCCATTCATTTCGAAGAAGAATGCTTCGACAGGACTGGTTTGATAACTCGACTTAAGCCAAATGCATTGCCCAGTGTATAGATAAAAACTAATGTTTTTATTCGTAAGTAGTGTACGAAGTCCTTATATGAGGAAGCATTTTCATTTTTTTTAATCTTTCGCTTCCTCATAGATGAATCTTCATCTACTACCCACGATTCAGAGGAAGCAAATTGCAAAATTAAAATTCTGGGCTTCCTCATATAAGGACTTCGTACGCTACTTACGATTCGGAGGAAGCAAATTGCAAGTTTCAACTTGCAGCTTGTTTAACGTGAGTGCCCATGTCTCTCGCAACTTGGGGTGCTTCATACTGTAGAGAACGCATCTAAGGATAAATCTCTTGCATGATCTCTTCGGGCCTAATATTTTTGAATTGGCTGAAATTCAAGAACTTGAATATACGTATAATCAGATCCGTTTTTCCGATCTCGGCCAAATTTGAGACACATCACGGCTAAATGATGTTCTATACTTTTGAAAAATTGGAGCTCAATCGGTCAAAGTTGATGGGAGTTATATTGATAAATTTAATTTTTCGAAAAATTCAAAATATCATAAAATCAAAACTTCTCGATCGATTCGGTCCAAATGCAATACCAACCAACCTTGGATAAATATCTCTTTGTCAAGAACTATTTAGACGATTATCACAAAATTTGCGATCGCTAGAGTGCGAACGTCCTTTTTTTGGAATTTTGAAAACGACATAAATTTTGAGCCACGGCTTGAATGACAAAAATTATAGTAAATGAAGGGATTATACAGCTGCACATACCTGCAAAATTGGGGGGATGTAGCTAAAACCGTTCTCGAGTTATACACGTTTGAATTTCGAGAGGCCATTACACACATACACACACACACACATACATCCAGACATTTTCTCCAAACGCGTTTTCTCGACGTTTTGGAACATTCTAAGCATGGTGGCATAATAATCTCGACATGAAAATTTTTCACCGTCACATAGCTTCCTCTATGAGGAAGCAAAACTAATGTTTTTATTGATTACATAACTGGTGTTTTATACAATAATGTTCATTTTTTATTTACCCATGGATGTTCTGTTATTTTAGCGATTACTTACAGTAGAGTCGTTATCTTTTAATTCGACTGTGGCAGACCAGTTATCTATCAAGGATGAAAGTTCTAAGAAAACTGCATTGCAAATGGTAGACCATTCATTAATTTCAGCAGATCCAACAGAAAATGAAATCACGGAACCTTTATCGCCAATCGCAAATATTTCTTCATGTAAGAATAATTTTTATTTGATACATTAATATCTATTTTGACAGAAATGAACTGATAATTTTTATATTTTGAATCTAATATAATAAGTATTACTTACTATTATTTTAGTACTACCTTCAACATCCAGAGTGGATAAATCGACAATGGTGTCTTTAGATGATTTTTCCAAGTTATTTGACAAATTTTCAACATCTAAAGTGGACAAAGAAACGATGTTATCACCTGCATTCATCTATAATTCTCCAGAAAAATCTAGGTTGAGAAAGAGGATTACATTCTTGGAAGTAGAACACGCGAAAAAAATACGAATTGTACAACAAAGAATACGTCGATATAATGATCAAATGGTTACACTCAAGAGTGCTTTGGAGATGTTGCAAAAAAACAATTATTAAATGAATCACAAGCGGACATGATACGAATGTTAGGTGACCCACTCAGTGAGGTTTTTAAGCGATCAAATAAGCAGAAAGAAAATGCACGTGTGCCTAAAGAATATACGCCAGCAATATGTTCGTTTGCATTAACACTTCACTATTATTCCCCTTGTGCTTATGAATATGTTCGTGATCAGTTTCATAACTGTTTACCACATGCAAAAACTATTTCTTCTTGGTATAAAACTCTTAATGGAGAACCTGGTATTAGTTCAGAAGCGTTAAAGTCTATTACCGAACGTTTAAAAAAAACAAATTATATGTTATTGGGTTGTTTAATATTTGAGGAAATGGCAATTCGAGAACATTTAGAGTATGACGGTTCAAGATTTAGTGGCTACATTGATTTGGGGTCAAATATTGCTTGTGATCATACTATTTTAGCAAATGAAGTTTTAATTTTCATGATAGTTTGCATTAATGGTGAATGGAAAATTTCAATTGCATATTATTTGGGGAAAGGTATATCTGCAGAGGAGAAAAGTAATTTATTAATAGAGTGTCTTAAAGCCGTGCATGAAACTGGTTTGAAAGTTATATCTTTAACGTGTGATGGTGTGTCCTCAAATTTTTCTGTTTTTAAAAATTGTGGATGTAATTTTAATGACATAACATCATTGCAGACGTCATTTCCTCATTCTGTCACAAACGAAAAAGTATTTGCTTTTTTCGACCCCAGCCACATGTTAAAATTAGTGCGTAATGCGTTTGGGGATATTAAAAATTTGATTGATGGAGATAATCAACTGATACAATGGTTATATTTACATAATCTTCATGACTTAGAACAATGTGAAGGTATGCATTTAGCCAATAAATTACGAAGTGTACACGTCAACTATCATAAACAAAAAATGAAAGTTCGACTAGCGACTCAAACTTTTAGGCCCGGTTCCACAACTCGAGATTAAATGCGAGATTTGCTAACCAAGCGTTAAATCTAACCGCTGCTTTAACCGACGGTTTATCGTACTTGCGTTCCGTAGACTTTTAACCGAGGTTTTCGGAAACCTATAGTCCATTGAAGATAAGTCTAACCGAGTGCTTACTTCTTTTCAAATGTCTTCTATGTTTGGCTTTCCGGAATGGAGTAGTGGAAGGGATACGTTATTACGCATATCTACAACAAAAACAACAAAGACAGCGACTTTGGCTGTTTGCGGCTGTTGTCATTTTTATTATCAATATAAAATAATAGTAAAATTAAGTATGAGTATCTTAACACCAAAGAATCTTAATAAGTTCCTACGCCAGCGACAATGACTGATTATAATCTCATTAAATTTAAGAAATGTTATAAGTTGAAAAAGTTGTATTTGTTGCGAAAGTTTTACTACTCAAATATATTTTATACGGATATTTTTGCAAATGAACGCGTTTTTATTAACTGCAATAATAATATTTCGGGAAGGAAGAGAAACCTCCAGGAAACAGAATCATTTTTAGTGAACTTTTCAATTCTATATACTTTTATTATAAATATATTTTAGTTCGTCGTAAACTTTATGTAAAGTGGCCGGAGTCGAGCAATTGCAGCAGTAACTTTATGTACTATTCTGTGTGCACTTGGCTTGCTGACACCACTGAAGTCCCCAGCAAAAATTAAATGACTTCCAGTCGCATAAAACCGCAGTGTTAAAAGCGGTTGGTTTATCGGAGATATAGTATGGTTTCTGAAAAAAATGTATAAATCTCATGTCAGATTAGGTTTGCACACATAATGTGTTATAAGTCTAATCAGCAAAGATTTTAATTTTATGGATATACGAAGTACTGACTGTTCTCTTCGATGCTCAAGTTCATGTCGTATACGCTGCAGGACTTCATATACATTTTTTTCGATAAGCGAAATCGAGCAGGAAAATCGATATTATCAAATTCTTCGAAATGGTCTATGCGTCTTCTCACAACTTTTGGCCTTCGATGCACAAAAAAATCTTCGTCATCTGAAGACGATAACACAGCATAATTCGTCTGTTTCCCATTGTTTCGCAACAATATTATTCCTGTGTTAACTCAAATTATTGTTAACAATGGGAGATAAATCAGTTGTAGCAACAATATGAATAACCATAAAATGAGGTTAGGTTAAGGATCCGCGAGCAGCGAGAATGCTGTCATCTACCTTAGTGGAGCCACTGATACACATAACCGAGGTTTAGCCCGTTAAACGCCCAAATTTGGCCGGTTATATTTAACCGACGAATCCTCGGCTTAAACGTGGTTTAAGAAGTTGTGGAACGCGCGTTTTTCATTTAACCCGGTTTACCGACTTAAACTTGAGTTGTGGAACTGGGCCTTAGTAAATCAGTAGGAGATTCACTCTTATTTTGTAAGAATACTTTAATGTTGAAAGAATTTGAAGGTTGCGAAGCAACGATAAAATTTTGGAGAATTTTTAATGATTTATTTGATATATTAAATTCAAAAAACATTAAACAAGCTGGATTTAAGCAGGCTTTAAATTACCTAAATATAGATATGATAATGGATAAATTTGCTGAATGTAAATTGTACCTACTATCGTTAAAAAACGAAAATGGTTCTCATTTGTATTGAAAGTGCTTTAACTTTGTTTAAAGAACTTTGTAAAGAAAATAATTATTTAAAGTACATGCTATTTTATAAATTGAGTCAAGATCATATAGAGTTACTGTTTGGATGTTTGACACATCACTGTGGAAAAAATAATAATCCTACTGTCAGGCAATTTAAAGCGGCTATGAAAAACATTTTAGTTCACGCAGATGTAGGTAATTCAAAGACTGGCAATTGCATTTCCTTAGAAGAAATATCAATTTTACACGTATTTCCGTAATTCCGAAGAAATTATAAATTCCACATCACGGTTATCACAATTATATGATACATCAATTGACAATGATAATAATATTCAAGATTTTATTAATTTAGATCATAATTACATACCAGATATTCGTGAAATCACAGAATTTTCAATCAATGTCGTTGAATATATTGCTGGTTATGTCATAATGCAATTAAAAAAAAATTAATTTGTGATATGTATGTAAGTGCACTAAAAGCAAATAGCGATGGAAAGAATAATTTGATAAATGTAAAAAGTCGTGAAAGATTAATACAACCATCAGCCGATGTTATTATTCTCGGCCGTAAATGTGAAACGGAAATTCGATACGCCATTCATTCGAGTCAAACGTTTATAAATCCAAAATTTCATGAACCCTACATGTCAACGCAAGTTTTGAAGCAGTTTATTAGTATCGATTTATTAAAAAGTTTAAATGAACATGCATACGACCAATCATTCATGGAAAATCATGTCGTTCATTTAATCCAAGCTATTGTCCAAAAGTACATAAAAATTAGACTACACTATATAGCATTAAATAGTATAGATAAGTCGAAAAGCCAGCGTCAATTATTTAATGAACTTATACTCTTTAAAGGTCAATAAAAAAAATATATGTCAACTATATTATATGCAAATTTTAATTTTTTATACAATATAAGAAATGGAACTATATTAATGTAATTATTTACTTATAAATATTACACCAACAATTTTTAATCCAGCTATTTGCCTTGTCATTAATAATTTCGAGGTTAATGCCACTTTTAATAAACTATTTAAAATAACTATCGACTATAGTAACTTATTTCTTACGCATTAAAGTAAAATAATAGTGATTATTCTCTTTTATAATTGGCGGTATATAGCATGCGCACAAAGAGAACCAATCATGTTAAGGCATGGTAAGGGAGGGGTCAGCTTGAATTTGATTGGTTATGCAGCGAACTCCCCCCCCCCCATTTTGGCTCTCGCCCCTTGCCTAAAATATCAGTTTATGCTACATCTATGTTTTTTTATATCTATGGTTTTTCTACCTTCAGCCGTTTCCACCGCACTCCCACTAGGCAGAGTTCAAGTAGAGTTGATGGACCTCCGTAAAGTTAGCCGGGCAACTTCGACTTATCGAAATTCTGTACTTGCACATCGATTGTTAGCCATTTGTTATTGATTATTAGACTAATTAAAACATTTGTTAGATAATAATTTTTTTTGCAATAACGAAAATAAATTTTAGTGTTAAGTTAGCCGAAAAATATTTATTTTTTCACAGTTTTTGTTTCGAAACGGGTGCAATCGATGTGGAATCGTTTGTTAGTCCCGAATAAACTAATTAAAACATTTGTTACATAACGATTTCGCTTAAAATAGCGAAAAACCATCTACCCTCTCGCCGGCCGGGAGTGGGGGTAAGGCATAGAATATGCGATGTGAAGATAGCCGGAAATATAATTTTTCTTGACAGTTTTCGTTTCTAAAGGGGTGCATTCGATGTGGAATCGTTTGTTAGTCCCAAATAAACTAATAAACACATTTGTTATATCACGGTTTCATCTAAAATAGCGAAAAACCGTCTGCCATCTGGCTGGCCGGGAATGGGGGTAAGGCATGGAATATACGATGTGAAGATGGCCGGAAATATAATAAAGGGGTCAAAACTGCAAGCATTGTTAGGCCCGAAAAAACTAATAAAAACATTTGTTAGGTTAGATTAGATTAGCTAAGAATTCCAATGCTGTCACACCCCAAGGTATTAGTATTTTTTTTAACATTAGCTTCCCCTCCCCCCCCCCCATTACCCCCACTCCCGGTCAGTCAGACAGCAGACGGTTTTTCGCTATTTTAGGTGAAACCGTGATATAACAAATGTTTTTATTAGTTTATTCGGGACTAACAAACGATTCCACATCGAATGCACCCGTTTAGAAACGAAAATTGTCAAGAAAAATTATATTTCCGGCTATCTTCACATCGCATATTCTATGCTTTACCCCCACTCCCGGCCGGCGAGACGGTAGATGGTTTTTCGCTATTTTAAGCGAAATCTTCATCTAACAAATGTTTTAATTAGTTTATTCGGGACTAACGAACGATTCCACATCGATTGCACTCGTTTCGAAACAAAAACTGTGAAAAAATCAATACTTTTCGGCTAACTTAATACTCAAATTTATTTTCGTTATTGCAAAAAAACTATTATCTAACAAATGTTTTAATTAGTCTAACAATCAATAACAAATTACTAACAATCAATGTGCAAGTACAGAAATTCGATAAATCGAAGTTGTCCGGCTAACTTTACGGAGGTAGTTGATGGGAGTGAGTTGAAATATCAGCTGTACCAACAACACATTGTTTCATGCACTTCACAAATGTTTCTCTTCTTTGGTTGAACATATTTATTTGCATCTTCTTCATTCATCTTTTCAACTAACGTTATAAATCCACAAGATCCGCATGTAGGATCCAGTAGGATCTTTTAAAACATTTCAAACTGTTCGTACTACATAGTTGGCAGCACCGCTTTCAACTCCAGTTAGACCCCAGATGCACATTTCCATCAAACCTGATTTCGCCCAACCTAGCATCATTCGTAGGGTTAGGCCTAAAATTGAGTTTGGCATTTCCATCTCACTACCGTTTGACTCATCTCTGTTTCAACCTTGTTTCAACTCAACTCTTGTCGCGGTGGAAACTAAGCCATATGCAGAGATTATAGGTGGTAAGGTGGTATGTGCGCTCCTACCTGTTACAGTTTCTATGGAAACGAGACGCCAAGACTAGAAACCTCAATGACTAAAACGCTTAGAAAAAGATGTATCGCACTATAAGAATGCTATCTCTCTCGACTGGCGCTTTTACTACTGTGTGCGCATTCTATGAATATAGTTCAGTGGTTCTAACGGGCGTGATGAGTGTGACTGGGTCCTAACTGACAATTGCTTGCCCCTGTATCGATTGTTCGGCCAATCAGAGCTCTCGTCCCTGGGTGAGGTTACCGCACACAAATTATTCAATAACTAAATTTACACTTGCGGGGTTTAGAGAGGATGAACCAATCCCATATAAGATTAAAAAAAATAAACGAACATGATTGGTTAATCCTTTCCAAAACCCCTATGTGTAAACGTAGTCAATGTTGCAAGCCGAAAAAATTAATCAGCAACGTTTTTCAGTTACACCACCAATCATTGCCAAACGATTATGCTTCGATCAAGACATCATAGAATTTTCGTACTACTCATAAAATACAGCTTTGTCCGGTAATCTCGATGCCATTGTCTGATCAATCCCCACTTGTATTGCCCTAATATTCTTTCAAAGTTTTGGGCAGAACTAATGATCACCAAACAATTTAACCAGTCTATTTGTAACCACCAAACGGTTCTACGTCGATTAAGATCTCACGGAATGTTCTTATTTAAGGAGGGAGACTCGTGTAAAATTGTTTTTTGCATTTTTTTATTGATGCTTAAAAAATTAATTTACCCTCTGAATAATGTATTCACGAAGTTTTAAACCCAAAAAAGAATTCTACAGATCTTTGAGAAGTCATCAAAGTGATGCGCTTAACACGCGCTGAACGTACATAGGTACACGAGCGAAAATAGGTAAGTCCAAAAATTTTAAACGCAATTTTCTCAAAACGTAAGTTTTTCCGCGCCGGGTAATATAACTCAAAAAGTAATAGGCCGATTTACTTGAAATTTTGCACAGATATTTGTTAACGCATTGGCTTTAGCATGAACCTAAAAAATCTATAAAATAACAATTATACATATATGTATATGCTTTTTTACAATTTGTTTATAAAAAATAGGTCATTTTTCTTCAAAACGTCCACAATTTTTCATTTGTTTTGTTTTTTTTTGCTATATTTAGGTTCACACTGAGCGGAAGAATTCATTTTAATCCGAAAATTTTAATTTATTAATTTTAGTCAACTACAAGGACCTGGGCGTTCCCCGGCACAAATCGTAGGACCCAAGTTTAAACAGCTACAGCGCAGTCATTTTGATTTTTCAATAATAAAAAAATTTTTTCTTGTACATTTTAACGTCAATATTATTATGTACTTTACTGTGATTAAATAAATGTTCTCGTTTTCTTGTAAAAGATTCTTGAAAAAACAGCGTTTTACCCGAGTATCCCCTATTAAAAAATTAATATTTGTCCGGCCAACTCATTGCCATCGTGTGACCTACCCCCACCAGTTTTGTGCTTACAGTTTTTTTTAGGTTTTTGGCAGAATTAATGACTACCAACAATTTTAACTAAGCTATTCGTAACCGCCAAACGATTTCGCATCGATTTACCCCCTTATCGAATATTGGAGAGAACAACTCATTGGAGGTAACATGCGAACGAATCAAGAGACTCGGTCGAGTCTCGCGCCAAGTACAGGCAACCGGCTGTACAGGGCACAGCTCGCCGAGACTCTTTACTTGAGTCAACTCTTATACCTGTGTTTGGAACGAAATATCTTATTAACCGCTATACATGAGAAAAAATTATTAATACATTCACTATAGGAATTGAGGGTCCTGAATTGATTGCCACCACGTTCAATACGATTAGTATACGAGATCAGGGCGTATTGAGATGGCGAGCAAGATGATTTTATTTCAGTTCCGTCGTCGTCGTCGTCGTCGTCTTCGCACGTCCATCGCATTTTTTACACGACAGATGGCGCTGACTGCTTTGCCTTCTTTACCGATTTGTACTCTGCATGGTGGTAGTAATTTACGAATACACAACACAATCCAATACACTTTATAAGTGAAGCTACTGTTCATACAGAATTTCCAGTTAGTATAAGGGTGCTTTCACACAAGTATAGAATTATTCAGTTTTTTAATAGCATTCATGTGCAGCGCGCGTATGTGGGTGTATGTATATGTGTGCTTCGGCATAGTTCCTCGTATTTTAGGGGACAGTTTGTCTAACTGTTCTGCTTCGTAGTTTTCTGTATCTAGATGGCGGACGTGGAAGTCCAGGGTGTCCAGGTATTCCGCCTCGTAGTTTTCTGTATCTAGGTGTCGGATGTGGAAGTCCACGATGTCCAGGTATTCCGCTCCGTAGTTTTCTGTATCTAGGTATCGGATGTGGAAGTCCAGGGTGTCCAGGTATTCCGCTCCGTAGTTTCCTGTGTCCAGGTGTTGGATGTGGAGGTCCAGGGTATCCAGGTATTCCGCTACGTAGTTTTCTGTATCTAGGTGTCGGATGTGAAAGTTCAGGGTGTCCAGGTGTTTCGCTCCGTAGTTTTCTGTATCTAGGTGTCGGATGTGGAAGTCCAGGGTGTCCAGGTATTCCGATACGTAGTTTTCTGTATCTAGGTGTCGGATGTGGAAGTCCAGGGTATCCAGATATTCCGCTCCGTAGTTTCCTGTGTCCAGGTGTTGGATGTGGAAGTCCAGGGTGTCTAGGTATGGGGCTTCGTAGTTTTCTGTATCTGGGTGTTGGACGTGGAAGTTCAGGGTGTCCAGGAGTTACGCTCCGTAGTTTCTTGTATCTAGATGTCGGATGTGGAAGTCCAGGATGTCCAGGTATTCCGCTCCGTAGTTTTCTGTATCTAGGTATCGGATGTGGAAGTCCAGGGTGTCCAGGTATTCCGCTCCGTAGTTTCCTGTGTCCAGGTGTTGGATGTGGAGGTCCAGGGTATCCAGGTATTCCGCTACGTAGTTTTCTGTATCTAGGTGTCGGATGTGAAAGTTCAGGGTGTCCAGGTGTTTCGCTCCGTAGTTTTCTGTATCTAGGTGTCGGATGTGGAAGTCCAGGGTGTCCAGGTATTCCGATACGTAGTTTTCTGTATCTAGGTGTCGGATGTGGAAGTCCAGGGTATCCAGATATTCCGCTCCGTAGTTTCCTGTGTCCAGGTGTTGGATGTGGAAGTCCAGGGTGTCTAGGTATGGGGCTTCGTAGTTTTCTGTATCTGGGTGTTGGACGTGGAAGTTCAGGGTGTCCAGGAGTTACGCTCCGTAGTTTCTTGTATCTAGGTACTGGATGTGGAAGTCCAGGGTGTCCAGGTATTCCACTCCGTAGTTTCCTGTGTCCAGGTGTTGGATGTGGAACTCCAGGGTGTCTAGGTATGGGGCTCCATAGTTTTCTGTATCTGGGTGTTGGACGTGGAAGTTCAGGGTGTCCAGGTGTTCCACTCCGTAGTTTCTTGTATCTAGGTGTCGGACGTAGAAGTCCAGAAAAGTGTGCAACAAGCTTTGGCGCTTCGCTCAAACTATAGTATCCTTTCTGATGTTCGCACGGCCTGAGGTACGTAAATAATCCAGCACACTCTCCTCTCTTATGTTTACCACACGGCTTCAACTAGCTGGACACCGTTAACGACGCTTATATGCATTGAAGATTACATTTTCTTTAAAAATTTGTATATGTCTTTATGCATTTCTAGAAAAAGGGACTTACAAAGTAAATTTATATGCCATTAAACATTTTCGACAACGCAATATATTTTTCTGATTAGCAACATCATAATGCATTTACATTTTATATCTGTTACAATATATGTAGATTTCAGTGCTTAGAGCTTCTATCTCCCGTTGAGCAACAAAAACTTGTGATATCTCCCAAAAAACACTTACGTGTAAAAAACTACGCCAAGCACAGGAGTGCTGTGTATTCCTCTAATAAAAAGTATTGATATCAGATCATTGAGGCCAATTACATAAGTCACTACATGTTTTCCTATTATATGATCTAGCACTGGCCCTTAATTTAATTGTATTTTCAAAATTTCCTATAACGTTTTGACTACTCTTTTACATTACTACTGTTTCTCGTAGTTGATTATGAATTAATGGTTATTTAATAATTAATAAAACTTTAGCTGACTCCTTATCGAGTACTACTTGGCGGGTCCGTGCCAGGAATTCCAAAGTACTTACCTTAAACATACTAATAGTATCCTAAAACTATATGTTTGGTATTAAGCTTTTACCGTGATTATTATTGACGAGTTATCGTTAATAAGCTCTATATAGAAAATTGACATTGGTTTTGAGTTTGATGACTGGCATAATGAACGCCAATTTATATCAAGAAATGCACGGACCCGCCAAGTAGTACTCGATAAGGAATCAGCTGAAGTTTTATTAGTTATTAAATAACTATTAAATCATAATCAACCAGTGCTAGATCATATAATAGGAAAACATGTAGTGACTTATGTACTTGGCCTCAATAATCTGATATCAATACTTTTTATTAGAAGAATACACAGCACTCCTGTACTTGGTGTAGTTTTTTACACGTAAGTGTTGTTTCGGAGATAAACGTTCTGTTCGGAGTATACTTTGTTCTTGACGACGTTATTCAACTTTCCAAAAATACTCTGATTTTTGTCTTACAAAATCGGTTTAAAAATAAAATATGCCCGGCTAACTTATCGTTAAAATTTGTTTGTAATATTCCAGAAAAAATGATTACTTACCAAATCTTTTAATTAGCCCCGAATCACCCCCAACAGTAACTACATGATCAGTAAAACAAAAAATTTAAAAAGTTAAAAGTGTCCGGCTAACTTATAATCCCCCAAAAAACACTTACGTGTAAAAAACTACGCCAAGTACAGGTCTGCTGTGTATTCCTCTAATAAAAAGTATTGATATCAGATTATTGAGGCCAAGTACATAAGTCACTACATGTTTGCCTATTATATGATCTAGCACTGTCCCATCATTTCAATTGTATTTTCAAAATTTACTACAACGTTTTCACTACTCTTTTACATTACTACTGTTTCTCGTAGTTGATTATGAATTAATGGTTATTTAATAATTAATAAAACTTTACCTGATTCCTTATCGAGTACTACTTGGCGGGTCCGTGCAATTCTTGATATAAACTTGCATTCATAATGCCAGTCATTAAACTCAAAACCAATGTCAACTTTCTATACATATAGAGCTTATTAACGATAACTCGTTAATAATAATCACGGTAAAATCTTAATAACAAACATATAATTTTAGGATACTATTAGTACGTTCAAAGTAAGTACTTTGGAATTTCTGGCACGGACCCGCCAAGTAGTACTCGATAAGGAATCAGGTAAAGTTTTATTAATTATTAAATAACCATTAATTCATAATCAACTACGAGAAACAGTAGTAATGTAAAAGAGTAGTGAAAACGTTGTAGTAAATTTTGAAAATACAATTGAAATGATGGGACAGTGCTAGATCATATAATAGGCAAACATGTAGTGACTTATGTACTTGGCCTCAATAATCTGATATCAATACTTTTTATTAGAGGAATACACAGCAGACCTGTACTTGGCGTAGTTTTTTACACGTAAGTGTTTTTTGGGGGATATCACAAGTTTTTGTTGTTCAACGGAACATAGAAGTATTAAGCACTGAAATCTATATTGTCACATATATAAAATGTAAATGAATTATGATGTTGCTAATCAGAAAAATATATTGCGGTGACGAAAATGTTTAATGACACATACATTTAATTTGTAAGCCCCTTTTTCTAGAAATGCTTAAAGACATATACAAATTTTTAAAGAAAATGAAATCTTCAATGCATATAAGTGTCGTTAATGGTGTCCAGCTTGTTGAAGCCGTGTGGTAAACGTAAGAGAGGAGAGTGTGCTGGATTATTGCAAGCCTTGTATCTCTGGCCGTGCGAACATCAAAGACGATACTATAGTTTGAGCGAAACGCCAAAGCTTGTTGCACACTTTTCTGGACTTCTACGTCCGACACCTAGATACAAGAAACTACGGAGCGGAACACCTGGACACCCTGAACTTTCACATCCGACACCTAGATACAGAAAACTACGTAGCGGAATACCTGGACACCCTGAACTTCCACATACGACACCTAGATACAGAAAACTACGAAGCGGAATACCTGGAAACCCTGGACTTCCACATCCAACACCTGGACACGGGAAACTACGGAGCGGAACCCCTGAGCAACCTGAACTTCCACGTCTGACACCTAGATGCAGGAAACTATGAAGCGGAATACCTGGACACCCTGGACTTCCACATCCAGTACCTAGATACATGAAACTACGGAGTGGAAAACCTGGACACCCTGAACTTCGACATCCGACACCTAGATGCAGGAAACTACGGAGCGGAACACCTGGACACCCTGGACTTCTACGTCCGACACCTAGATACAAGAAACTACGGAGCGGAACACCTGGACACCCTGAACTTCGACATCCGACACCTAGATACAGAAAACTACGAAGCGGAATACTTGGACACCCTGGACTTCCACATCCGACACCTAGATACAGGAAACTACGGAGCGGAATACCTGGACACCCTGGACTTCCACATCCAGTACCTAGATACAAGAAACTACGTAGCGGAATACCTGGATACCCAGGACTTCCACATCCAACACCTGGACACAGGAAAATACCGAGCGGAATACTTGGACACCCTTGACTTCCACATCCGACACCTAGATACACAAAACTACGAAGCGGAATACCTGGATACCCTGAACTTCCACATCCGGCACCTAGATACAAGAAACTACGGAGCGGAATACCTGGCACCCTGAACTTCTACATCCGACACCTAGATACAGAAAACTACGAAGCGGAATACTTGGACACCCTGGACTTCCACATCCGACACCTAGATACAGGAAACTACGGAGCGGAATACCTGGACACCCTGGACTTCCACATCCTGTACCTAGATACAAGAAACTACGTAGCGGAATACCTGGATACCCTGGACTTCCACATCCAACACCTGGACACAGGAAACTACCTAGCGGAATACCTGGACACCCTTGACTTCCACATCCGACACCTAGATACACAAAACTACGAAGCGGAATACCTGGATACCATGAACTTCCACATCCGGCACCTAGATACAAGAAACTACGGAGCGGAATACCTGGCACCCTGAACTTCTACATCCGACACCTAGATACAGATAACTACGAAGCGGAATACTTGGACACCCTGGACTTCCACATCCAGTACCTAGATACAAGAAACTACGTAGCGGAATACCTGGATACCCTGGACTTCCACATCCAACACCTGGACACAGGAAACTACCGAGCGGAATACCTGGACACCCTTGACTTCCACATCCGACACCTAGATACACAAAACTACGAAGCGGAATACCTGGATACCCTGAACTTCCACATCCGGCACCTAGATACAAGAAACTACGGAGCGGAATACCTGGCACCCTGAACTTCTACATCCGACACCTAGATACAGAAAACTACGAAGCGGAATACTTGGACACCCTGGACTTCCACATCCGACACCTAGATACAGGAAACTACGGAGCGGAATACCTGGACACCCTGGACTTCCACATCCAGTACCTAGATACAAGAAACTACGGAGCGGAATACCTGGACACCCTGGACTTCCACATCCAGTACCTAGATACAAGAAACTACTGAGCGGAATACCTGGACACCCTGAACTTCTACATCCGACACCTAGATACAGATAACTACGAAGCGGAATACTTGGACACCCTGGACTTCCACATCCAGTACCTAGATACAAGAAACTACGTAGCGGAATACCTGGATACCCTGGACTTCCACATCCAACACCTGGACACAGGAAACTACCGAGCGGAATACCTGGACACCCTTGACTTCCACATCCGACACCTAGATACACAAAACTACGAAGCGGAATACCTGGATACCCTGAACTTCCACATCCGGCACCTAGATACAAGAAACTACGGAGCGGAATACCTGGCACCCTGAACTTCTACATCCGACACCTAGATACAGAAAACTACGAAGCGGAATACTTGGACACCCTGGACTTCCACATCCGACACCTAGATACAGGAAACTACGGAGCGGAATACCTGGACACCCTGGACTTCCACATCCAGTACCTAGATACAAGAAACTACGGAGCGGAATACCTGGACACCCTGGACTTCCACATCCAGTACCTAGATACAAGAAACTACGGAGCGGAATACCTGGACACCCTGAACTTCTACATCCGACACCTAGATACAGAAAACTACGAAGCGGAATACTTGGACACCCTGGACTTCCACATCCGACACCTAGATACAGGAAACTACGAAGCGGAATACCTGGACACCTTGGACTTCCACATCCGACACCTAGATACAGAAAACTACGAAGCGGAATACTTGGACACCCTGAACTTCTACATCCGACACCTAGATACAGAAAACTACGAAGCGGAATACTTGGACACCCTGGACTTCCACATCCGACACCTAAATACAGGAAACTACGAAGCGGAATACCTGGACACCTTGGACTTCCACATCCGACACCTAGATACAGAAAACTACGAAGCGGAATACCTGGGCACCCTGGACTTCCACATCCGGCACCTAGATACAGAAAACTACGGAGCGGAATACCTGGACACCCTGAACTTCCACATCCGGCACCTAGATACAGAAAACTACGAAGCGGAATACCTGGACACCCTGGACTTCCACATCCGACACCTAGATACAGAAAACTACGAAGCGGAATACCTGGGCACCCTGGACTTCCACATCCGGCACCTAGATACAGAAAACTACGGAGCGGAATACCTGGACACCCTGAACTTCCACATCCGGCACCTAGATACAGAAAACTACGAAGCGGAATACCTGGACACCCTGGACTTCCACATCCGACACCTAGATACAGAAAACTACGAAGCGGAATACCTGGACACCCTGGACTTCCACATCCGGCACCTAGATACAGAAAACTACGGAGCGGAATACCTGGACACCCTGGACTTCCACATCCGACACCTAGATACAGAAAACTACGAAGCGGAATACCTGGACACCCTGGACTTCCACATCCGACACCTAGATACAGAAAACTGCGAAGCGGAATACCTGGACACCCTGGACTTCCACATCCGACACCTAGATACAGAAAACTACGAAGCGGAATACCTGGACACCCTGGACTTCCACATCCGGTACCTAGATACAGAAAACTACGGAGCGGAATACCTGGACACCCTGAACTTCCACATCCGGCACCTAGATACAGAAAACTACGAAGCGGAATACCTGGACACCCTGGACTTCCACATCCGACACCTAGATACAGAAAACTACGAAGCGGAATACCTGGACACCCTGGACTTCCACATCCGGCACCTAGATACAGAAAACTACGGAGCGGAATACCTGGACACCCTGGACTTCCACATCCGACACCTAGATACAGAAAACTACGAAGCGGAATACCTGGACACCCTGGACTTCCAAATCCGGCACCTCGATACAGAAAACTACGGAGCGGAATACCTGGACACCCTGGACTTCCACATCCGACACCTGGACACAGGAAACTACGGAGCGGAATGCCTGGACACCCTGGACTTCGACGCCCGACACCTAGATACAGAAAACTACGAAGCGAAATACCTGGACACCCTGGACTTCCACATCCGACACCTAGATACAGAAAACTACGAAGCGGAATACCTGGACACCCTGGACTTCCACATCCGGCACCTAGATACAGAAAACTACGGAGCGGAATACCTGGACACCCTGGACTTCCACATCCGACACCTAGATACAGAAAACTACGAAGCGGAATACCTGGACACCCTGGACTTCCACATCCGACACCTAGATACAGAAAACTGCGAAGCGGAATACCTGGACACCCTGGACTTCCACATCCGACACCTAGATACAGAAAACTACGAAGCGGAATACCTGGACACCCTGGACTTCCACATCCGGTACCTAGATACAGAAAACTACGGAGCGGAATACCTGGACACCCTGAACTTCCACATCCGGCACCTAGATACAGAAAACTACGAAGCGGAATACCTGGACACCCTGGACTTCCACATCCGACACCTAGATACAGAAAACTACGAAGCGGAATACCTGGACACCCTGGACTTCCACATCCGGCACCTAGATACAGAAAACTACGGAGCGGAATACCTGGACACCCTGGACTTCCACATCCGACACCTAGATACAGAAAACTACGAAGCGGAATACCTGGACACCCTGGACTTCCAAATCCGGCACCTAGATACAGAAAACTACGGAGCGGAATACCTGGACACCCTGGACTTCCACATCCGACACCTGGACACAGGAAACTACGGAGCGGAATGCCTGGACACCCTGGACTTCGACGCCCGACACCTAGATACAGAAAACTACGAAGCGAAATACCTGGACACCCTGGACTTCCACATCCGACACCTAGATACAGAAAACTACGAAGCGGAATACCTGGACACCCTGGACTTCCAAATCCGGCACCTAGATACAGAAAACTACGGAGCGGAATACCTGGACACCCTGGACTTCCACATCCGACACCTGGACACAGGAAACTACGGAGCGGAATGCCTGGACACCCTGGACTTCGACGCCCGACACCTAGATACAGAAAACTACGAAGCGAAATACCTGGACACCCTAGACTTCCACGTCCGCCATCTAGATATAGAAAACTACGAAGCAGAACAGTTGGATAAACTGTCACCTAAAATAGACGAACTATGCCGAAGCACACATATACATACACCCATATGCGCGCGCAGCTCATGAATGCTATTAAAAATTGAATAATTCTATACTGTTGTGAAAGCAGCCTTATACTAACTGGAAATTCGGTATGAACGGTAGCTTCACGTATAAAATGTATTTGATTGCGTTGTGTATTCGTAAATTACTAACACCATACAGAGTACAAATAGGTAAAGAAGGCACAGCAGTCAGCGCCATCTGTCGTGTAAAAAATGCGATGGACGTGCGAAGACGACGACGACGACGACGACGACGACGATGACGATGACGACGACGACGGAACTGAAATAAAATCATCTCGCTCGCCATCTCAATACGCCCTGATCTCGTACACTAATCGTATTGAACGTGGTGGCAATCAATTCAGAACCCTCAATTCCTATAGTGAATGTATCAATAACTTTTTCTCATGTATAGCGGTTAATAAGATATATCGTTCCAAACACAGGTATAAGAGTTGACTCAAGTAAAGAGTCTCGGCGAGCTGTGCCCTGTACAGCCGGTTGCCTGTACTTGGCGCGAGACTCGACCGAGTCTCTTGATATTTCATTCCAAACACAGGTATAAGAGTTGACTCAAGTAAAGAGTCTCGGCGAGCTGCGCCCTGTACAGCCGGTTGCCTGTACTTGGCGCGAGACTCGACCGAGTCTCTTGAAAGGTCCCCTAAAGGGGGTGGTAGCTGAAAAGAGAAGAACAAGACTTGCAGTTTCCCCTTTGGAAAGATAAATTATCATTGCGAGGTTGCAGTCTACACCGTCATCGCTGTGCAGAATTGCAGTTTGTTTATGTTTAACTGTCTACGCTTACACGGCCATGTTATTTTGGTTTAGCTGTTACTGATCTAAAGGAGGAATTGATCAATCCCAAATATTTCTAAGAAATATTAGGTATAGCCAGTCCATGAGTAAAATGTGTTTTTGTTTTCGACAAGTTGAAAACAATTAAGTTCTTACCATATCACGTCATTTTGCATAAAATTTTTGTTAGAAAGTTTGCACGTATATGGTTTTGCACTCAAATGTATTATATCTTTCTATTTTAACGTATGTTTCAGTGATTTTATGGAAAACCAATCAAGCCAATGGAGACTTCGATTATCCTGAGTTATTCCGTCTTGTCAGACTACTCCGTCGAAAATATGGTGAAGGTATTAGAACCTTGATAGGTCTATTAAAGGCTAAATGTGCCCAAAGCCATATTCGAACTTGACACCCGAACGAACAGACGACATTTTCGGATCGAGATTCTGTCATAATTTAGTTTAACATCCTATGAATCGGATGTAGGGATGCCGGTTTAATATCGATTATTTAGAGAAACAATTTTTTGAATTAACCCAGGTAACAATTATATCGTTGTTACGAAAAAGTCAGCCGAATGGGTTACATATGTCCGCTAGAAAGTTATCTGTTAACTAATCCATGTCCGAAAGTTAATTTTTAACTAACGTTGAATATTTTTTAGATGCCTTTTCGGCGGACATATAACACATTCGGATGGCTTCTTCGTATCATCGAAAAAATGACTACCTGGGAATCTTCGAAGATTGATTTATCAACAAGATCAGTCTAACTCTTCCAGATTGATTGAAATCTCTGATCATATGCGACTGACGATTCTCAGGCAGAAAAACAAAAATCAATTTCTCATAAATTTGAAGAGTAAGCTATCCCTTCAATCAGTGATCAATTTCAATTTTAAATCCCACGCCGGTGTTATTTTTATATTAAGACGACGATATTGTCAAATAAAAATTGGAATAACACCATAACCTTAGCACTTCACAAAACAGTGTTTGGGTATAGCAATAAATTATGAATAAAATAATGATACGGCGATACCAGTAACATTTATTGGTATCCATCAGCATTGTTAATGTAGTGTCATTAAAGTAAAAAAAGTGTTATTACTATCACTGCAAATAGTAACCACTTACCTGTATCTAAAAAAATAGGCCAAGGTTCAAAACTTTCTTATCTCGAATATAAATAGTGCAAGTTTCACTTTCAGTACAAGTTTTATTCATAATTCTGCCTTCAAGTTTTAAAAATCCAAAAATCAAAATAGTTTCGGAAATATAGGTTCATTTTCTATATGTAGTACAATCTCATTCTTAACAATTGCATTGTAGAAATAAATTTTATATTTTTTTCAGATGCTCGGTTTGCGGTCAGTAAATGTGAGTTTATGATTTTTCGCTCGTAGTTGGCACACTTTATCGTGATTTTGAAGCTAAGAATACGAAAACAGAATTCTACAAATTTTCCATTGCCACCATGAGACTTGTAATTAACTTACTGACTTATTGCAAAAAATGCTACGATGACATTCACTATCCCACAGCTATAAAAAGGGTTAAATAAGTCAACGATAGTATACCGATTTCGAAGATTTCGCACTAATGTACTTGTGCTGGCTTCTTCATGTTCCGAAGGGAATCGATTTCCTGAGAATTTTCTTTTTTCCCCTGTACAGTCTCGCCACTGAGAATTCGTATGAGTATCTTTCCGATCTAATGGAATTTTTGGTATTTTCTTCACAGTTTCTTCGGACGCATAGTGATGGAAGCGTACTGCTCAAAAGATTATTTTGTACTGACTCACATGTGCAACACAATGGACTTTGGAAAATGTTTAAGCAAGTGCAATACACTAAAAATATAACAAAAGGATCCTTCCAAGGTCAAGAGTAAGTTTCCCAAGGGACAGCTGACGATAAACATAAAGGTCCAGGTAGGAGGGAACCTTAAGTCTACCTGCTCTGAAAAGTTGACCTGAGTGCACCGTGCACGGTTTCGTTAAAAATGTTATAACTGTGGTTTTCTGAATATTTCCTTCTTCCTAAGCTTAAAATATTTGAAAAAATTCGCGCTAAAAGAATATGAAAATCATAATTTTTCAAAAGTTTCAGCATGCTTTTTTTGGGGACCATCATCCCAAATGGCTGAAATCCATATTTATTAACCTTTAAATAGTACACCTCGGTTGTGCACTTTCAAAGAGCACATCGGTGCAATTTGGGATTTTCCGAGATTAATGAATTCTGAACAGTAATACATGTATTTGATCAGGTAATACGAAAATGGGACGGATAATAATATAAAATAATATTTAATTATAAAATACTTGATACTCAAGTCTTTTTTTTTTATTTGTTATTCTTGTTGTAATGAACGGAATCAAAAATTTCGAAATGGATTTTGACGGAGAGTAGTCTTATTTGAAGATAAAAATAGTCGATTTTGTTAATCATATAAATAATAATTCTCACGCGATTGTAGATACGTATAACAAACAAATTTTCGAGTGTCTTATTTGGATTTTACGATACAACTGTTGCCAGTCACCGCGCGGCTTTCGACACAAGGCTCTGAACGTATTTAGGGTAAGAGCCCTTTAAACCCCGGCATTCCATTGATTTAGAAAGATGGAAAATTCCTTCAGTCCGAATTCGCACCAGTGTGCATATTAAGGGTTGATTCAAATTTAATGTGTACGTATATTCGCTACCTAGGCTACTTAGTAAAAAAGTATGTCGGGAAGTATTAACAATTTCAATAAAAATTAATTTTTATTGCAAAAAACAGTTGCGAATCTTATATACATATACATTGTGAAGTTATTTGTGGACGTCACAAAGATCTCGATTGATGACTTCCATTTTTCAATTTCGGGACGCATTTATGTCCCTTTTTCCAATAAAATATTACGCAACCGGCCAGGAACTCCAGGGTCAGCATTAGGGAACATTAAGTTAATATTTTCTTATACAAATATTTTATACGTCACGACCACCTCACCGGAACCGAGCCATCCGGACAGCTAGAAGCCAACGAAGGAGGATAAGCAGATTTTACGCCGAGGAACGTGGAGAGCTGCCGTGTCGACCTGACGACTCCACCCTATAAGGGACCCTACTCGACAAATAAGACGGAGAGTCACCCCAAAAGGACAGCGCCATGGACTCCACTTCGCCTATCGTTTTGTATCGCTGGTATCGACAGTCCCTAGTATTAGGACTAGTACCGAAGACGAGGAAGTTTCGAGTTCCGCGAGACTCCTCGTGCTGGATCATCAGCGGGTCCCAGAGTGGAGACACCGTCACTAACTTGCCAAAGGAGGCAGAAACGGCCAGACCTATCGAAGTCATCAGGATCTCAGCCACTATCGTCGAGGACAGGGCCGGAATCTCATCGCCACCAGAGGCCTCTGGAAACCCCGAGCTGCGGCCGCGAGGCTGTGACTATGTTCCGCGTGGCTAGCGATTTTACGACCAGGATGTCAAAGTGTTGCACTTAGTCCGCGAATGGGACTTTTATTTTACGCCGTCCTTTCGAGTATCGTGTATTGTTGTTTAGTGGAAGGCTCCGGCAGCTACCGAATATTGGCGACAAAGGCTCAAATTTTCACAATAATTTTAATGTTTAAGTATATATTTTTTTAAACAAGACAGTAAAAATTTGCTATTGATATATTTGTGTATACACACATTCTATAATGTTTGACAAAATGTTCAAGAAAATTAATCGGAACCTTGGTCACTTTTTTTATAGTAGGAGAAAACGTGGGAAATAAAGTGTCAAGTAAATGAAGTTTAATCATTTACTAACTGAAAGGGTAAAAGTTCAGGCTTGAAAAACAAAATAAAGAAATCTCATTGTTCAAGAATCTTTGTTAATTTTGAGTTGACGGTCCTCTTAACACTCCAGAGACAAATATCGATCTGACGGATCCAGCTGTTCATTGTTTGCAAAAACTTATAGATCATACAGGCTTTTCTGTATCTATAACTTCTAATTCAAACTCGTCAAATGTCTACACTGTCTCAGTATCTAAAGAATCTTACTTCTCTCTCCTGCAGAAGCGAATGAAGTCGTTTTGAATCCCAGAGTTTATTTCTTAGCTAAGAATATGCTCTATGGAATGATTTTTTCCAAATTTAAGTAAAGGATTTTACTTATAAAATATACACGTAATTTCTTTAACTCAACATTTAAGACAGATTTTATTTGAATTTTTCCCCAGTTACACTTTCATCTTGACCGCTGAAAGTGTTATTTTGAACGTCTAGAAAACTTATTCCATAAGGCATGCTTTTGGAAAGAAAATACAATAGGTTTTCGATTCTGACAACAGGTCCGGACTGCAGTAGCAAAAATTGAAGCGGCGCACACTCCACCCCTTTGTAAATTGTGCAATCTCATTATCAGTCTTGCGCTCCCTAAGGTTAAAACAAACAGTAGGAACGGTTGTGCCTCTACCTTGTGTGACGTCCGTACCAAGAACACTAAACCTTAGATACAGCAAACTCTTGGAGCAGGTCCGGTACCACGACTAACGAAATCGTTGATCAGCAGGTTTGGACAGAAACGTGACGAGAATCGATATAGTCAGAATCGAGAATCTACTGTAAGATCATGTTGAGCACAATTGGTCCAGTGATTTGTTCCGAATTCTGTGCAAAGTTATCAAAAGTGTATTTGCTTATGTTGGCTGTCCCAGCTACATAGAGAGCTTTAAAGTATCGAATATGGTGGATGATATTATGACACGATAAAAATATCTATGCTGGCCAGACTTTGATTAGTTGAAGTGTTATTTTGATAGCTAAGCACTTTTATTTATATTATACTATTAATATACTGTGTAATCTCTTTGAATACGTCATAATAATATTGCCTGTTTTCGTCAATCCCGCCGGTTCCTATACGTATAACACTTTCATAATTCAGAAAAAGAATATCAAACAATTCTGATACTCTTTCCATATAACACTGAGATATTAAAAATACGTCATACAGACTTTTTAAATTTCCGTTACTGATGTGCAATCGACATCTGAAAAGTCGCAATCGAAATCCTGCAGACGTCCTTTTGGGCGACTTAAATAGGATATTTTTATATTTGATAAACATTTCAAAAATATGGCCCATCCATTGTTCTATCAACAAATTTCATTACATTCTTATGTCTCACTTGTTAAGTTTGCGCTTATACAGAACAATAACCCTGTTCGCTGTATCTGCACTTTCCACACTCTATCAAAGGTTCTTATTGCTTGGCTTAAAAAATCATTCATGAGAGCTTGGACTTTAAAAAAAATATATAAAGTGTAAGAAACGTGAATAATATTAATTGAAAACGGAATAACCCGCAACATAACATGTAAGATTTAAGAATTAGGATGCATAAATTTCCTATCTATTTGTAAATCCCGTGTACGTAACAAAGGGGCATCAATAGGTCCAAGTTCATGATAAATGGTCCAGTTCGATAAAACCAACCAATAGCAAAAGCTTTGCTGATTTAAATAGAACAGGTTAATAGATTTACAATTGGAAATGCGTCGAGCTTATATATTTTCTTGCATTCATAATGATAAACAAAATAAATACCGAAATCAAAACGACATTCTAACGATGCCATATTTCGTCGAACTTAAGAACGTCTGAATAAGACATCCGGCGGATGTCGACGGATAGACATTGCAGATATATGTACTTATGTCATATGTTATTCGGATATTATGTGCTGTAAAGTTCGCGTCATTCGAAATGAAATATCAAATATTTTGCAAGTGAAGGGTTAAATCATATATTTATGCTTTGAAAGATGCTAAAATTTGGATACACATTCGGGTATGGTGCACAATCGTTGAAAAAATTGTCAGCAATGTTATTTCTGTTCTCGTATGACGAGATAAATTACCAGTAGCAATAGTCATATAAAAATGTAATAACGCACTGGTGAAGTCGGTGACGTCGAGGGAATTGAAGTAACAGCATCTTGCTCGATCTTTTGATACGCTCTGATCACGTGCACTAATATTCTTTATTTTTGGTTGCAATCGATTTAGAATATTTAGATTCTATAATAAAAGTATCAATACATTTTGCTTATGTATAGCCATTTATAAGATATTTTATTCTAAATATACGTATAAGAGGTGTGGTGGGTAAAAGTAACTTAGGTCGTCGAGGAAAGCCTCACGCACTTAGATATTTAGCGCGAGACTCGGTCGAGTCTCGCTTGATTTTTGTTAACTATAAAATAACGATGGCATTCCTATAACAAATAGTATCAGTCAATCATGGACTTTTGAAATATAGAATTTAAATATAGCTTCGAAGGAATAAAGAAATTTTCAATGTTTTTGTGGATTGTATTACAGCAGGGTCATACATGTGAATTATATTAAAGTACGAAAGTCTTATATGAAATGCTATTTAAAAATTTATGGAGCCATGGCTTTTACAAAGAGATAATCTAACACTATTATAATTCCTGTAATTCAATAGTAAATAGCAAAGCTGTTGTCCCAATCGACTGTTCTGCTAGAGTCACTGTTCAAAATTTGATGCAATAATGAAAACTGGATTTTTAATTTGAGAATATCCAGGTGAATTTTTACTACAAACGGTTAGACATAGACTATATATTTCCATCGTGTAATATGATGTTGCTCCTTTACGGACTGATTAACATATATTAGTTTATTTATAAAAAATTTTCATTGACACGTCATTCCCTTTATAAGGCTATACAGATTATTATGAATATTGTTTCCGTTATCCTTTGAAGATGGAAAGGGACATCTCCTAAGAAAGCTTCATAGTGCTAATGAAATTACTGTAATAGTATCGAATGCTATGAAGTATCCAAATGCCTTTTATATTATTAACTAGAGCGACACGCGCGCCGTCGCGCGCGGTTGGAGGTCCGTTTGCACTGCAGCTCTTTGAATACAAATTTATTATGTCACTGTACAATTACACTACAAAATTACATAACCATGATCTCGTCGGCAACTAATTTATCCATCAAACTTTAAATGTACTATATTCCAAATTCCATACGCTAACTTTGACACTTCGCACTCAACACTCTAAAATGATCAAAATAAAGTTCCAAAAGGTTATTCTTTCGTCGTCAAGCACAAATAACGTATACTGACATTATCCAAAGGATCAGTTAATTACTTTATTAAAATTTATTAGCAGGAGATTAGTTTCCGTAAACCCAGTAAAAATCGGACACGCATACATATATGTATATATTTTCCAAAAAACTCTTATATTTTCTTGTATATCATCCGTCTTATTTATTTCACTGAAACTACTTTACCGTTTTCATTCAATAATATAACCTTTTATATTTCTCAAATCGCATACTTTTTATTTATTAAATCATCATCACAATCACAACCGCGATCATCATAACCCCAATCTGTCAAACCGATGTCTTGAGCTGCGTTCTTTCCGAAACAGAAACTTTAGGTAGAACTCGGCGACTCCACTGTTGACGACACCGACAGCCAGTAAGCACTTCGAAAAAGCGATAAAAATGCTACAAACGAAACTTCGATAAAAACCTGACATGGTTTTTCTTTAGAAAAGACCTTTAATGGGACGCGTGAAACGTCCTACGTAACTAAGCGCGCGAGGCGTCTCCGAGGCGCCATTAAACGTAGATCACTTGCCTTATCTTGCTGTTGCTGACAAAAATTTAATTCATTACTGATATTCGTAATTTATTCTTAAAGAATTCATAGGAATTTTGATGGAATTCCAATAATTTTGTTTAACCCTCGGACATGGAGGAGGTCTAAAAGACGTCAAAGCTTTTATGTTTCGCGTAGAATAATTTTTGTCGATATTATTTATTTATTAATTGGTAATGAATCTGAGCAGTAAAAGATCTGTTCTTCTAGCCATATGTATAAACAATAATAATTCCCAGCACAAAGTTTAATTTTTGGGCAAACGAGGTCTTTCAGAACCCCACGTGAATACTAGTGTTACAATAACTGCCGCAAGTGCTAAAAGGGTTACAAACTATGAGTTGCTAAAAATATAATAGCAATTATAATTTGGTTATACATGCTTATACCAGCATTCTATTCCATCGGATACTTTTTCCAAAGAATAGGACTCAAGAATGTTATTTTCTGTTCCCAATTTGAGATTGGAAAGGATACGTTCACTTCCGAATTTCATAAACAATAAAGACTGGGTAACGATACACATATTGGATGGGATAATTGTACTTTATTTATATTGCAGCGTATTTAATAAATGTTAACATGAGAAATTTATGCTAATAAGTTCTAAGTAGCCAATGGATATGTTTTTTTATTTATGGGATGCCGATTTTATAAATCGTTGTCCCCGAATTATTAATAGTAGCTCAAGCATCAATTAAATCTGCAAATAAATAAAATCAGAAAAACAAAAATGTCAAGAATTACGGTTCCAAACGGTATACATCGAATTGGGTATTCCCCGCAATATTTTTCTTGTGAATAATCAACTGCAATATACTTCAAGAGCGACTATTGATACAATTTTTATTGAAAGACACGATAATATGCACGTACATACTTTTTTTTCCAGTTCGTTGATATTGACAATGAATACAATGTTAGATCCAGACGTAGTAAAGTTTTTGACTCAAATTAAATAATATGCGTCTATACATGAAAATATAAATCAATTATCAAATTCATATTATTATATATATTGTAACGTTACAAAACGATCAACCTCTCAGTGCGGCTGCACTGAGAGCGCACACGTTACAATGGGACGACAGGGACACGCGGCGAGTATAAACACGCGCCGGCAGATGGAGAACGTCTCCCGAAAGTACAAATGCGGGAAGATAGTACCAAGGTAATCCGATAGATGATTAGCGATTCTCGCCAATAAATATCGGATTACCATTCGTGAAGTATGACATGTGAAGTCAATCAAGTTAGTTAATCGAAAATCTGAGAAGTAAGTCATACATCCGAATCGATAAACACGATAATCGCGAGTTAGTCAGAACACTCCTTGTCAATCATCGTGTCGAGAGGCTACGGAACATTAGCCCGAGCTATTCCGCGTAGACCTCACGTAGAAACATTGTCAAAGTTCTGCGGAGACCAAAGTGATCTTCCGCAGAGACTTTAGTTAACGCTATTTTGTATCTATCATCCGCGCCTTTGGTAGTTGCGTCGCACATAGTGCCATATCCCATAGGTAGGCAAAGCGCCACTAGGGCTATTGAACCAACACCGGCAGATCCTCTGTACCTCACATACAGGTCGGAGAGAGATAGGGATAGAAAACAAACATAGACTGGTTCCTAGACAAGATTGTTTCCTACAATACCGACAAGTGATTACAACTGAGTAATTGACACCGATTACTAAACTTCTGTACCAATTATCAATGACTTTAATAAACTTTTGTTATTTTATTTTTACTTTACCCACCTGTGTCGACCAAATTCTTAAAGACGCCAGCCCCGAGCACTTACCTACATCCCATTTCGTACACTCATAAGGAGCGTACGAAATTGCACTATCGTGAAACGTTACAATATACATATAATTGTAAATTCGTGTAGTCGTTTGTATTTCGTTACATTACATGTAATAGAAAATACTTCCCCTACTCATTCCCCTTTTGTGTCTGTTATTATATCCGATAATTTGCCAAATAGACTGTTTTTATTAATTCAAATATTATTTCTTATCTTATTATTATAATTAAAGATGGTTTATTGTAATATTTCCAAGCAAGTTGCAAGTAAATATTTATAATAGTTGACTATGTAATAAACGGAAATTCAATGAATAACTAATATACGAAAGATATTATATGTAACTGATTGATATTATTAAATAAAGTAACAGTAAGCACAGTATATTCCGATTGAGAAACATGAATATTTTTCAGAGTGACGGTGCTGGAAGGTCGTTGGCGTATGTCAGTGTAGTTGCCACATGACCAAGGCGGGAGAAGGCTTAGTAAGATAGGTCAGTTAAGGTGCATGTAAACAGTTTGATGTAACTGCTGGCACGTGGTGGAACACGTGGCTTACTCACGCATATGTAGACTGAGAAAACGATTTCGTACCGTTAACCCAAATTTAGTCCATTTAACTGTAATTGCATGAGCAGAGTCTATTTGAATATAAACCATTATTCTATCCAATTACCATATAATTTACAGCAGCTTCGGGCCTTTTTTATACTATTACTTCTTATGCATATAAAATAGTGCATATGTCATGGGATACTGCTACTTGTATACTCTATTCATACGCAACCTTTGCATTTACCATATATGCAAAACCGTAACCCATAAGGGATGTCGCGATTAGACTTAAGATGTTCAAAAAGCTTAGAGTAGCTGTTGAGCTACGTTAATCATACTCTTATTAAAGTGCGCTACGTAAAATTATTACCCTAATATAAGCATTTGAGAGATACACTTTAATTGTGAGTTCATCGTTTCACGTTCTGTCTCCTAGCGGACAAACTGTCGACGGTACAATTCATAATTTCCTAGTAACCACAGATTTGATTGACATAATTTTATTTAAATTTATTTTTACCAAATTCTATAATCTTGGCGAGTGCAACATACGCTCGGAATAACTACACCTATTACATTATTTCAACAACGGTGTAATCAGTTCAAAGATCCATCGATTAGTCCAAACTAATTTCTCGTGATCGCAGCCGGTAGTTGACATCACCAAATCTTTTTCTCAGTATAGTGAATTCTCTTTCTAGATGTGTAGATAATGTAATAAATCTGTATAATAATTGTCTCATAGTCCACTAGACCTTGTTTATGTAATTTTATTACCTACTTTAAGTCACAAGATAGCCAGATATTATAAAGAAAAGTATTTTCTTTCTAAAAGATACATTTTTAATAATGGCAGACCTACTTGTATGTAGAACCCTTCAATGTATGCTCACAGCTTTGTCGGACTAGTCTTATATCTTGGAAAACTTGCCTAAGATGACAGTTGTCTATGATATGCAGGTTATCCCAGAAAGCTCTGGAGGCTTCATTACACTTTCTCGTTCTCATGCTGTACAATGCTAATTGATACTGATATTATACATAGAGAGCCTTTCAGGTATATGGACACAGATCTAAACTCAATTCAAGACGGGGCGATAACATTGGTTGGCTCTAGTAGAATGTTATTAGAAGAAATGGATTTGCTTTGTGTCGATCTATGCCTGTTAACCCATTAATGCCGAAGTGGATATCAGTATTGTATATTCACGTTAATTATAAAGTTTTTTATGGTTCACGTGAAATTTCTTGATGAAAGTTGGCATATAGTAATTTTTGCGATTTCTGATTACGAACTTAAAATAGTAATTACGACATTATAATATTTTTATTTATAAAATTTTATTTCCACTACGTAAGTATCGTTACACTTATTTTACAATTGAATTTTCGAGAAACATACAAAACATCTTTTATGAGAATTGGAAATTAACTTATATGAATCTGAAAAGTTTATAAAAATGTTCATGACAACAGAAATAATTAGATCGGTTTTATATTCGCCATATTGATTTTCGTAATTTGTACTTCAAACTTCTAATCAGTATCTCGAAAAATTTCTACACCATAAGTTTTATTAAGAAATTTTGTTTAAAACATAGATAACTTCATGATTAAAGAGAACACAAACTGATCGCCACTTAGGGGTTAAGGAGGTATTCTCATATTTCGGGTGAAGGAAATCCTTTTTTTTACATTTTATTTTCCTATGATCCTTCTTAAATAAGTTTGTGAAAGAATTTTTTGAGAAAAAGTTTTGTAGTCGCCAAGCGCGCTCCGGTTGAAAAATGCGTTTTTCTCAAAACTACGTTTTTGAACCAAGTCCCACGATATCTTGAAAACTAATGCATCGATTGAATTTAAATAAAATATGTTTGATTTGTATACAAATTTTCTATAGTTGAAACCAAATTTGGAATGATCCATAATAAATTTATCTTTTTCTAGCCATTAAAGTTTGAAAAAATTAAAAACATTCAACACTTTTGTTTTAAGTCGCCATTTTTTATAATCATTTTATTGAAATTAGTTCGAACTACAGTGATAACCTTCCTGATCATAAAAGTATTTTGTTTTTGCATTTCAAAGAGGGCATATGCTCACACACATAGTACAACTCAAAGCAAAAAATCTCCAGTCCCAAAAATATTTCGTCGGCAGTATTGTTACTCGATTTATAAAATTGCAAATTTCGAGAAAAGAAGGTTGGTCCTCATGAGCTCTATTTCTTCAAGATTGTTTGTAACAGTACTTCCACAAAATATTTAAAAAATGAAAATTGACATATTGATAACATTAACACGGCGAAAATTGTGACAGTGTCGTCAGTCATCCAATATTTGTTTTGCCTATCCTGCAAAATTCTTGATGAAATTTCGGGGCAAACAGGTTTGTCATGAGACACAACTGCTTGAACTATGCTGATGCATGATATGCATTCGCCGTTACAAAAAAATGAATAAAATCCATAGACGCGGAAATTCGAAACTACAAATGTTCAACATTTACGGATGTTACTGATCTATTCTCATTATGATTTTTCCATTTAATTTTTTAAACCGATCGGTTAAGCATAATTTTGAATACAAACATACGAACCTAAGTTCTCGCATATTTCCGCATTCGCCATTTTAAAACCGAATGTGGTAAACGTCTACAATTGCTACTGTACAATGAATGTCAGGAACATAGTTTTTCATCTAAATTTCAAGTCGATCAGGTTAGCGGTTCGTCAATGATATTGAATATAGAGATTTTGGGACAATGAATGCATAAGATAAACTAAGTACTATAAACCAGGAAAAGGGTGACATGAGAATGAATATTTTACTAAAAGGCTTCAATCCAGCCTTATCAGTTGAGTAGCTCAAACATGAAGTATCATTCTAACACACTATTTTTTAAATGTAGTTTCAATGGTTTATTTTGTAAACAGCGTGGTAAACCCTTTTTTTCAAAGAAACAGGAGATTAAAGCCCGTATTCAGAACTCGCTTTTAGTGCTAATAGTGCGCTTTTAAGTTTTTTCTTAGTGAGTTTTAACTACAAGCGACTCTGTTAGTGACCTTAAGAGCGAGTTGTGAATACGGACTTAAGAGTTTGAAATGAATATTTAAAGTTTAAAACTTCTGCAGTTTCAATAGTTAACAATAAGTAATAGGAGTGTCACATTATCGTACACACCGAAACAATAATGGAAGCAAAAACGGGTGCGTCCTATCGACCGCACCTTATCTTTTCTTTTAAATGCAATACCGCATAGATATCCAATTCCTGCCTCAAAACAACTTGAAGTCAGTTACCGCTATTCGTAAGAACAATAGATATTCCAATAGTTATAGAGCATGACGTTCGAAAAACCTTATATCCATCAAAATGACATACTCTGTGATTTAAATTATACTGAATTCCTGCCACAAATTTAAAATATTTCTCAGTTGAGAAAATTCTTATACATTTTTTAAAAAGTACTAATTTGAAATTAATGTGACCTTCATAGACATAGTATTAGTCATTTATATTTTTTGCAATACAATTGCAATTAAATGACAACTTGAAACTCATAAAACTATATATGTACATCTTTCCAGATATCAACGAATTATGTCGACTTTTATCAATTACACTTTGGATTGATCTATTCACATAAAAAATTATGGTTGTCGTTGATTTAAAGGGATCAAATGAAAAATAACAGGATTTTCTGAGATCCAACGACATATGCTATTATTAATTAGAAGTAATATTATACACATATACACAGAGCATATCTATAATTATGGATACTTTCTGATGGAAATATCATATTCCATCAAAATCAAAATTTTTCATCATAGTCCCACAAAGAAATAGATGCGACATAGCGAGATGGCAGGTAGGGTGAAGGTGCGGTGACGAAGAGAGAATATATGTATATAAGACGGAAGGAGGGGAGAGAGGTATTGAAGAGGAGAGACGGATAGAGAGTTACTTTTTTATGTTACTTTTCAAGGTTTTAAAGTCTGCGAGTTACTGTAGGATGTGGTTGCGCGATAAGGAAACGTGGCAAGAGCGTTAGCCAATATTTTTACGGGAGACTGTACTGACGATGGTATGCCAACTGCAATGGAAATTTCCACTAGGGCGGCAGGCGGGTGTTCGGTCGCACTCGGTCGCTCTCGGTCGCTCAATCGCTTGTTCGCGTCGTCTTGGATGCGCGTCGTGGCCGCACCTAAAAAAACAGACTGTGTCCGCCAAGCAGCCGGCCTTAAGGCTGTTCTTACATAGTCCCAATTTTATTATATAAGCTGGCGTCCTAGTTACTTGTGACTCGTCTCTACCTCAGTCTAAGACTTCTTTTCATTTCGTCATGTAGATGTCTCTGGCGTATCGATGCTTGCTAAATTCCTAACAGCATAGACACGTCATTGTCTTTCGATCGTTTAAAAAAAAGTTACCAATATGTTAGATCTTACATGCGTTCTAATCTTGCCGTTGTATAATTATTATTTATCATATTTCTTTATAATTAAGTTTTCAGTATCTGATGTGACGTTGAAGATTGTGAACACCATCTAGTGAATTCGTTTTAAATTGACAAGTGTAAAATCAATGCAGTAGTTAAAATCATTTTTCTCTTATTAGAAATAATTCTTAAATTTGAGCGACATCTACCTATTAATTAGGTGAACTTTGATGTATTAAAAATATTCTACTACAAAAAATAATCATAGGGTACAATAGATACAATGAAATGACTAATTGGCAATGTCATTTATTTATTAATTATTTGTAATATCAATAATCTACTCCCGTTGGTCTTGGATTAACATAATTATATGAGAACAGCATTATTCATAGTTAGCCAAATTTTCAAATATGTCTTCCATTTTATTATTAGAATAAAACTGATATTTATGTACGTAAACAATAATACAACAATTCTATCAGCGATAGAAAATAGTTAAGAAAACAGAACTACGATACCACAATGATTCCTACCCAGAGACTCTAGTCGCAACTGTAGAGCAACAATTACGCTTTAAAAATTATCCGAGCATGGTTCGTTAAAATTTATGCACATTTAATTCTCAATGACATGTTCCTCACCTCTTTTGACATGACATTGAAATATCACAATAGTTCAATATCCAGTGGTCTCCATATGCATATATTTACAAATGAAGAATAAATTTTTGATACAAATTCAACAATAATCACGTAATAGCTATGTATTATTTATATGTATAGGTTATTTTTAAGTTCTAATAATTATTGAGTGCAAATAATAAGCGGCCTCTACTGTTCTTACTTTTGGTTGAACCTGTACTAGGTAGAGTTGGGCCTTATGTCCAAGTCTACTCATGGGGCCTTGCCAGACGCCTGCCCACTCTCGACTACCACGTAACTATGTATGTATTTCCTTTGTATGGCTCTGGCATGCATCTGTATATGTTGGACGAATTCTAATACTCACAATGAAATACGTATGTGTTCATTCTACCTGGAACACATTAAAATACAGGCGTATTTAAAGGAGGAGATGGAGTCGAACATTGGCAGCCCTTTCAGATTAATAATCTTGAGTGACGATCCGCCCATACGTATATGTATTATGTATGTAAGTCGAATAGTTCATTCGCATTCTCGGCTGTTACGTGAGGTACATGTATATGGCTTATAAGTGAGTAATTATGGCGGTATTGATTTTATTTTTGGCTTGACGGATCTAAGTGAAGATAAATCAAGTTTATCGATTCTTGTTAAGACAAAAATTTTGAAAACATGTTTAAATAGGGTTGGCAGGCGAATAGAAACGAATGGATGCCAGCAGTATCGTCATCATCTTTCACCAGTTAAAGCAAGTCTTACTGGAAGAGATTGCATTGCACATCTTAGCTAATATTACCTAACATACAAAGAGTAAGTAACACATGAACGACGTCAAACAAGAAGCAATTTCAAGTGTAAATAATACATATATCTAACTGGGGATATTCAAAGGATTTTTGTTGCGAATTCTATATACTTTATATGTTTCTTATTGGAATCTTTTCTCGCAAATTGTATTTGTAAGATCATAGGATCATAGGATGGGACCTGTTTAGTTGTAGTGATTGACGTTCTGTTGTGCAACAGTTCCAGTTGTACTGAATTATCAATGACCATGTTGATTGGTATTGAAATTATACAGAAAAAATGCATTCAAACCAGCAAGACCGACTAAGATCCCAGTCTAGGTGTCTAGACTTTTTATGAAATTTATAAATGTTTCACCGGCCTTTACCATTTTATTACCGATCACGTAATGTTAGGATGTCTACAGAGTATACATATGGCATAGACATGGGTGTAACGTGAGTCATTGATTGCAGACGAAATGGAAGAATGGATGGTCCTGGGGCGTGAATCAAAAAACTAATTCAACAAACACACTTTACGACGAACATAAAAAAAAACATTTTCAAAAACAAGTTGAAACTTGCAATTTGCTTCCTCCGAATCGTCAGTAGTAGTAGTGTACGAAGTCCTTATATGAGGAAGCATTTTCATTTTTTTTTAATCTTTCGCTTCCTCATAGATGAATCTTCATCTACTACCCACGATTCAGAGGAAGCAAATTACAAAATTAAAATTCTTGGCTTCCTCATATAGGGACTTCGTACGCTACTTACGATTCGGAGGAAGCAAATTGCAAGTTTCAACTTGCAGCTTTTTTACCGTGAGTCCCCATGTCTCTCGCAACTTGGGGTGCTTCATACTGTAGAGAACGCATCTAAGGATAAATCTCTTGCATGATCTCTTCGGGCCTAATATTTTTGAATTGGCTGAAATTCAAGAACTTGCATATACGTATAATCAGATCCGTTTTTCCGATCTCGGCCAAATTTGAGATACATCACGGCTAAATGATGTTCTATACTTTTGAAAAATTGGAGCTCAATCGGTCAAAGTTGACGGGAGTTATATTGATAAATTTAATTTTTCGAAAAATTCAAAATATCATAAAATTAAAACTTCTCGATCGATTCTGTCCAAATGCAATACCAACCAACCTTGGATAAATATCTCTTTGTCAAGAACTATTTAGACGATTATCACAAAATTTGCGATCGCTAGAGTGCGAACGTCCTTTTTTTGGAATTTTGAAAATGACATAAATTTTGAGCCACAGATTGAATCATGACAAAAATTATAGTAATTGAAGGGATTATACAGCTGCACATACCTGCAAAATTGGGGGGATGTAGCTAAAACCGTTCTCGAGTTATAAACGTTTGAATTTCGAGAGGCCGTTACACACACACACACACACACACACATCCAGACATTTTCTCCAAACGCGTTTTCTCGACGTTTTGGAACATTCTAAGCATGGTGGCATAATAATCTCGACATGAAAATTTTTCACCGTCACATAGCTTCCTCTATGAGGAAGCAAAAAAAAACCTTTTTAACGAAATATGACTATTATATTACAATTATATCTATTGTAAAACGTTCGTGTTACTTTTGTGTTTAAAATTTCACAGTTTCCGCTGACAACGAGTATGATAGGAACCTTCGCATTCTTATTGACTCTATCTATATCCTAATTTAGGTTAGATATGGTTAAGCACTGTTCAAGACATAGAAGTGAACTAGATGTTGAAAGAAAATATTAGAAAATGATACAAAGTCCTTATTTTTGATATTACATTGAAATGCGAATAAGCAAAAAAGAATACATTATTCTCTCGAAAAGTACTACACGTAATAAAGTTATTGCAAACATTTATTCAGCGAAGAGATGCATAGGTTCCAAAAATAAAACACAAAATCGTTGAAGTTTAAAGTCGATTAGGAGAGTAGCGTAGATTTATGCAAGTACGCCTATGTTACGTTCACATAGGCCTATTCTTTCGTGCCTTTATTTATAGACTTTCCTAAAGACATACATATGCATAGGCATACTTTCGTCTTTGCCTTCCTATAAACGTAAATATCCGCAATAGTTGACGATACAGTAGGGGTGCTATACCATGACAAAGAAGTGAAACTGACACGTATAGCAGTTACATGGTTTCAATAGAAATTTAAATAGAAACCCAATGGCGGTTACGTTGTTTATGTCTGTACGTTTAATTCTTATTATTAACGTCATCTTCATGCAATCTGAAACTCTTCGGCGACTGAACGTTCCACGCTAGACGTGTAATTCAAAAGCTTATACATAATTATGAAAGCGATATAGAGTTCCCGTTATCCTATAGTTACAGTGTGTAGATGGTTATCAGAGAACAACAAATGAATGGATAAGTCATGTTTATTCATAAAAGTTTGCGCTGCCGAGTGTCATAAAAAGCTGTATTCAAATTTTCGATAAATGAAAAGATGGTAAGATGCTTGTAGGTAAAGATCGGTGACCGAAATGAAAATGTTGTCTACGCCATTGGGAGAGCACGTGCTGTTGTATTAGGTTGTATGCGAAGGTGCCAGTAGATGTGGTTGGTTACTTTCATACAGTGAAATACGTATAGATATGCGTCCCAAAGTCAGTTGTGTGTTTTTCAGATGGATACGGGGAAATGTACGTGCGTTGGTTCTTATGTGTGAATACGTGTGGCTAGGCGGACCACAGGCAACTGCATATAGCATTTACCTTGACTATAGTGTGTGTAGCCGCGATGTATACAGTCAGCTAATCTCGTGGCCATTCTCCACGTGATAGCCACGTGTTCGGCCGGCAAAGTTCTTACACCGTGAAAGCAAAACCGTGGCTTCTCAAAGTGCAACAGGAAAGTTGTTCAGTCACATGTATAACGATTCGACAGATGAATAAGATATTGAAATATGTACCACTATGCGAAATTTGGTATATTGCAGAGTAGCTGTTATAAGATTATACTTTTACTTTTAAAAATTAAAAACATCTGTATCCATAACTTACATCAATTTCATACGGTATGAATAGTTAGTGGACTACAATATCTATTATTTACTGTACTCAAACACGTGTCTATAATATTTATTGAGTGAAAGGAAGATGGATGATGCTGAGCGGTCCACTGATGACAACACAAATTCAAATTTTCGTTTTACTTGATGCTGCTTCTGGACTATCGGATTTAATAGAATTGATTGAATTTGTACTACTTTAGTTTATACTTTATTGTTTTCTTTAGCCTTCAATAAGAATTGGAATATAGTCAGAAAAAAATTAAATTATATTTTATAGTTTTTACTTCCTCATAGAGGAAGCTATGTGACGGCGGAAAATTTTTCTTTCGAAATTTTCATGTCACCATGTTCAGAATTTCCTGAAACGTCGAGAAAACACATTTGGAGAAAATGGCCTTCCAAAATTCAAACGTGTACAACTCGAGAACGGCTTTAGCTACAGCCTCCAAATTTTGCAGGCATGTCAAGCTCTATAATCCCTTCATTGACTATAATTTTCATAATTCAAGTTGCGACTCAGATTTTATGTCGTTTTCAAATTCCCAAAAAAGGACATTATCAGTCTAACGAACGCAAATTTTGTGATACTCGTCTAAATAATTCTTGACAAAGACTATTCTATTATTATTTTTTATTAATTAAGAAGCAAATTGCAAGTTTCAACTGGCGCCTTGTTTATTTTATGTGCAATGAACAATTATTAAAAGTGATTCAAGGGAAATCTACTTTGTTTATAATTTTGTCAATAAGTTTAATAAGCTATTACTTTGGACGGATCTGGAATATCTAATAAATCAATATCGAGTAATCGGCTCCTATAAATTTGACTTATTTTTTCAATTAAAGTAGTACGAGCGATACAGTCCCATTATGTGAGAGTGAAAATAAAAAAAAAGTGTTAAACAAATGTGAAGCATGAAATTGGCGTTTAGAAAGCTATGTTTGATCAAAGAAAAGTGCCTCTAACATTAAAAGAAATAATAATTTCAAAATTATTAACAATGAAACAACAAAAGCGTAGTTGCTATGAGGTCATATCTTGAATCATTTTTCTGAAAAAAAATGTACATCACTCATCCGATTTCAATGTTCTATAGCTCATTTTATTCGTTAAAAGATTCTTTAGAGAATCACCCAAATAGATTTTGCCTAATAATCGATGGTTTAAGAATATAGCTATTTGTTTATACTTCGATGTAATAAATAATTTCTTTGGTAAGAATTCCTGAGGAACAATAGTGCTAATTGAGAAATCCCGTTCGGTGGATTTCTAGAGAATCGTTGAAAGAATAAAATAAGCTATAGTACATTGATATCGGACAAGTGATATAGATTTTTCTTCAGAACAATGGTACAAGTACTATTATAGGTATAATACTATTATATTATTTCTTTTTATGTTAGAGGCCCTTTCCTTCTTCTCACATCTAGCCTTTTGAGTGTCAATTTCATGCTTTACATTTGTTAAAAACTTTTTTCATTTTCACTCTCACGTGATGGGACTGTACCGCTCCTACTAAACATCTTAAAACAATTCTGCAAAACATATTTTGTTTTTTCAGCTTACTTCAAATGCAACTAATGACAGGCTAGTTATTGGTTTCATTACTTTAAGAAAAACATTCTTCATTGATATTCATATGTAGTGACATAAACCTGTGGCGCATTGTAGAAACATTTCTTTTATCTCAAAAGACACAAACGAAGCATGATACGATAAAGGTTTTAATGTTCTCTAAATAGGCACTTGTGTGTTCTGTACCTTGAATTTTTTTTTATTCTTATACCAACGACCTTCCTTTCATGGACTATAAACGCTAATCCGTACTGCGTGTTACCATGTCAAGTCAATGACATTATACGAGGGCAAAAGCAGTAATAGGAAAGGAGGAAGAGGAAAACAGAAAGTAAGAAATGCCATCGAAAACCAGAAAAGACGTTCTAATGTATTGATGACAAACAGTATAACACGTTCATTCTTTTGGGATAAACTACGAAATTTTTCAAAACTATGAATATCGCATATAATAAAATAGATCTATTGAATTATATAGAATAATAATAATAGCAACAATAATAATATTAACTGTAAATATGTACTTGTAATTTTGTATAAACAACAATAACAGAGCTTTAAAACGTACAGTAAATTTTTGATTTCTGATATGTTGAGATATTCTCAAATAAGTGAAAAAATTACTTTTGGAATTGGTAGATCAATGTGTTATTACTAACAATATAAGGAAGTAAATTCTTGAAGTGGTACGTACATAAATGATCTATACATATAGTGCTAAATAGTTTTGGACGTTAAGGAAATTATACGATAAAATGATACGAGCTATATTCATATGATTTAATTTATGAATATATGATTTGACTAGCCGAATAATTATGTATTCGCACTTGATGCCTTACATCTATTTGAAAAGAAAAAGGGATATAATTATGAGAATGTGATCAACAGTTCAGGATATTTTAAACGAAGATATTTGGGTATGAGGAACAAGGATCAAAGGTACCATGCTTTGAAAAAAACTAAACATCGATATAATCGGAATAGTCAGGAATACCTAAACGAAAGAAATGATAACCAGAAGTATTTGACATAGAAAACGACAATATCAAATACGTACGTGTGAAGTTATCACTGTTCTGCTTGAATGAAAAAAAAACCTAGCGATCATACTGAGCTATGCCACAAAATGTAACACTCTATTTTTTAAAAATAAAGAAGATATTTATAAAGTTTTGTTTGCATGTGCACCCCATTTTTTCAACAAAAAAAAGTTGTGCTAGGCTATGCTCAGTCGGCTCAGTCCACGCATCGTTGTGCTACCAACTGTAATTTGAGATCAGCGTTCGTTTCTAAAAAAAAAAAAAAAAAAAAAATGCGAACATGTGGAACACCGCCATTTTACCTCCTAAATATCTAACTTCTCATGGAGACTACAGTAAAGGAGGCCGAACGCAATGCTTTGAATGTGGTCCCGAAACGGTGTACAGTAACGTCAGTTGCACATCATGGTGGCGCTGTAGTCAAGCGACCTAGAGAAAGACAGACAGAGAAGTGAGAGAGACCGAGATAACTTCGTTATACATATACACGCGTTCTAGCGGGAATTATGAAAAGAGAATTTTTTTTGCTTACAAATAAGCTATTTTATGTTGTTATGTGTATTGCCGGCAATAAAAAAAAATAATAATATATTTTCATGACGCGAAATACAATAATAAGATATTACAATTGTAACGCTTTTACGCGATTATGTGATGATCTCCGAAGTGTGATAGGATATTGTGAAATTATTGTTGCCCGATAGATTGGTAGTAAAATTATGTCGATATCTTTTTGATGCCTTAATGGGTTCCAAATATCCGTCTGGAAGGTATCTATTTATTATTGTCTTGAAGTTATCTTTTAGAACAGTTATTAGCCTATAGGTAACTTCCAGACAAATATTTGGTACTCATTTAGTTCACTTTTGGATAACTTTCTGGGTTGTGCTACTTGAAAATAACGAGAGATTAGAGATGTCACTTCTTTATTACAAACTCTTATATGAAACTATCCTGAACACCAGGTTCTACCTTAATGCATAATAATAAACACTTTTGTATAATACATATTGTGTTTAGAGAACGTGCAGACATTGATAATAATTAAATTATAATTTCTCCCATTTGAGTGTCGGGTCAACCGTGATCACTTCTTTCCATTGCTTTCCATTCTTTAGCTTCTTCATGCAAATACTGAATTTCTCGTAAAATATTTGCTTCGTTTTTGGCTTGCAGTACGCAATCAAGTCAGCCAGAGTTCCCTAGTACGTGCACTTCAGCAGATACCCTTGCATGTCTATAAGCTGAGAACAGAAATACGGAAAAAATACACGTTAGCAAACGATTTTTGTTTCTCAATCGAATGACACCAGTTCCATTAAAATGAAATCGCTTCTTGATGATAAAGAACTAAATAACAAATCATAAATAAAATAAATAAAAATTTCAAAATAGATGTCATAATTTCTAAAATATGATATATCGTTTCCCGATCTAAACCATATAAAATGAAATGATTTCAATGTAATTATTAATAGTTAATTCCTGACATATGTGAGACTCACTTTTGACATTTCAAAAATTGCAGAAGATAAGAATCAATGTCGACCCTGTGCCATCAGTTTCATCATTTGGTCATACATCATTCAGAGGGATAATTCCATTGTCCTTGATTGTTAGTGATCATTTTGTTGCAGATGTCACCTTCACTGTGTAGAATAAGACTGAAAAATATCAACGATTACATTAGGCAATTAATAGCTGAAGATTCCTGTGAATGTTTCTATCTTAACCTCGTTGAAATGTTACGACATACCTGAAGTAATCTCGACACGTTGGCAGCTCGTACATCTCGCTGTCGCGTTCCTCAAAATTTTCAATTTTTTCAAGTGTACTAGCGGTTTTTCTCATCGCGATTTCGTTCTCTTCCTTTCTCTCTTCTTGGACGTTCGGTCGTTCTCGCTTCCATCGCTGCAGCCTATCAGCTAGTTGAACTTTCGACGAAAAAAGAAACGTGTTTTTGCACACAACTCTGCTTTTTTAACCTCTCCAATCTTTCCTACTCGGCTTTTTCTCACAGCATCATATGATTAACAAATATGTTCTTTGCCGTTACTCTTCTTCTTTTTCAAACCATTCTTAGCTCACTTCACTTGTACCACTAATTGTCAACTTCACTTCGGTGGCGTGACTAGAGCGACGTTTATGGTAAATTTTTGAAGCTTACCGGTACACGATTCTTGAACCAAAAATTCGAGTTTTTTCCGTATACGTTCGGCCTCCTGTACTCTAGTCTTCATGCAACTTTTACTATATCGTGTTAAATTCGTACATCATTGTGCTGCAAACTTCAATTCAATACCTGTTTTCATTTTCGAGAAAGACTAGTTTCGAAAAAGTTCTCCGTGACCTATGTCAAATCAGTTCCTAATTTAGATTAATAATTTGTAAAGTTTTACTAAGGTAACTGCATCATTCGTAGATTTATTTTTTTGTCGCCATCCACTTTAGTAATCCCTGTATAAACACAATAACCTTTAAACTTGACGCTGATTGCTATTGGTAGCAGTCAGCTGTATTATAAAGCACGGTCTGAGAAACAAGCGTCTGCTGCATGACTAAAAACGAAAATAATTAGATGGAGGTAAGTATTTACGTTTGTTTTGACACGATAATATGTTATTTTTAACGAAGCTTGGTGTACATACCTTTGAAGTTATCCAGAATCTACTTTTCATGATAACTTGACCAAACTTTGCGTGTGGATGAAATGTGAAGTATGGTAAAAACTATCGTTTCGTGCTGTCTGACCTAAGCGGTGGTTTTGTACTGGCGAACTCATCCCTGAGTGTTAACTACGCTTTGACTTTATCTGTTTTATTGTAATTTAGACATCTAGTAGCACATTTTATTAAATTAATAATATGTTGAACTGATGTTTAACTTTGGGCTTCTTAATTCCAATTATTCAGTTGTCTTTCTTTTAACAATTGTATTGTTATGTATCGTAAATATACCTTCAGGTGTGTAAATTTTGTATTTTCACGTTGAAAATCAACTATATAAAAACTTTGACATTTCGATTCATATTAAGTGCGTGCACCTAATTCTGATCAGAGACGATTTTAAAATGTTGAGTCAATGTTTTACATTTCTGCGGTATTCACGTTCGTTCATAGTTATTTGTATGTACACGACATACCTGAGTCACAAATTAATCTGAGACTCATTCGGAATAGGTGGATTGATTCTAATCCAGATTAGATCATTCATATTCAACCTAACTTATAATCAATTGACTCGATTATTATAATTATAGAGTTTACATTATATTATTAATTCGATGATTATATTTATAGAGCCATAGTTGAAATCGTGATAAGTAATCGGAAATAGGCCTAGGAAATTACGGAAAAGTTTGCAAATTCAAATTTTCTGTAAGTTAAAAAATTTAGAAAATGCAAGATTGTGCTGCGTTGTGCTCGACCTATCGGTAAATCTTTTCAGGACGATTCTTTCGATTGTACCACCAAGGATTCATCTGTATGCTGCTCTTTAACCCTTTTAGTGCCGGGCGATAAACAGGTGCATATGCGAGAATAACCGGCCAAATTTCACAATTTTACTAGGGTATGGGAAAATGCTTATAAAAACCAAAGGAGAAGGAGTATTTACATGATTAAAAAAGAGAACAAAATAATGACGCTAGTTTTTCTCTACTCATTTAAAATTACATCAATAACAAAGGTATAAATGTTAAAATGAAAAAGTAAAAGTTGAGTTCTTTCTTACAAAACGTATTTGCACATACAAAAAGTCATCTTTTCATCAGAATTTTATATGGAGCAATTATTATGAAGTATATACTTTGCATTTCCAATGGATTTTGTAACAAGATAAACAATATTACATAAAAAAAATAAAAAATAACTTGAAGGTACATGGAAGGTCCTCCAAGCGAAAGGAAAAAGTCGTCATCCACAAAGAGTTAAGACGAAAAACTATTTTTTTAATTCTTTTGAATGAAATTAGATCATTTATAACGTATTACAAATTTATTTTGAGATAGAGTTCTTCCGCAATGCGAATAGTAAAGCGATACAAGGCGCGGGCCGATATATCGGCTCTGGCACTTCTCGCCAGTGCAGCAGGAGCCGATATATCGGTCTCCGGCACTAAAAGGGTTAATGATTGACACTAAAATTTGTATGACATCAGGATTGTGCTGAGTTGTACTTCGCTTCGTTAGACTAGCAAAATTTAGCACAACCTAAGGTGGTACAAAAAAACCACTTGCTTATCTCGCCGTACTCAATGTTTACGTACAAGCGAAGCCTCAGGGATACCATACAAAGGATTGGTCTGAGGTTTTCTTTTAAGAAAAATTTGTTAATATTAGTTGAGCTCAATATTTTATAAATTTGTTTAAATTGTAAAATTGCAATTATTTCCGTGGTTTCCTACATCACGGAGAATTTGTTCCGAAATGATTTTTTCTTGAACACAACAACAGGTATCAAATTAAGGTTTGTAGTACAATAATGCCGAAGCTTAGTACAACTTAAGACAAGTTGAATTTTTTGGAAAAAAAATGTAATGGCGTAAGAAAAAGGTTTTTTCTTCTTAAAAAGGAAAAATGGCATAAAGAAAAAGGTTTTTAAAATACTCGTTTTTTGACATGAAAAGTTATATATTAGGCACAACTTATTATAGTATATATACATTAAAAATGTTTTTCACATACTTCAAAAATTTCTTAATAAATTTGCATAAAGTTTTAAACCTGTATACGTTATTTTTTAAACAAAAAAGTGTTAAAATTTACTTTTCTTTACGGTCTTTGGACAGGAATGACCTCTTAATTTGAAGCTAGAAGTACTAATTTCACACACATCTAAGTACTTCGATATCCGAATTGGATAATTTGGAATACCTGAACACCCAAAAGTAATATTATTCATAAGCAATAAACAATAAGAATAAACATTTCATGGTTGAAAAATTTAGACAGCTATATAAAAACCGTCGAACGGCAGCTCGGTTCAAAAGTTTTTCTTAATCTTTTGCTTGTATAGAACATTTAGAGCGCAAATAACGCAATCTAGGGTAAAAATGAATATTTTGTAAGAATTATATACATATACAAGGTTATTCACGACAAACGCATCAGCTGAAATTGGACGCGATTGAACAATCCGTTAGTCGAGGTAGTGTGGTCTTGTTAAACAGATGAAAGATTCTGAAGCTCATGATGTTAATAATGTTATGACGTTACATCTCATTTCTTTAATGATGTCACACTGTTCTGATTGATGAAATCACCCATTTGTGGCCAATTTCATAAGCGAATAAGCCTGTACACGTTTAAGGGGTCTACCCTAATTAGAATTTTCAAAAAATCGATTTTTTTATTGCATTTTTTGAAAGTATACATACTGAAAAGTATCATACTAAAATTTTATAAAGATCCGAGCAGTCTAAGTGTACTTTTGAGCGACGTTTACTTAGCTACCTGAGCGCGCTTATAGTATACGCACCGCTCGGATCGGTACTACCTACCTGCCTTTGTATACATGAGGAGCTGCTACCTTTTGTAACCAGAACGAAGCGAAGGCAGGCTATTTTGGATGAAAATGAGCGTTATGAAGAAACTGAAGGCATAATGTATGGTGCAGGCATCGCTGATTAGACGTAAGATCTTTTCTCGATTTTAAAGAAAACTTTTAACGCGTTTTTCTCAAAATGACGTTTTTGGACGGCTTGTTGATAAAATCTCCGAAACTATTCAACCGACCCTTACCAAAATTTTACCACATGTTCTTTATGACTATAGCTATAGCGCATATCATACGAATTTTGAAATTTTTAGTGTAACTATTTTTTTGCAAAAAACGATGAAAGAAACGTGCTTTTTCGTACTTTTTGGAAAAATGGCCGCCATTTTGTCACTTTTTAAAAAAATCAAAAATCGTATGATATGCGCTATAGCCATTTACCTACTGAGTTTAAAACCATTTTTTTTTCAGATCATCCATTCCAGAGATTTTATCAACAGCGCACACCCATCTTTTTTTTGGACCTGTCTTCTCCCCCATTTTTCTGTACGAAAACTGAGTAAAATGAATATAACAAAAATTTGTTTGTGTATTTTAAGAGTGTATTTTTTAGACCAAACACTGTTTATATCCATATTTATAATTTATACCGGTCAAAAAAATTCGTGAAAATAGCCTTTTTTTTGCCCGTCTAATTAGGGTAGACCCCTTAACAGATTTAGACAGCTGTCAATTCAAAGAATACAATTGCTGAGCGCTGCGAGTTAATCAAGGAGCTTCAAATTTATATAGAATTAAAGTATTGTTATTATTAGCTTTCGATGGTTCCTCGTTGTCGGTTTGAGTGGATATTATTTTTTCATCGTTCTGTATTTGCGAAAATTATAATTATTGATATGAAGTGTCCATTCCTTGTCAAATTTTAAGGAATGCCAGTTTTTCTATTTCTCATTTCATGCCCTCGAAGGTTTGTGTCCTTTCTAACTTAACGTCCTCGAGCCCTGTGATTTCTTGAAGTGGTATCATCGACTCCCTAAGTTCTGTGAATTTAGGATGAATGCTAGCAATTTTGCGATAGATTCGAGGAATTTATGATCGTTTATAGAAATTGCGCATGATTGAAAAGCTTTTAGAATCTTTTCGAACCTTCGATGGTTCGTGTCCGCGTTAAATTGTGCAGCATCTTTCCTAGAGTCGGCAGCCCTCTCAAATGACGCTTTGTTACACCTTTCTTTTCCCTTAAACCCGGGAGAAGCTTCTACAATCTTCCTCAATCTTCATCCGAATCCCTTCTTGACCTTGTTTATTGAGATACATGAATTCTCAGGACTTTTGTTGGTTTTCCAATATCAGATTATTCGAAAGAAAAACTGACTGTAAGGGTGCTTTCATATTAAAATGGCCGAAAAATAGATCATTTTTAGGATTTTCTTTCAAAGAATCGGTAAAATAAAATTTTCAAGCTTTATTTATACATTAATCAAGCACGAACAAATTTTTCTAATTTCCTGTCGCTTCATCTTGTAGACGGCGTTGACTGCACCGATCTGTTTTAAAAATACTCCTTACTGAGTGCCATCCTAATTCGTCACCAGGTAGTCTGAAAAAAATGTCATTGTTTCTCGATCATTAGACTGATAATTCTGGCTTTATCTATAAAGATTCCAAAAAGAACAAAATGGCGATGATTGACACGCTTTTAAACACAAAATTTGTATAAAGGTTTTTCTTTCATGAAAAATAGGAGATACAAAAAATGTTTTGTTTCAGAAGTTGATTGTCGATAAGGCCAGAATTAATTCATGTTTACGTAAAATGAAACCTTAGTCATCCCAATCGGTAAATAAATTTTTTTCGTTATTGTGGCGCTCAGTTGAAAAAATGTTTCGAGAAAAACGCATTTAAAGTTTTACCAAGAGTTTATCGGTTTATTTTTCACGAATTAAATGATGTTTGGATTAATTACCTTCAATCAGCTATTTCTGCACCATATAGCAATCCCTTGGTTATTTCGAGATCAACTTCCAACTCACTGTTATCTTTTTTTCTATACATTCTGGACTCCTTAGATCGTTCGCTGCTTAGGTAGCCAGCTGATGCGATACGCTCTTGATTTCGTTGACTACTAAAAGCATTTACATGGCAACCGGTATTTACTCCCATTACTTCTAATATCCTCAGAGAAGTCATGCATCCTTCACTGAAAACGTATGATGTAGTCCAAGTTGAAATTTTAATAATATTTTTGTCCCCGAATATCTCTTTGGGCGCAAGCTGCCATACGCATTTATTGAACCTCTCGTTGTTATTTTGAGTGCTTCTACCCAAACAATGTTTCAATACCTCCTCAATTGTTAAATCTTCCAGTATCGGTTTAATGATATCTTGAACTTCTTGATCCAGAGGTGGTTTGTGGGAGTATTCTGCATTGGCAACCTGTCATTCCAAATACTTGCAATCGTGTCGCGGGTTTGCGTCCGTTGATATTTTGTGATAAAATCCAGCCAAGTTAAGTTTCTTGACATTTCCCTCATTAATATTGTTCTGTTAATTTTACCGTTTTATTTTGCACAGAAATTATTATTTTTATATTATTTTATATTATTTTTATTTCTTTATTATTATATTATGATTATTATATTATATTATTATATATGAAATTATTATTATATTTGCATGCTGCTCCTACCTACGTTCCGATCTTCAGTCACTTTTATGGCTGTAGAATTTTAACCATAACAATATTTATCGAAATGTTTGAACACAGTATTCTTGAGACGTTGTACTATCTGAATAAGCAAACAAAAAATCGACTTTTTGACAAATTTTAATGAGAAAGAATCTTTAAAAATCTCAAACGATTTCTGGAGTTCAATCTTCGATAGTTTCCGAAAGATTCCAGGAAATGGGTTAGATCGATAACAATAACTAAAACTCTAACCGGCAGTATTGCTGGAATGATAATGGTTTTTTAAGAACCCATCATTTGTCAATCTTTTACCCGGTGCCAGTCACTTGCTTTTTTCAAACAACGTTTGTCACATGGGCTAACATATAACAGATAAATTTCTAATATTTTTTTTTAGTATACTCTTAGTAATGTCCATATTAACCGTTTATTGTGTCATTCAATTCAATAATGACATATACGCTTGATAGACACAAGATTATAATCTGTATCGATATTTCAGTGACATACAAAAAAATTGGGTGCTGGGATGCTCTTTGGGTTCTTGGTGCTATAGTGGAACTTCGAAAACTCGAATCTCAAGAAAACCGGAATATGCTTCGAGTTATCGTAGTTTCGACCTATCAGGGTTTTTAAGTTATAAAGGTGAAGCATCCAAAAATTCGAAGATTCATAGTCTTATAGAGGTTTTTGACTTATAGAAGTTGAGTTATCGAAGTCCCATTATTATATCAAGGCGATCAGCGCCAAGTTAAACAAAGAAGGGTTCCCTGCATGAAAGGACGAACTGCACTGTGAATGATTCATTAATCAAGTAATCACGCTCGACTTATGCGAAACATCACGAAATAACGTGAATTGAAAGGTAGAATAGATTTGGTATTCAAGAATATTGACGAAATAAAACGTTTAATTCAAGTGAAAGGATATACCGATCAACTCATAAGAGATTTGAAGAGACTTCATTTAAAGTGAGAAAAATTTAATTTCTCAAAACTTAAAAATTTTCTTATGGCAATCAAGTTGGCGGAGCTAGAAATTCGAAAGGAATACAAGATTAGCAGTATACGAAAGATTCAAAGAAAATATAGAATGAGATTAATTGTTGAATTGGAGAACAGCTTCTTTCTATCATCCACTTTTAAGTCTTGTTTCATTTCATTTTTGATTCCATCATTAATGTCATCTTTAATAAGATCATCTTCCGTTTGAGATACATTCACTAAATTAGGTAGTAGAATCAAAACCTCGAGAAATTGTTAAAGATTCTTAAAATCAATTTTTCTTTCGAATAATTTGATATTACAACACCGGCAAAAGTCCTGGCAATTCCTAGAATCAACTTGCTTTTTAAGCAGGTTTTAGCTTTTTAATTTTAATTGTGTTATGATTTACAAATTTTATGTTATTACTAGAAAGTCAGTTATCCTTTAGAGTAATTACGGTAATAACGAAGATTTCAACAATTGCGTTACGCAATTCTATGCAACGCCCCACCATACGCGGAAGATTTAACAGATAAGATTCAAATGTAGTGTATTTCGTGTTGTCGTTGAGTGACGTATAACTACGTATTAAGCACATGCTCAGAATGGGGGTATTGTCGGTAGGTGCGCCATTGTTTTCGTATTATCGTGAGTCATGCAGTTGGATTGCAGTTTGTTGAGTGAGAACCTACTGTTAAGCATAATATGGAAGAAGAGTCGGGGATAGAGTCAAGAATTTATATAACACGTGCGATTAGCCTTATCAATTAATACCAACGTCTACTTTGCGGCTGTGTGTACTATTATCAAAACGTTATATGATCTTAGTGACGTGACATGCATAAGTTTATGATTAAGCTTACCGTTGTACTAAATGGAAATTTCACTATAACATTAATTCCCTTAACAAACTCAGCCCAAAATAGGTACTGCATCGGTTTTGATGATTTATTTTTGTTTGAAAGAAGAAGAAGGTAAAGGAATCGAAACAGGACTTATTAAATAGGACTCGGGCAGTTAGTGAATTAGCGATAGATTAGGGGGGGGGGGGGGATATCCAAACTGTTCCTTGGACACTAGTTCTCTTTGGTGCATTAGAACGATTTCAAAGTTGGACACATTTTTTGTATAAAAATCAAACTTAGTGGTAGATGATTTCCCGCTGAACTTCAGCAAATTTGTAAGAGCTTTATCTCAACTACTTTGTAACAGTATCAGAAATGTTTCTGAACGCTTTAGGGCATATTTCGTGTAAGCAATATTGATGCACATCGTTGTATATACATGGTGAGTCGTTTAACTTGGCACAAACGAATATCTCGGAAAGGAAGTATTTTACGAAATAAATGTTCGAACAAATTTCGTTTGGTTTCAAGGGGGAAAAATGCTGTGTTATTTTTTATTGGCAGCGGTTTTCAAGGTTTTTCCAAGGTCAACTTTGTTTTTTTAAATGGGAATCCGTATATTTTACTGCAGAATGTTATGCTATATAAAAAACCAATTAATGTTTATCTGAAACATTTTTTAATAGGATCAGAATTTTCAATGTTATTTCAACATCAAGCGTTGACCCCGGGATTATTAATAAGTATAGCGATTTTGTAGATACGAAAATCGGAAGAGAAGAAAAAAACTTAATTAATGTTTCTTTCTTGCGTAAATAACCTATTCATTGTTAATATTGCCAAATAATATTATAATAAATGTTCAAAAAGGTTTCCTTCAACATCAATGCATTTTCGAACTCTCTTGAGCTAGAAAAAAGCCTTTGTTCGAACATTTTTTTCGTAAAATGCTTCTTTTCTGAGATATTCTTTTGTGCCAAGTTAAACGACTCACCCTATATACATTTGTTTAAACACTAATGCTTGATAAATGATAATAATTTAACATTAGAGTTACGAGATCCGTAGAATTTGACGGATTTCGTATTTCATTAGTAAAATTACAGAAACCATTACTATTATTTTTTTACAATTTTTACTGACTTTTATTAATGTATCTGAAAAAATTACGTTGAATATATATAATATCTGTTAATATTATATAATGGAATTGTTTCTAAATTAAATATATCGATTTTATATAGGAAATACGTATTTTCGTTCACCCACTACCCGTTATCGAGAAATGTCTGTAAACCTTATTGTTAAATAATGATATTCCATTATTAGTTATATTTCATCGCACGAAAATTTTAAGAAATGTCTAATATCAGTTATCAAGAATCTTTGGTATCTGTAATTAGAGAATTTCTATGTAGTGGGTACATGATTATCAAAAATTTACTGAATAATTGAAATCATAACCTTCAAATCCACGACTTCGTTGTGGGTATTTATCATGGCCGAAAAAAAACCAACACTCTGCGAAATCGTAACATATACGATAAACACCCAAAAAATGTGATATGCGATTAGTATTATATTCGCGAGGCAATTACCATTTATAGCAATTCCTCGATGTTGCTAAGTTTCAAATTTTCTCATATTGCAGAATTGCTAAAAATCTTTCACATAAGCGTTTCAATAATGTATTGCGCGCACTATATAGTGATATTTACATAAGAATTGCACTGTCGGCACACCGCAAGTTATAGGAATTATAAGAAGTATACTCACTACGACACCTATAGGAAATAGCAATGGAAACGTTCGCTTACGACTGCTACGCAGATTCTATGCATCCATGCTTGTTTTTCTATCGCGAACATTCTGCTTACCTTGCACAAGTTTGTCAGTGGTTTTTCTAAATATGGCAGTTGAAGTCAGCAACTTCTCTGCTAATTTTCTACGACTTGTACTTGCTGGGTAGATATTAGTTTATTTTACGTATTTGAATGAATCGTCAATACTTTCTTTCGAAGTTTGAGGAATAGATTGATATGAAAGAAAATTGATCTATAGAACGCGATTAAAATGTTTAATAAATTTTTCTTGTATATCTTGGAACGGATCGCAGGAGTCGTAGCGTATCACTGCGATCCTGACCAATTAAAGCGGAAACGAGAGATCGAAAATTTTTTGTAGCAATCCCCTTACCCTCGTTCTCGGAAAAGCTTCTAGAACCTTCGATAATTTCCTCTTTCCTCTACTTAATGCAGATTCCAGACAGCATCCGTATTTCGGAAGCCCCTTGGACTTTGAGTTCGATTCAAGGAATTTTGCTTTTGTCAGCGCTTCCATTCCAGAAAATTTGCAAGCCTTCATTAGTATTTGATCTTCAGAATATAAAAAACTCCAGATATTGTTTGTTTAATATTCTTCAGAATTTGAATTAGTCAATAGCCTCCAGTAACCTTTATGCGGAAACCCCTTTGACCTTGAAGTCGAATCCAGGAAATCCAAGAAATCTCCACTTGCTAATCCTAAAAAAAAGAGTTCCCTACAGAAAAGGGCGAGATACACCGCGAAGTTGTCATTAATCAAGAGATCACACTCGACTTATGCGAAATATTCAGAAACAACGTGAATTGAAAGTTAGAATAGATTTGTTCGAAAGAATGTCGAAATTAATTTTTAAAATTAAAGAAATCATGTGTGCTGAAAATATTGTATTCCTTTTGAATAAAATACAGCAATATTTTATTTTAATTTACAGCCTATACATATGAAATGTGGCACTTTGAGAAAAAAATAGTCTCAAGTAAACGTAGGGGATAGCCGCATTTTCCAGACAGGAAATTCCGTATCTGGACTCAAAATCATCGTACGGGATACTTTGACAGGTGTGACCACGAAGACTTAATGAAGATAAATGGTATGATTAACGATATGTTTTTCAGAAATAACTATTATATGAATGTACAACAACATTAAAATGTTTAATACAAAATATAGATTTCATCGCATATACATATACAGTAACGTCCAATTGAAGTGCAACACTTGAATTTTTTACATATCTGTGAAAGTATGACAGATTTCGAAAAATCAAAGACATATTTTTTAGGAAATTTCCTTCCCGTTCGAATGGTAAAGGTTTTATCCCGATCGGACACAAAATGGCCGAATGGCAGGGGTTGGAGTGAAAAAGTGTATTTTGGAACTTTTTGAAACATTCGAGATCTAGTAGTTCCGGAAGGAAATTTATATTTCTAATTAGGGCACGAGAGAGAGCATCCTTCAGCATTAAAAAAACACCCCCATTGAACCCCTATAGGATCACTCTAGGGGGAGTTACACCCCCTTGAAGTGAAAACACTTAAATGGCCATAACTTCCAAACGCGCCGGCCAATCTGGTCCAGTTTCTGTGTGATATCATCTTTAATGATACTGCAGATTCTCACAAAATTATTGTTCTCGGAGATGATCCCGTGACGGAGATCTCGAGATTTTGAAAGCGTACCCGAAGCTTCCCCGCCATTTTTCATTAGCAAAGCGATGAAATAGAAGTTTCATTTTTATCCACGTTGTAGCTGAGATTTCAACGATTAAAACGCGCTTTTAAACATCCAACTATGAGTTTGCTAAGGGGTTAAATGATCCGTTTGAAAAAACGCCTAAATTTTGCGAGTTCGGCTCGAGGCGCTTGAGGAACAATTGTTTGGCGCGCGTGGTAGGCTAGTATAGTATCATTAAAGATGATATAGCACAGAAACTGGACCGGATTGGCCGGCGCGTTCGGAAGTTATGGCCATTTAAGTGTTTTCACTTCAAGGGGGTGTAACTCCCCCTAGAGTGATCTTACAGGGGTTCAATGGGGGTGTTTTTTTAATGCCGAAGGATGCTCTCTCTCGTGCCCTTATTAGAAATATAAATTTTCTTCCGGAACTACTAGATCTCGAATGTTTCAAAAAGTTCCAAAATGCACTTTTTTACTCCAACCCCTGCCATTCGGCCATTTTGTATCCGATCAGGATAAAACCTTTACCATTCGGACGGGAAGGAAATTTCCTAAAAAATATGTCTTTGATTTTTTGAAATCTGTCATACTTTCACAGATATGTAAAAAAATTTAAGTGTTGCGCTTCAATTGGACGTTACTGTATATGTATATGTATACATTGCGAACTTACTTGTTGAATGAGGAGCGACTTACCAACATCTTCTGTGAATTTAGCATGTCGCTCGTGTCTAAATTGGACATCATTAAACTAAATTCTGTGTATATTGATCTGACTTCTTCAAATTGACTGCTTACTATTATTCAATTGAATTTGGAGGTCTTCATGCTCTAGAAATACAATCACAGTCATGAAATATTTGGTTAACACAAATTTATTATTATCCGGGTCATTGAAAGGTTCCATTGCGTTTCATTTTAATTTAGGTTGATTCAATCAATTTTTCTGTTAATTGACAGTTTATCTTTACATTTTACAGAGCCAGTAACACCAATATGAAACTTAAATATACGTGTCATTTTATCAGGATAGATCTTGGTTATACTTAATTCCCATAATGACATTTAAATTTCATACTATCAAAACAAAGATGAATTTCAAATTATTTATTATGTTCTAGACAATAAATTACCGTTAGATTGATCTTATATATATTTATTTATTTATTTACTTATTCTTCATAAGTGGGACAAAGAACTTGTATCCTATCATCGCACAATAGTTCATATATCTGATAAGTAAGAAGATATAATATCAAATTGCGTACCAAAGCGATCTGAACTTGGAAGTGGATATTAATATTTTCAAGCGTTGTGTGAAAATATTATCGAGTTCCATGAATTTTTAATGATCGATATTATTGTAATACTTTATTTCATTAAAAGAAAGAGAACGTGATAAAATATTTTCGAAATATATTCCAACATATGTGGCGCAACGAAATCATGCAGCAAGGTAAAGAAACATTGAAACAATGACAATAAAACCAATGACGCAGATACGATAAACATCTCTGAAACGTCATATGTAATCAATTGTAGATTTTTTGCAGAGCGTCTATGTATTGAAAGTAACGTCACTTTGTTGTTTCGCAACAACGTAAGTCGAGTTATTTTTGCTTCCTCATAGAGGAAGCTATGTGACGGTGGAAAATTTTATTTTCGAGATTTTCATATTACTTACTATGTTCAGAATGTGCCAAAACATCGAGAAAACACATTTGGAGAAAATGTTCGGATGTGTGTGTTGTGTGTGTAATAGTCTTCAAAAATTCAAACGTATATAACTCGAGAACGGTTTTAGCTACGGCCTCCAAATTTTGGAGGCATGTGCAGCTGTATAATCTCTTCATTGACTTTTTTGATTTTCGTCATAATTTAAGCTGCGACTCGGATTTTATGTCGTTTTCAACTTCCCAAAAAAAGACGTTACCAGTCTAACGATCGCAAATTTTGTGATATTCGTCTAAATAGTTCTTGACTAATTGTAAGAGATTTGTATCTAAGGTTGGCTGGTATTGCATTTGGGTCGAATCCATCGAGAAGTTTGATTTTATAATATTTTGAATTTTTCGAAAAATCAAATTTATCAATATAACTCCCGTCAACTTTAACCTATTGAGCTCCAACTTTCCGAAAGTATAGAATATCATTCAGCCGTGATATGTGTTAAATTTGGCAGAGATGGGCAAAACGGATCGGATTCTACATATGTATATTCAAGTTTTTTAATTTTTAAGTCCCTATATGAGGAAGCCAAAGATTTAAAAAAATAAAAATGCTTCCTCATATAGGGACTTCGTACACTATACCTACGATTCGGAGGAAGCAAATTGCAAGTTTCAACTTTCAGCTTATTTTACATGTTCTAAATGTATACAATAACAATAATTGTTATATCATAAGATGTGCAATAAGAGATTTTATCTAGTACCAGTTTAGGAATTTATTAGTTTTGTGGTAACATTGATTTGGAATATTCCAGAACGTATCGAAAGTTCTATACATTTTATCATATAACTGGTCTCTAGTGTGAATGGAACTCTGAACTTTAGTTTAATTGAACGATTAATGAATTAAGGAAATAAACATAACAGAAGCACTGCGTAACATCCCTAACTTTTCGTTACATAATGTAAGATGATAACTCTTAATTATATTCCAATAGACCAATCAATTTAAAAATACTTTCCTCTAGTTATGTTAGGTCAAGGTTATTTTTCAGATATATAATTTAGTACCTATTGTATAACAAACTGATGTGACCAACCTGCTGTTAATCGAGGTGTGTTTCGATTTTTTCCCGTTTCATTTTCAAAATGGAAATACGAATGGGAAATATCTCGTACTTTATTCAGATTCAATACTATATCTATATACAGGGTGTTCGTTATGAAACGCACTGTAGTAATACCGTTACATTCCTTTTCAAATTCTAATGAATACGTGTATTTTCATTTTTTATTTCATATATCAAAATTTCGAGATTATCAAGGTTGAAGTTGCAGTAATGTGACCAATCAGAACGCGCTTAAACGGAGCGTAGATGACGTCCCGAGCCAGCCCGCAAGGCCTGCTTACAGTAGGCCAATAACACTAAAAGTATCGTCTCTTGTAATTTACTCAATTACATGCAAATAAACAGGGACACTACGACGATATTCTTAGTGTTATTGGTCTACTGTAAGCAGGCCTTGCGGGCTGGCTCGCAACGACATCTACGCTCCGTTTAAACGCGTTCTGATTGGTCGCATTACTGCAACTTCAACCTTGATTATTTCGAAATTTTGATATATGAAATAAAAAATGAAAATACACGTATTCATTAGAATTTGAAAAGGAATGTAACGGTGTTACTACAGTGCGTTTTATAACGAACACCCTGTATATGTATGGAATGATGATGTTTAGTCCATACATGTATGTCTTGTAACGAAAGAAAAAGATAAGACATAGATAGAAAGATACTCTAAGGTACGACACGATCTTTCGCTTACAATTGACTCGATACTCTTTCCGAATTTCCCAGGACTACGCAGTACGAAACAAACTATACTTAGTGAAATGCCGGATGGACACTAGACGCATCGTTGCGTCACGATACCTAAAGGAACTACCCGGAAAATATGAAAAGAGGTCCGACTAGCAGGAACTAACAAAAAGGTATGGTAGAGGGGCTGGTTCAACGCTGATGTTAAAGAAAGGAGAGATAGAGGAAAAGATAATGAGAAGAAATCAGATTGAGAACCCATGAAATTCAGTAACAGAAACCATAACACATTGACCCTTTTATTCTTGGACTTCGAATATAATAAAATTAACAATGTAACAATTTCGAGAAACTACATAAATGTTACGCGAGACAAGGTCCTCTATGGAACACGTTAACAATATTCGGGATAGAATAGATAATTACTACAAAAGCTACACAAGATTCGAGAGAACGCGAAAACAGAAAATATATAACGTAAATTAACGAAAAGACAATACGTGAACTCACGAGACGCATGGAACACGGATTAGTTCAACAATTCTCCAGGGTCAACGAGGCATTAGTCTACCCTCAATAATACATTTAGAAAATACAGAATCTCATAACGGAAGGCACGGAATCTTTTCCTGTCTGGCGAAACGCGAACATCTCCTAGGTCGAAACCAGGAGGAATAACGAAACAGATCTATACATGCCAATCCACGGAAGCCAAGATAGAAAAGATTTCGCCCTTTAGACAAAAGTGCTTACCTAAGCGTTACAATTCGATACTAGGTGCGGGACAGTTACTTTAGCGAGACCGGCCAAGACGGCTAACGAAGAACGAATGTCGCTACTGGCACGGTCCCAGACTATAAAATAGTGCCCTTTTCGGCCAATCATCGTCGAAAAAGAATTACTCACTAGGATTGCTAAGCACAATTATGGAAGTATGTCACTGGACTCAAAATATAAACTATACGAATTTACTTTAAAAGCAATATATCACCAATAACCCTTCACGAGAAGGACACGATAGACTCGATAAATAATTGCCGGAGCCTTTTCGTGATCGCCGCTATACGATACACGGGAGGTCGGTTAAAAGTTAAAAAAAAAGCAAATCCCGTTCGCAGTCTAAACCGGCGGTATGACGTCACGTCTAATCGGTTGACCCGGGATCTTCGGAACTGTCACTAGCTTGCTGCAGTAGCTTCAGGTTGATCAGGTTGCTCTGGTGATGATCTTCGTCCGGACCAGGTCGGGACGGCTAGGTGGCGGAGTTCACGAAATCTCACGCCGGGGTAGCTCCTGCTCCCCATCTTCTTCAATACCGTTGATACTCCCCCTTAGGGACATTGGTACCGGCCGTAACGAGAAGAACGAAACGGTTCATGGCGATATCTTCCTCGATGCCGACCCCCTACTTAATTCGAGAATCGTCGGTGGCGGAGGAGGCGTCTATTGATTTTGAATCATCCTCCTACAATAGAAATTAACCTAATGTCCGATATTTGCAATAATTGTGACCCTGGAGTTCTTGGCCGGTAATTTGTGTAACGCGAACTTAAGAGACGGCAATACATCCCGCATGATAAACACGACAGTCAATTTATTCCAGACTCGTGACGTGAATAACGTCATAGTATATATACATCATTACCCCAATAGTAGTTCAACAATTTCATGCTCCGATGATACTATAAATCATGTTCTATAATTAGTGTTCTCTTCAATGTTCTCTTCATGTTCTCTTCAAAGCAGAAGAGAAATGATAAGCTAAGATAAATTGTGTTTATATTTACTTTTCAATTATTAGTATTATATCGTAATAACTCACAATTAAATTTAATTATCAATCGATTGTAAATAAAACCCGCAGTGCTTTTTTTCTGAACTAACCCTTATTTATAATAATTGATGTAATCGCTTGAATCATTATTTTAATAATGAAATAATTTGCTGTTTAGTTTTTAATGTTTCCCTCGTTTCAATCGAAAAATTAAAATTATTCTGGGCATGTTATACAAAAACATGTTGCACGTGTTGTACAATACTAATTCGGTCTTCAACTGATTATTTAACAAAATAATATAAATAGTATGAAATAACAATGTTCAACATTACAACCCAAGGGTTATTTTTGTTAGATTCATTTTTAAATCAATGCACGTCATACTTGGTAATTATGTTTATGGATATAGCCACCTGTTACATCCCAGCCAACGTATACCGTTCGAAAGTTGTCTTTTAGGGATCATAAAGATGACTGTAGGATTTATGTGCTATTTAGGACCTAAGTCTTTTCAGAGTATCCATTACTTTTATAATTATTTGTTATGTCTTAATGTAGTGTTTTGAACGTGTAATATGTTTAGAAATAGTGCAATAATAAAAATAAAAACATGCAGAGTACACATGTAATTTACGTGAAAATTGTGAAATGCGTCAGGTGACTTTTTCATGGAATTGTATGATCATGATTATTTGAGGTTACTCATTGCAAATAAAACTACGTCTCTAGAATTAATCCGAATATTTGCTTAATAAGAATTTCACAGAATGATTTATCTGTGCTAAAGTACAAAGAATGAACGTTGAATGTTTACAAGACGAGGATTGTCTATGAAACGACTGTTAGCAATCTAAGAACATGCTAATATCTCGATTACAAGTTATTGCATAACAATAATCGCAGTAGTTTTCACTTTCATGCAAAAGAGTGCAGGAGGATGACGACGTAAATTACGGAAAACATTCCTCTTTTCACGTTTTACCAGCGAAGCTGCTTTGTTACGCAGTTAGTATCGTTCATAACTTTTCCACGGTTACATAATTTAATTTAATTAACATACACCTTAATTTCTATGTTGGCCTATATAGTTTTTTCACTATAGCAACGATAAAGATTCTTTCATTAAATTTGGAAAGAATCCCTTTTACAAAAGAATATCTATTAATATATTTCTTATAAATATCATGCATCATATCAGGAACGGTTATTAATGAAACATTAAATAAATTTACTAGTAATGCATGATAGGTTTACGACATGTATAAGACGGATGAGAAGAATGAAATTGCGCTTGACTAAAATTTCGTATTGAGAAGCAGTTAATGCTGATAATGCATATTTCAGTACATCTCAGCCTATCCGGTCATGTTGAATTCATATTGCATTGTTGCATTTTGATTTGTAATCTCGATCCGAGACTGCCCCGTATTTGTTTTTGTTGAAATGTCGGCTGGATGTCGAATTATATTTTAGGTGTCGAAAGGTGTTGACCATATGCAGCCTTGTTAATGAAAATAGATACTTTGATTGCAACGTTTCAACCCATGGTGCGGGTCATCTTCAGGCCTTTATTAATACAAACAAGTAAGAACGAAAGTTAACAATGAATATAATAAATTAATGGTACATGAACTAATTATACAAACATGAGACAAGAAAGAATCGTAAGGTGGATTGACTAAAACTATACTTACAGAAACTAAAATTGCCGCTGGTTAAATGAGGACTTAGTCCTTGGTGGATGAGAAAAGGAAGATCCTGCTTTTAAAATGCCTATTGATTTGAAAGATAAAGATAAGTGTCATATATTTAACTAAGCCGTATGTTCTAAATGGATTAGAGAGAATTAATTGAATGCAAAAAATTTTTTACCTTTTCAGTGATCAATAATGGATCCATAATGGAACCACCAAACTATTAAAAGATGAAGACAAATACACATGAAGAATGGAAGACGGCCATGAGACCGAACATTTAAATTAAAGTTATAAGAAAACGTTAGAGTCCTTTATTGATATTGAAGGACTAGCCAAAGTCAAATTTTAACTGAGTTGTCAAAGCGGGAAATTCAATATCGTAATGAATATCATATGTCATAATTTTAGTTGAAAGATTAATTACATGTGAAGATGAGAATTCTAGTTATTTCTTAAGGATATTGCAATATATGACACTTAGTCTCTCAATGTCGTTTCTGAAGTTTACAGTATTAGAGTGTGTAGATATTTTTATCATTTCAAGTATGCATCTACGGCGATAGTCAACCTCATTGCCTATTATTTTTGTATGTTCAAAATCAAAAGTGTGGCCTGTCTCAATTTTGTGTGTAGTCAAAGCGGTGTGTGCAGAATGTGTGGAGAATGGTTAGTGAACAAAATTAATGTAACCGATAACAAGACCTTAGTAACTACCGACCCAGATCTCAAGTTTTGCATCTCACTACCGTACGTAGAGGGTCTCTCACAACGTTTATCTAAACTGTTTAGAGAATACAAAATCAGAATCACCCACAGGAATGCAAACAACTTGAAATCCTACATCGGGACTACTAAGGACATCATACAATACTTTGATAGATCCAACCTAGTTTACTTGATTCCATGCAACAATTGTGAGAAATGTTACATTGGTCAGACTGGCAGATATCTTAAAAAGCGCATAGCCGAACATAGGTATGATTGTAAAAGAGATAACAAGGCACATTCTGCACACACCGCTTTGACTACACACAAAATTGAGACAGGCCACACTTTTGATTTTGAACATACAAAAATAATAGGCAATGAGGTTGACTATCGCCGTAGATGCATACTTGAAATGATAAAAATATCTACACACTTTAATACTGTAAACTTCAGAAACGACATTGAGAGACTAAAGCCCGTATTCACAACTCGCTCTTAAAGTCACTAACAGAGTCGCTTGGAGTTAAAAGTCACTAAGAAAAAATTTAAAAGCGCGCTATTAGCACTAAAAGCGAGTTCTGAATATGGGCTTATGTGTCATATATTGCAATATCCTTAAGAAATAACTAGAATTCTCATCTTCACATGTAATTAATCTTTCAACTAAAATTATGACATATGATATTCATTACGATATTGAATTTCCCGCTTTGACAACTCAGTTAAAATTTGACTTTGGCTAGTCCTTCAATATCAATAAAGGACTCTAACGTTTTCTTATAACTTTAATTTAAATGTTCGGTCTCATGGCCGTCTTCCATTCTTCATGTGTATTTGTCTTCATCTTTTAATAGTTTGGTGGTTCCATTATGGATCCATTATTGATCACTGAAAAGGTAAAAAATTTTTTGCATTCAATTAATTCTCTCTAATCCATTTAGAACATACGGCTTAGTTAAATATATGACACTTATCTTTATCTTTCAAATCAATAGGCATTTTAAAAGCAGGATCTTCCTTTTCTCATCCACCAAGGACTAAGTCCTCATTTAACCAGCGGCAATTTTAGTTTCTGTAAGTAGAGTTTTAGTCAATCCACCTTACGATTCTTTCTTGTCTCATGTTTGTATAATTAGTTCATGTACCATTAATTTATTATATTCATTGTTAACTTTCGTTCTTACTTGTTTGTATTAATAAAGGCCTGAAGATGACCCGCACCATGGGTTGAAACGTTGCAATCAAAGTATCTATTTTCATTAACAAGGCTGCATATGGTCAACGCCTTTCGACACCTAAAATATAACTGCCCCGTATATTAGGGTATCAGGCTTAACCCTAGCCAATTCACGTGGTGTACCAGAAATCTTAGTCAAGTTTGCAAATAATTGATATGCCATGCTTTACCTAGTTGTTTCTACGATATACTATTTGGAAATGACAACAATTTTCAAATAGCTTTTATGATAAACATCATACTGAGACTTATGTTGGTCGTTTAAACTTATATACAGTGGAGTCTAAGGATATTCAAGAGACAAGAAAATGACGTCGTACTAAATTAACAACGTGATAAGCAAAATGGAAATATGCAGGGATGTATTTATATTCTAACCAAACCTAAGGGAGCATGAAGGATGCAATATGCGGTCGATCGTTACAAGCGGAGTCGTAATAACTGCACTCCACTGTCCTAACTATAATACCTAATCAAAAACATGATTAGAAGCAGTTTTGGAGGCAGAAGTAACGTGGGGTTTTTAAATACCCCATGTGGACCTCTTTGAAACGCCCAGACAAGTGACCCGGTTAAAGTTAAGCCAACACTCGAGTTAGCGATATATGTATCACTGCTTACGTGTGAGGTTTTATGCCTAGAAAGTCATGTGGAGAAATCTCGAGTATTCGACCTACCGGGATAGAGGATGAAACTTTATTATTTAAAAGAGAAAAATGTGAAAAAGTTTGAAAAATCCTTAAAATAAAATAACGATAGTTGATTTATCTGAAAAACTAAAAATTGAAATTCTAACCTCATCGCTGATTTGCAAGCAAAAAAGAAATTTATTTATCTTCAAGAATGAAATTCTGAATCCCATATCGATGCCAGAGACTCGTATTAATTGTTCTCGATAACGTGTGAAAACGATAATCAAAGTTTAATTTTCATGATTACTTTTTCCTATTGTGCTCGTTTTCATTATTACGAGCAGTCACGTACGTTGGCACGAGTTCAGGCTTTGGCCCGATGTTAACACATTGTAGGTCGGAACTGCGCTAATGCCAGTCTAAATAAAGCGTAATTTTACTCTATCGGCTGACAACGTGTTAACATGCCCATAATGGCACAGCATCGGGCTTATATCGGCAAAGAGTTCCGGATTAAGACTGAAGCCCTGGCACCTAATATTGGCCTAAATTTTGCGAAGTTGTAAAACCCCACCTAGCGTATGATGCGCCAAGAGTTTTATTGTTTTCCATTTGTCAGCCTAATATATTTTGCGTAAGAACCACATGTGATGTAATTCAATATGAATCAAATTTATTATTATAATATTTAATTTATCCTCAATATTAATAAAATACGTGAGTAGCTTATGTATTTAACAATGTAATTTGTGTGCGTACGCGTGGACGTCTGCGCAAATGACTGTGATCAAACTTCTATGTAAAACAAAAATTTATATTTAAATTTGTAAAAAACAAAATCAATTTTTAGGTGTTGATCACATATGTATATAAATATCAATCACTACCTATTGCTTCAAAATCGCACATGCGCGATATTTATTCTTATTGGGAAGACGAGTTCGAAAATGCGACCACGTGGTGATACACAATATTGCCTTATTTATAACAAACCTGTTGGAACCTACAAACTTTTATATTATTCTTTGTTTTACTTTTCACTCTTAATTATGTATAGGGCTGAGGAAAAATGATGGAAGAATGAAAATTAAGTTGGCGAAGCGTTTCATGTTTGAGTTCTGAAATTATAAAAAACTTATAATCCTTAATTAACAACAAGAAAAGAAAAGCCATCGTTATTTTAATATTTGAATTAATTATAAGAGTGGAGAGAGAAATAAAAAGAATGCCGAGAAATGATTTCATGACGCGTCTGTATGTATGTATGTATGTACATATAAGCAATGACTGGTTGAGTTGCGTCATGATTCAGAAGCTAAAGAAGTATAACGTAGATTCTACTGCGTGACGATTTGCAAGTGGGTTGTTCACTACGTCCATGAAACCAGTTATAACCGGTATTGAAACTGAACGCGGCTGCAGATCTTTCGACTGGCTTTTGCGGTTTGGGCCATTATACACATCTATGTGTATGGAGCGTCTGTGTTGCGACGTAGGCCATCGATCCGCTTCTATCTAGTTTTGCGCTACGCTTAGGTCACGCTTTGGCAACTCTCGTATTTCATGCCTACATACATACATATGTATATACAGGTAATCTCTAATAAAACTTTATCCATTATTCTTCTTATCATTTCATATTAAGTATATATGTATTTCGAGTCATTTGGATTAATTTTTTCACAATAAATGAATATATAATTAGATCTGTTCTTTTCTAATGATTTCTTATAATCGTTAATAATCCATTAACTATCGATAACAATTAGTGTTTTACATTAATTTGAGAATTTTCTTACTCGCAGTCATTCGTAGTACTTGTTCAGAATCTCCTGGAACACATTCCACATATCTTAAAGTATGCTTTGGGTATTACGCATGTTCTAAAGTATCTTCTGGAAACCGTATTGAATAACGTATTAGTTTAATGAATTCTTACTTCTTAGTTGAGTGTCTCAATACATAGTGTGAATTATGAGCACAAGTTTGAGAAAATTAGGACTTAACTAAGAAAGTTTTAACGGTACATAAAAATGTTGCTACTAAGTTTGTGGTGTCTCGTTACAATTAAAATTTCTTTGTAACTCCACTTAAACGTATTTCTGCGTCATGTAATTCTTGGTATGAAAAGAACTTGATTTATTTATTACTTGTTCCGTTTTCTGTCTATAATAGAATTTATATTTGTATTTTGTACGTATTCTTGATGTACTTGAACAATGTATGTATATGGGGCATTCCACGTCAAAACGAAAACGATCCAATCGATGGGTCTCCGATTTTCTTCCAAATTTTTTTTCTTGTTCTATTTCACGACCAAAACCTACATACCAAAGCATTTTTCAATTGGAACTTTGCTTTTTTATTGACGGATTTTCAAAAATTCTATATTTTTTTAATCTGAAAATTTCAATATTTATTCATTTAGTGTTAGCTAATTATTCTGAGAAAATATATGAGACAAGAAATGTTCGATTTGAACTGTACTTTTCATAAAAATTTGTATCGAATTTTTTGAGTCAACGGTTTTGGAGTGATTGAAAAAATAAACACAAAATCTCGATTTTTGAAAAAAGTACACTTGATTTTTGATTTTTTTTTTTCTAAAAAAACTTTCGGGAATTACAAAATTTTAAGGACCAAAACCATAGTGGGCCGACGATGCTACGATTTTTTATGAATTTTTGCATTTGTGAATTTTTCCTCGAAATTTTCGCCGTAAATAAATAAATAAAATCGGTATTTTTTTTTCGTTTTATCATTTTAACATGTGAATTTATTTCTTAATAATACAATTGCATATTATAAAACAAGGTGAACGTGAAATATCAATTCGATTTTGTCAATGAATCGTGAAATATCAATGCGATTTATATTTTTAAGATTCTGCAATCATCTGACTTTGTGGCAAATGAATAGCGCTTCTTTCGAATATTTTTGTCTCCATTTGGTATAAGTTTCGGTCAGCAACAAATTCAAAAATTCATAAAAAATCGTAGCATCGTCGGCCCACTATGGTTTTGGTCCTTAAAATTTTGTAATTCCCGAAAGTTTTTTTGAAAAAAAAAATCAAAAATCAAGTCTACTTTTTTCAAAAATCGAGATTTTGTGTTTATTTTTTCAATCACTCCAAAACCGTTGACGCAAAAAATTCGATATAAATTTTTATGAAAAGTACAGTTCAAATCGAACATATCTTGTCTCATATATTTTCTCAAAATAATTAGCTAACACAATGAATAAATATTGAAATTTTCAGATTAAAAAAAAATCGAATTTTTAAAAATCCGTCAATAAAAAGCAAAGTTCCAATTGAAAAATGCTTTAGTATGTAGGTTTTGGTCCTGAAATAGAACAAGAAAAAAAATTTGGAAGAAAATCGGAGACCCATCGGTTGGATCGTTTTCGTTTTGACGTGGAATGCCCCATATGCAATTCGATAGAACGAGTCGCAAATTGAGTTTCCAGCTGGTTGACGTACGAACTTCAGTTGTATGACTCTGAAATAAGAAATAAATGCACCGTTATATTGTATATGAGTGTAGTCATCGTCCCTACCTGGATCATAGCAATGAGTTACACATTTTATTGTAATTCCAAAAAATATCACCGCTATCCTACCTACAAAATACGACTTCATTTTTTTTAAATTTCCTCATTTTTATATTTCTCAACTATTATTGTTCATTGACTTAGGAACAATAACTCCGTTAATATAGAACATATGGGTGCATTTATTTTGTGTTTCAGCGCCCTACAAGTCGAACTTTGACGTCAACCATCTCACAATAAAAATTTCGACTCGTTCCAGGGTATTACATTTATATGTATGATCATATTATATAGTAGAGGAGACTGAGGCTAGTTGTAACTTTTTTTAGAAAGTTCTAAATATATGACGATCGATTTTAATTTTATTTAATACAGATGACGTAGAAATTATTCAAGATTGTAACATTACAGATTAAAGTGTTTTTTGCGACATTAATTTATAATTTTCTTTTTAATTTAATCAAATGCGTTGTTACTTTTAATGCTCGGAACAAAATACTTGTGATTCCGAGAAGCCACTTGCACATACATCAATTCCGCCAAAGGACAGGCGTGCAACTGTTGGTGGAACTTGAGATAAATTTATGATCAATTCAAATTAAATTTTCCTACATATTTGTATAATAAATATCACAGCTGTCGCTCGTCATGTACAATTCAACTTCAATTAGAGAGGAATTTCTAAGAGGATTTTCCATAGACCGTGGCTAGTAATTTTTAACGATCAACTAATCCCTTGAATTAGTTAATTACAAATTTTTATTAAGTTATCGGAAACTCGACCAATGATATGGGAATTAAGCATTATATTGTTCCCCATTCCCTATCGGGCCCCTTGTTTTAACAGGATCACATCTCACGGAAGCAGCATTAACAGATTAATCATAAGAGAATCATTACTAAATTACAGCTTGCTATCATGCAATCCAACGCGCAATAAAGTCTTCCGTTGGCCTTCGAATATATTCTTCATGTTCAATTTCATTTCACTGAGTTATTTCGATTCGTTTTCGGACAATTTCTAGGAGTTATGTAATGAATACTTAACACGATAAGCTTAATGCTGTATTCTATAACTGTTACTATACATCTATATTATTCTAGAGTATTTGATGTGCTATATGAAAACATTTATCTGTTACCGTGTTTGCAATGAGTGTAGATGGTATTTCAAGGTCGATTCTATGTAGAGTTTTTATATTTTTGTACAAAATATTTTTAACGTTTTCAAAATTTTAAGCTAATACAAATTCCTAAATCTTTAGCGAGAAAACGTATAATCATTCTGAACAATGCTGATCTATTGTAGACCTTGGCATGCTCTTAGTAAGTAGAGTTCATTGCATTCAAATTGGTTATTATTTGATCTCTCATAAACGCTCTTTTTTTTTATCAGGTCTAGGTGCCTGAGTGCGCGATACATATGGCTCGGTCTTATGATAGTGATATAGACTGTAATCATAATTCTCGATCAATAATTCATTACATTTTTATAAATTATTGATCGAGTCAAATCAAATTTGTCAATAACGGTCGGGTGGCAATCGATGAAGGATTTTAACACTTTGGTTGTATTCAAATGAAGGATATTCCCACTTCCTATTTATCTGTGTCTCAGAACGAAATGCATTTTCAACGGTAACTGATGTTGTTTCTTATGCTGGTCGGTGCAAAGTGTAAAGCGTACAATATTTATGCGTGGGTTACTCGCATTTCAAAGAATTGCTTGCGAGAACAAATCGCCGCAGATCTATTTTAATCTATAATATGCACGCAGAAAAATGTCAACAATAAATTATAGTAGAAATTACAGAAACTCTGTCAAGATTTACCATAGCAATTGTCATTCTTACTACTTCGTGTACCTCACTAGGGTTGTTGCCATTTTTATTAAAATTTGTTTTCATTCAAATATTAACTATTGCCCTAGTAATTGCAACTATACATTTTTCTCGGTATACTCTATACAAACACTTTTATTATTTTTTCAAAGTATATCGCAGAACTATGCGCGTAAGTAAATTTTTTAAGTTTTAATCTTACATATAAAAGTAGATTGATGTTTTAACACTAGATTTACGGGACGCGTCATTTTGAGGAACAAGGAAAATTACATAAATCGTTTACATTTCTCTCCTACTCTTATGCTGAATTTAATAAATGTAATGTTGTATGTACAACGTTAAATATTCTAAGTTAATAGTGTACAATTATGTTACATTAGAGTAAAAGAAGTTATTTTTTTTTTTAAGAAAATTTGCGGTTTCGTTCAGGCGTCAATTCAACGCGTATTCGTAGAGATAGATACATAAGAAATGTTCGTAAATCTAGTTTTAAATAGGGTGAACCTTTATGGGACTAGAAAATGTGGATATGTGCTGGTTATTTCGGGCTAATACTAAGGAGATTGCAGATCATGATAATTTTCGAGAGATGATTTCCACAAATTATACCACTGATTTTTAAAATCGTTTTTATAATCCTTTCTCAAACGGTTTAGTAAAAAGTTATACGATTTGTAGAAAATACTTCGAGATTGCATATAAATTTTTTAAACTCTTTCAATAGTTTAATGTGTTTCTCTTTTAAATAATTCAAAAATTAATTCTGTGAAGTGGGAAGTAAAAATTCGAGTTATTGATTTATTTGACTTATTTTTAGGTTTAACCGCATGAACTGTATGGAAGTGTCTCATACATTTGATGTTGCCAAGTTTCCAAAAATATGATTGAACCGGTTAAAGTTTAATTTTATAGCAAAAATTAAGGTCTAGTTGTAGACAATCGTTATATTTGTAGATACCCAATATTCTCGGGTTTAAAATAATGCAGGATTGAAATTCATTTATTTCGCACAGATGGAGACACGTTCTCGTGTTTCACAGTTTATGCTTTTACATTTATTAATTAATCTGGCAGATACATTGGATTAAAGTCTCATATATTTAATCCGAGGTAAAATGATATTTCCATTTTTAATAATAAAATTGTACAATTCCAATAATATTTAATTTGGTGTATGGCCACTTCACGGTTGGATACTTAGCCGTCTGCCATTTTACCGTCTGCCGTTTCACCGCGAGCGACATTCCAACGTTCGTTTCACCGTCTGCCGCTGCATCGTCGTCGGTACTTGAACGTTGACGACGCTTCAACGTAAAGGATGAAGGTTTTGATAGTCGAAGTTAGATTAGGTTAGTGCATAGGTTTTTTCTTATTGAGAAAGTAGAGCACGCTGGATCTTTATGCAACGGTATTAGGACACATCCCCATAACCCAGTCACTCGTAAGATATTAGCACGTGCTAGTTTCCTGTCTGATACACTTCCCCATCTAAGATACTTTCCCGTATAATACATTTTTCAATTTTACTGATTCTTAAAAAGTTTCTAATAATTTGTAATGTCTATAGGTTATTATTGATCACGATGGCGTTTTAGTTATGAAAAAATTGCCGATCGCAATAATTGTGTAATGTTGTGATGGGTTCAAAATGACTAGTTAGGTCACAGAACCCCAATGTGTGCTGTCACGTGTGGATAGTTCAAAGCCAGTTGGGGTGGTTCAGGAGGGCTTTTCGAGGGTTTTGCGGCGACGAAGTTCTTGTTGGAGGAAACGGAGACGAAACCCCCAGATAGGGGTGGGGAACCAAAACCCTCTACCGAGAGAAAGTTTATTGTGAAAGGCGTTTTAAGAATTTTAAAATTTTTGTTTTATTTGTTTAACATTAATGAAAAATCAACTTGGGAAAGTCGAACATTGATAGATTTTGCTATGGCCAAGTAGTAGGTGTGATTCGCTCCGTTTCACTGATAGATAGATGACATTAAAGTCTTGAAATAGGACTTTGGTACAGATGTACCTCAGATTACTGATTGCGAATCTAAGTGACGAAATGTCGCGGACGAAGAAACACGACAGACGGTGAAATATCTCGGACTGTAAAACAAAGGACGATAAACTAGCAGGCAACCAAGTACAGTATAGTGAAGTAGTAGATGGTTAACTGTCCATAAACCAATAGAAAATACACGATACACTGGTACTTATCTGTGCGATATAGTGCAGCCTCGCGTAAGTTAACTACTTGGGAACGAGGTACTTCACATAAGTTGACCTTCCCCGCCATCCCCACTCTTTTCCTGATCGGTGTCGATTTACGGTGACATCGGCAGTGCGTATGTGTTCATTCTACCGCTAGGCAAGGGAACAGACCTATATGGCAAGGGAAACCGTCAAAGGGGAAGTCAACTTACATGAATGAATCAACTTACATGAGGTCAAGTTATGCGAGACTCCACTATACATGAAAATATTTATTATTATAATATAGTAGTGTATATGTGAAAAAGATGTATATATATTGTTTATTCCAAATGGAGCTTATATTACTGTTGGTAAAATATGGAAAGACTACAAGAAAATGGTTAAAAGCAGCTTTAACCAAAACTCAGTATAAATAATAGTTTGACAGACAAAATGCATTTGATTTTATTGTATTGTATATAGGATTATGCAGGACGAATGCACAATGTAAAGTTCTCCCGTCTAGTTGATGTCGATAGAGGACATTTCTGGACCACTATAGTTGTTATCATTTTTGACTATTTTAATACATCCTATACGGGATACATTTCTTTCAGATTATTACAATAATTTTAAAGTTCACGTAGTAACGTTAAATAGACGGTTAATTCTATATGCAAGCAATCTCTCGAAATAAAAAAGAGTTTCATAGATTGAGGAGGAACGTGAGTGAAGTGAGTATAGCGAGTGACTACGCAGGGAACATGACTGATGACCGCATTGGCATATGAGAGAGTTTGATTGCCACCAATTGATCCCTTGATATACTCGTTTCGCGTTCTAATTTTATACATGCTGATGGTTTGACCCACCACTTAAACTTGCTTCCCTTAACTGGGCGTCTACAGTTAATATTGGTTGCCATATGGACAGTGACTGAAAATGTTAGATTCGCAAATCGATTTGCTAAATCCATCTAATTTATAGTATATGGTTTCCTCAATAGGGCTATTGCTATTTTATATTTAAGAGATCATGTTTAAATATCGCAAAATGTCGATTTGCCAGTATTACTTATATATCCAGTATTATAACTAATTCATGCTATTGAAGAAACTAACTTTCTTGTGGATCCCCAGTTATTGTATATTATAATTGCATAAATGCACAATAGACACATTTGTAGTATTAAATCCTGTGGTTATTATTCCTGCGTTTATATCTATTGCATATATGATTGATAAAAATAAAAAATGGCTGTTACTTCATCTATTAATTTTTCAAATTTCAATCTCATAAGTTAATCTTTTCAGAATATAAACCATATATTTTATATCTGAGAAACATTAGGTCGGTCCTTGAGTAAAGAGTGATTTCCTGACAAATCAAAAATAATGAAGACTCTTGCAAGGTATTGTATACAACATGTACGTGGTCTTGTACTGAATATATTATATATAATAATATATTGCTTTTCTATTATTAATATAAATTTCAATAATATTATAGAAATCTACGTCTGATTTACTGTTATTAAATTGAATATACTTATTACCACTACTGTATACTTATTAAATTGAAATAAGTTTAAAGGAATTAACCCCCTTGTGGTTCTATTTTATAGTACTTCAATACTACTTATCCTTAGGTAAGTCGGGGTAACGTTTAAAGGCAATAAGATTGATGTTATTGATTTTCCTTCCTCATAGAGGAAGCTATGTCACAGTAGAAAATTTTCCACAAAACGTCGAGAAAACACGTTTGGAAAAAATGTCCGGATGTATGTGGATGTGTGTATGGGTGTGTGTAATGGCCTCCCAAAATTCAAACGTGTATAACTCGAGAACGGTTTTAGCTACAGCCCCCCCAATTTTGCAGGCATATGCAGCTCTATAATCCCTTCATTGACTTTTTTGATTTTCGTCATGATTCAAGCTGCGACTCGGATTTTATGTCGTTTTCAAGTTCCCAAAAAAGGACGTTATCACTCTAGCGATCGCAAATTTTGTGACAATCGTCTAAATAGTTCTTGACAAAGAGATATGTATCCAAGATTGGTGGGTATTGCATTTGGGCCGAATCCATCGAGAAGTTTTGATTTTATATTTTGAATTTTTCGAAAAATTAAATTTATCAACATAACTCCCGTCAACTTTGACCGATTGAGCTTCCATTTTCGAAAAGTATAGAGTATCATTTAGCCGTGATATGTCTCAAATTTGTCGGAGATCGGTAAAACGGATCTGATTATACATACAGTAACGTCCAATTGAAGTGCAACACTTGAATTTTTTTACATATCTGTGAAAGTATGACAGATTTCGAAAAACCAATGACATATTTTTTAGGAAATTTCATTCCCGTTCGAATGGTAAAGGTTTTATCCTGATCGGATACAAAATGGCCGAATGGCAGGGGTTGGAGTAAAAAAGTGCATTTTGGAACTTTTTGAAAAATTCAAGATCTAGTAGTTCCGGAAGAAAATTTATATTTCTAATAAGGGCACGAGAGAGAGCATCCTTCGGCATTCAAAAAACACCCCCACTGAACCCCTGTAGGATCACTCTAGGGGGAGTTACACCCCCTTGAAGTGAAAACACTTAAATGGCCATAACTTCTGAACGCGCCGGCCAATCCGGTCCAGTTTCTGTGTTATATCATCTTTAATGATACTGCAGATTCACACAAAATTATTGTTCTCGGAGATGATCCCGTGACGGAGATCTCGAGATTTCGCATTTTTTATTAGGAAAGCGATGAAACAGAAGTTTCATATTTATCCACGTTGTAGCTGAGATTCAACGATTAAAACGCGCTTTTAAGCATCCAAATATGAGTTTGCTAAGACTACTATGACTACTACCCTACCACGCGCGCTGAACAATTGTCCCCCGAGCGCCTCGAGCGGAACTCGCAAAATTTAGTCGTTTCTTCAAACGAATAATTTAACCCCTTAGCAAACTCATATTTGGATGTTTAAAAGCGCGTTTTAATCGTTGAAATCTCAGCTACAACGTGGATAAATATGGCACTTCTATTTTATCGCTTTCCTAATGAAAAATGGCGGGGAAGCTTCGGGTGCGCTTGCGAAATCTCCAGATCTCCGTCATGGGATCAACTCCGAGAACAATAATTTTGTGAGAATTTGCAGTATCATTAAAGATGATATCATGCAGAAACTGGACCAGATTGGCCGGCCAATTCAAAAATATTAGGCCCGAAGAGATCATGCAAGAGATGTATCCTTACATGAGTTCTCTACAGTATGAAGCACCCCAAGTTGTGAGAGGCATGGGGACTCACGGTAAAAAAGCTGCAAGTTGAAACTTGCAATTTGCTTCCTCCGAATCGTAAGTAGCGTACGAAGTCCCTATATGAGGAAGCCAAGAATTTTAATTTTGTAATTTGCTTTCTCTGAATCGTCGGTAGTAGATGAAGATTCATCTTTGAAGAAGCCAAAGATTAAAAAAAACGAAAATGCTTCCTCATATAAGGACTTCGTACACTACTTACGATTCGGAAGAAGCAAATTGCAAGTTTCAACTTGCAGCTTGTTTAGAATGCATTCTACGTAATTTTAATATTTAACATTAGTTTAGCTTTGCTATCTTCCTATTCAACCTTGCTTAGTTTCATTGTTAATTAGAAATTGTTACCAAAGAAATTTTTTCTTTTCTTTTTCTCTTTTTCACTTTTCTCCTTCTCAAATGTAGCTTTCTTAGTCTCAGTTTCATCTCTTACACTTGATTCAATCTTTTTTTTGTTCATCTTTATTCTTGCGGGACAGGACGATAATGCTCGAGTTACGTTAAAAAGATGATGACTATTGTGAAGTAGCAGACGATGAGAGCGGAAATCTATATGTATACACAGGTATTTACAATCATTACCATCTGTTTAGAAATAATATTTTGCGACTTGTGTCAGAAATAATTTCAATTAAAAATTACGATAATGCATATTCTTTTTGCAACTGGTTAACATACTGACGACTAATTATATCTTAAATTACTATAGTAAAAAAACGAAAACTTGCTTCCTAATTTATTTCGTAAATTGATTTGAAATGTGATATGACAAAAATTGATATTGAAATGTATCGGCAGCACAAACTAGCTTGGAGAAGTTACCTGTGATGGAAAATCGTCTGATTATCACAGATAAGTAATGAAGGTGCGGAATGTTTTAAAAACAATGTAGAATAAAAATAAATATGTTGTTTTGTTGCATAATTAGTACATTTATGAGAATTATATCCGTGTTTTATTTTGACTATGTCCACCAACTTTTATTATTGCAAGGCTTTGACAAGAATTTCAATTTCTATGACTTTTGAACTAGACAGCTAAATTACTACGGCACATAGAGGGTGTCTCATTTTAAAATACGCGTTAAGTTTTTAGCCAACTTAATAGTTCAATTAAAAAATGTGTCCTATAGAAGTTGCTTGGTTCAGAGGGGGACACACGAATAAATTATTTCCTGTGGTTCAGCATTATAAGTGGTGATGCTGTGGAGGATGGGCCAGTTTTTTTTTAAAATGGAAACATACATTTTTGTTTTCACAAAAAAATTCTTTGTTAAAAAATGTACAACTTTTTCAGGAAATCTTTTTTGATAAAGTCAACAGTTAATGAGATAATCAACTACAACACGATGATTATAAAATTTTCTCACTCAAAAATTAGCTTACTGGTGATTTAATTATTTAGTTACTAAATTAAATTCTACAAGACACGAGGAGGTAAAGTCTTCCGCGCCCCATGTGTGACATCACAATGATAAAGTCTCCGCGGCTCGTCACTTCCGTAGTATTTTCTGACTCCAAACTCTGTCTATGATCAGTTCGAGAGTGTATCGGGCAGAGGGAGAGTGTTTAAAGATGTTCAAAAATACCCCCATCAAGAACAAGACATACTCTGACACGCTTTTCGAAGCTCTGCGCCGTTTTCAAAAGGATTTTCCTTGGTATTACTCTGCACGCATTATTAATTTTGTTCATCATTTCACCCTCAGTCGTTGGAGGCTCCTGGTAAACAGCATCTTTCAGGAATCCCCACAGGAAAAATCAGAAATCAAAATTACTACACTTATACTGCTGGACCACAGGAAATAATTTCTTCGTGTGTCCCCCTCTGAACCAAGCAACTTTTGTAGGACACATTTTTTAATTGAACTATTAAGTTAACTGAAAACTGAATGCCTACTTCAAAATGGGACACCCTGTATGTATTGTTCACATGACAGATACGAAATATCTATCCAAGTATTTTTTAATAACTCAACGTGTGTACGGAAACGTTGTCGCGTACGTGTAAAATTGAAGGACAATGCTATACGTGTATCAATTTATATGATAAATATTCAAAATGAAGGAACTATTCCTTTGCGTTGACGAGCCATGTTTTACATAGAGGGTATGGACTTTAAGAGGGTGGCTTTGTGAAATGGTACATGCGGGTGTGAGTTTGGCGCCAAGGAGGCTGCTGACGTCGATTCGCCGGGCTACGCCATATAATTGGGCTACAGTAGTTGGGTGGAGAACTATCGGGTATGTTAGATGACGTCACAGCTCGCCTGGTACATGTGCTTAACCATTCTATGTTATTCACGGATGGTGATTCGTAAAAGTTCGGAAATTCACATCATTATAAGTTAAACAATAACTATAATCGGCCCACGATGTGTTATTTTTTTTACAGATATAAAACAATGAGATCTCTAATCAAGACACTGCATAAAATATTTGTTCCACAGTATGGATATGCATGGTTTTGCACTAAATATACATTACTTTTTTAATTTAGTATATATATTTACAAGATTTTATAAAAAAACACGTGTTACATATTAAGGATTGCATTAGCTAATTACGAACCGTCAAAAAAAAATACATGGAACTTCTGAGCCGAGTATATGTTTTGTAAGTGATATTTCTAATTAAGCCTAACATTTTGATTAAACAAACTTATATCGCTCAATCAGTATAAAAAATACTTTCTGATACTAATTTCAGTTGATTTATAAAACCGCAAATCATTTTAATGTTTTTATAAATAGATCCGTATTATTATTATTATTCGATACAATGAAATTTTGTTTTGCCCACCTTTCTCTTTATCATTCACTTACAGATTTTGCTGAAATTTTTAATAATAACAATGTTGAACATTAAGTGGTAATCTTATATTGTCTGCACATTCTAAATATAAAAAAAAAATGGATAGTTGTCATAATTTGTACTGACCAGTTTTTTTTTTACTTGGAATGATTTCTTAAGCGAATCGTTGATAACCAACAAATATTGAATCTAATGATTGAATGAAAATTGTTGGAAATTTCTTCGTAAGAAGATCATATTTTAATGTTAGGTGTAGGTGTATGGAGTGTTATGAGAGGAAAAGATATTTTATACAGGATGAGTATGAATAGAGGCTGAAGTGATAATAAATGTCGATATGAGTACAGCAACATGTTCAGCCAAGTTTGGTCGATCGATCCACGTTTCAAGGTTGATTGGTGTTCGGTCTAGTCAGATGACGTAAGAGGAGCGGATATCGGGGCAAGGCAATAGCACGCAGTAGTGCAATACATTTGAACCAATTGGAACGCAAGCGCAGACGAACTCCTACTAACACTCCTACTACTTAACCTACTCTATGCTAGGCGGAAGAGAATTTCACGAGAAGAGAAAATACGCATGTCCAAAAGTTATCTTTAATTTGTCTTAAAAACAACTTCTATGCCATTAGATGGCTTAAAGACGACTTTTGGACATTATGTGACGTCTGAGGTGTCGTCACAATTTCATGATCTTGTCCCCTATTTTCGAACGTATATTTTTCAATCTCTAAGGACTTTTTTCTCCAGAAAATTCAGGAGGGATAAGCCCCAGGATACCTATATAGTGGTTCGAGTTGTTTGTCAGTTCGTACCTCTCGAGACCAGGGTGAACTTTGACTTTACTGATCCCTTCTCAGTTGATTTCATATTCGGAACTCTCTTGCAGCCCTGCATATTTCTGGCATTATTTGAGAGTGCAGGATTCTCTTTATTCGACCAGCCCGTCTCATATTTGACGTACTGATTCATGAGCTACCGTTATTTTATCTACTCTGGTTTTAAAAATCGTAAAAGTATTTATCAATATGAAATTTTTCCAAAGTTCATCAGGATAAAAGAATTATTCGTCACCTTCCGTTACGCGCAGTACACGTACACGCACTGTTGATTATTCGCAGTATTGGAAACATAGCACCATACCGATGTTACGAATGGTGTGTGTCTTTGTCTTTGTAGGTGTTGCATTTCCGGTTTCGATAGGGCGCATGCGCGTACGCAGAATATTTTATATTTTACTTGTACGTACGAGTTCATGTGGGCGAGATTGCGGATCAACTACTGGCTCTATCGATTTGAAATTTATACTAGATATCAGGACTTGTTTACGATTTCATGGATTTCATTCATATTTAATCCAAAATGTTCCAATTTTGTACTAATATGCATACGATTTCTTCAGTGGTAGGTTATTTTGGAAATTTAGTATACCCAATAAAATAATTTATAACTTGCATATTTATGCGAGTAATCATACGTAAATTTTATTCTTATACGAGGAGTTTCATCTTAAAGTTCGATCGTATTGCCGATATCAAGAGTGAAAATCTGATGTCGAAAGTACACAGTTAAACTACACGATACAAATCATTCAACATGTTCATCCAATTCGTAACCTGGTGGCTCTGCTGTTATTTTACTCGTTATGGCTCTCAAATTAAAATATCGGAATAAACAGGTTTGTCTTGAAAAATGACCGCTTGAAGTATGCGGTCGTAATTTATGTATTCAACGTTAGCAAAAAAATTGATTATCATTATTATAATGGCATACTTCCAGTAGTTAGTCAAGAAAATGAGTTCTCGTATTTGAAAGGATTTGCATATCATTTATATGGACACCTAATAGCCACAAAAGTACTATCTTCATTTATGTAAATAATTGCTTATAACATTCGATATTTTTAATTAATAATTATACTATTAGTAAGTTCATAGTTTGAACAATTTTTCTCAAGATTTTCATTTTTGCTAATATCTTATATTTTGATCGAAAAAAAATCTATTATTTTTGTTTACTGTAATCATATAATATACCGAATTAAACTCCCTCTCCGCTGTTACATGTCTATATTTCTAAATCCATTTTCAGATTTTTTTACTATCATTTTCTATTACTGTAAAAAGCAACGTCTATAGAAATTTAAAACGAGGGTTATATGTATTTCCACGTGAAATAATCACACAGATAGTCTTAATTTCTTATACATTCCTTATGGTAAAAAGAGACGAGTTCCGAGTGCTTGTTCTTTATAATGGGCATTTACATATACATTTTCTGTTAAATTACTAATTTCAATTGAATATTTATTGAATAAAATAAAAACAGTTAGTCGGCCATCTATTGGTAGCGAATAAATTATAATTGCCTGGTTAGCTGTAATGTTGTTTTAAGAAAGAATGATCCAAATTTGACAAGGAAATTCCGTAAGAGTCTCTAAGATATAATTCGTTTGTTTTTCAACTGACACTAGTTTCCCCTACTTTGTTTATGAACCTACCCTGCACCTTCTGATTACTCAACCCCAGTGAACGTCGCGACCGTCATCCGTGCCACAAGTAGAACGACCTCTCCTCAACTGCATAAGTCAACAATCACTACCACTTCTAGGCCGACAGCAGATCTGCAGACATCCCACAGAGGTTAAAAACGATATAAGGAAGACTTGGGCCCGCATTCCGAGGAAATGCTTTTTGTAAATTTATTAAATTAATTTATCCTTTTTACAATACTCTGCACTGAGACACTTTCTCAAGAGTTATTGAGATATCCAATCTAACCGTTGGGTTACACACTCATTTCAGGCGCTACGAGATCAGTTAAGAAAGCTACCCTGTGTCTCCTCGCACACAAGACTGCCGGAGAGGAATAATGGGATTTAACGTTTCCGGAACAATAATAGGATTTGCTTCCGTATTATTAGGTCACATTTCATTTAAATCAACGTTTTAACCCCATAACGAAAGCTCAGAGTTGCTCGTACTCTCTTTTGAGAGCGTACTTAGCTGGAGTGCTACAAACCCGTCAGCTACCATATACTGGTACAGAATTGACGTAATCAAACTGTGATTTTAAGGCAGCCATAATAGTGTGGCACTGTAGCGCCACGTTAATAAATTTTTGTTCTAATATATTAGATTGGTAAGAAATTTTAGTCGTTTTTTTAAGAAATTTCAATTTCTTATATTTAAGCTCATAAGTGAGATCAATTAACGAAATATTGATCCCTGTTTTCCTATCACCTTCTTCTATCTGCCAACAAGGCCATTTATGCCGGATGTATAAAAGATCCTGTCTTTTGAAGCCAGGAAATCTACCACTGCCCTCTGAACATCCTGAAAATTTCGAAATTTCTTCCGCTGCGAAGTTCATGTTTAAGCTTCACGTCACCTGATCTGAATTTTTCAAACTATCTTTGGACCGTACGTACTTTAACTTTAGATGATCCAAAGACGAAACAGAAATTTTTATGAGTTTTCGTCGCATTATGACCAATTGGAACTAATAAAACATAGAGTGCCTAAAATGAAGTTTTTCTTGATCCATCATATACCCCTATTTCTAAAAATTTAATGATTAAAAAACACCTGTAATATCAAAAATTCAAACGTGGAAATACTAGCTTTCGATTATTACCAAAATTGTCTAAATCGCACATAGAACAACGAAATAATAAACATTTCAATTGGAGCCACAGAAAAACGACATAACTTTCTTACCAACCTAATAGCTCATATTTTTTATACTATATTATATACAAGCAATTGATGTCTTTATATATTGTCACAAAGAAGTTTGTACAAAATATAATACAAACTAAAATATGTAATTCAATTCGTTTTATTAGCGCAAGTTACATTTCAACGCAAATTTTCCGAATTTTGGTTTTCGATTCTCAAACATTAAAAATCAAACAAAATCATATTTTCCTGATCGAGTTACTATGAAGTTCTCAAGACTATCCGTTACTCGTTTCGTAGAAATACTTCGCACTTAACGGAGTCTCACAACATAGATACATACATACCAATGTGTTCTCTATTGTTATTATAATATAATTTGATTTGTACTGAATCTATCCAGTGAAAAGGCTTGTTTCGCACTTTGAGAAGTTTCATGGTCACCTCGTAGAATTCCTAGGACATCTTAAGTTGCTTCTTTTGCGAAACTCGTCGGTTTCTTTTCTCCTTTTATATATTGTTTCTTCTGCTACTGCTCAGTTAGAAAGCACATGCCTATTTTTAGGCTCAACACGTGGAACACATGGGTGTGCCATATAGCATTCATCGTCGTCACAAAGAATTCGCGTTATATGGATATGTACGTGCGAATGCCCACACCCATCACAAACTTCAGTTTTGAAATTAGTCAATTCTCGTTTGTTTTTTCAGTTCCCGTTTGAAAGTGAATTTGGTCACAAGATCGTATGTCGTCATAATTGTTAAAATGTTGGCTTGCTTCTGTATTGTAATTTCCAGGACTATAATTATGTGAAATAAATAATATGACAAGACAATTATCTTCATAATATGCCATTACATGCATCTTGACATAAAATAGAACTCAATACGTTACTAATTCCTAGAATATAGAGGCTGATAAATCGGCAATAAACCTTGCGTTCGTTTCGCATCTTATTTTGCGAATATAATCATTTATAGGTTTCTAGAATTTAAGACTACACATAAAGTAGACTAAGATTTTTACAATGATTTTGAGAGTATATTACTTACCGTAAAGTGCTTCTAAAGTAAATACAATAGAACTATCTTTTTATTATTTAAAGAAAAGTTTTAAGGTTAAAGAAGAATTTTAAGTACTAACATCATAAAAGTTAGTATCGTGACGTAAGCAAAGATCTAAAGGTGAAATGATATTAGACATATAAAGGCACACGAGTATGAAATTATTTGGGGTCGGGAACCGTTCTGTCGATCGTTCCACTCTCTTTGCAGCGAATTGTGGTTATTTTGGGCGGAGCCGATGGAAAAAAAATGCAAACTGGAACGAATTGCCGGTGGCCTCAGTCTTACCTCTTAGCCTCACTCTTTCTATACGACTCAACTGCGCAGTAAGTTTCATGAGGTAAATGTTCTTTAGTCTATAGTGCTTACACATTGTACATACATCCAATTCGCTTCTTTATTCGCCGTTCGTCTCCTCTTTCACTCGTTAGCCTTTTCTATCCCTCTTCTTCACTTTTCTCAGTAGTTTCAGACTAAGTTTCATCACTTATAGACAACTAGTTAACTCCCCTTGAAACACTTGATTTACGCACATTTCTTTCGCAGTATTTCACACTTGATTATTAGATAAAAGTATACTTGATACGAAATTACAGGACTACTATAAGAAACAGCCAGAGTTGGGAAAATGCATTATTTTTTAAATGCATTATCGTTTTTTTAACGCAATATTTAAAAAATGGGAGATATAAATCGAATCCATTACACATTACTTTATTAATGAGTAATGGAACTCAGATCCATTATCCATTACTTTTTTAATGAATAATGGAACTTAGATCGGTCACCCATTACTTTATTAATGAGTAATGGAACTCAGATCCATTATCCATTACTTTTTTAATGAATAATGGAACTTAGATCGGTCACCCATTACTTTATTAATGAGTAATGGAACTCAGATCCATTATCCATTACTTTTTTAATGAATAATGGAAATCAGATCGGTCACCCATTACTTTATTAATGAGTAATGGAACTCAGATCCATTATCCATTACTTTTTTAATGAATAATGGAACTTAGATCGGTCACCCATTACTTTATTAATGAGTAATGGAACTCAGATCCATTATCCATTACTTTTTTAATGAATAATGGAACTTAGATCGGTCACCCATTACTTTATTAATGAGTAATGGAACTCAGATCCATTATCCATTACTTTTTTAATGAATAATGGAAATCAGATCGGTCACCCATTACTTTATTAATGAGTAATGGAACTCAGATCCATTATCCATTACTTTTTTAATGAATAATGGAACTTAGATCGGTCACCCATTACTTTATTAATGAGTAATGGAACTCAGATCCATTACCGATTTAAAAATCGGTAATGGTGGATGTCTATGGTAAAAATCGGTGGATATCTATGGTAAAGAAATGGGTAATATCACATTACTTCCGAAAATTCTGTTAAATAAATAAATAAATTGAAAAACCGTGCGAAAAATAAATAAATAGATTATTTGAAAAGTCGTTCAAAAAATAAATAAATAAATAGATAAATTGAAAAATCGTACGAAAAATTGATAAATAAATAGGTAAATAGAAAAATCGTTCAAAAAATGAATAAATAAATATATGAATAAATCGAAAAATCGTTCGAAAAATAAATAAATAAAATATCGAAGTCTGCGGTCCTATGCATATGCGTAATTGTCAGGATGGGGATCACGGAAAATAGATTTCAAACCATTAATATCTTTAATAATAACATTTTAATATCACAGTTTATAATTTCCATTAATTTATATATTAATGTAAATATCCATAGTCTATTAAATTTGGTATTTTTCACGAGAAGTGAAATCGCTTTTCACAAAACCAGCAATGAAGAAAAAAATAATTGTAACAGATAAGTAGCGATATCAAATATATATATATATGTATATACAGTAATGCGCAATTGAAGTGGAACACTTGAATTTTTTTACATATCTGTGAAAGTATGACAGATTTCGAAAAACCAAAACCATATTTTTTAGGAAATTTCCTTCCCGTTCGAATGGTTAAGGTTTTATCCCGATCAGATACAAAATGGCCGAATGGCAGGGGTTGGAGTGAAAAAGTGCATTTTGGAACATTTTGAAAAATTCGAGATTTAGTAGTTCCGGAAGGAAATGTATATTTCTAATCAGGGCACGAGAGAAAGCATCCTTCGGCATTAAAAAAACACCCCCACTGAACCCCTGTAGGATCACTCTAGGGGGAGTTACACCCCCTTGAAGTGAAAACACTTAAATGGCCATAACTTCCGAACGCGCCGGCCAATCTGGTCCAGTTTTTGCACGATATCATCTATAATGATATTGCAGATTCTCACAAAATTACTGTTCTCGGAGATGATCCCGTGACGGAGATCTCGAGCTTTCGCAAGCGCACCCGAAGCTTCCCCGCCATTTTTCATTAGGAAAGCGATGAAATAGAAGTTTCATTTTTATCCACGTTGTAGCTGAGGTTTCAACGATTAAAACGCGCATTTAAACATCCAAATACGAGTACGCTAAGGGGTTAAATTATCCGTTTGAAAAAACGCCTAAATTTTGCGAGTTTCGCTTGAGGCGCTCGGGGGACAATTGCTTGGGGCGCGTGATAGGGTATTAGTCCCCCGAGCGCCTCAAGCGAAACTCGCAAAATTTAGGCGTTTTTTCAAACGGATAATTTAACCCCTTAACGTACTCGTATTTGGATGTTTAAAAGCGCGTTTTAATCGTTGAAACCTCAGCTACAACGTGGATAAAAATGGAACTTCTATTTCATCGCTTTCCTAATGAAAAATGGCGGGGAAGCTTCGGGTGCGCTTGCGAAAGCTCGAGATCTCCGTCACGGGATCATCTCCGAGAACAGTAATTTTGTGAGAATCTGCAGTATCATTATAGATGATATCGTGCAAAAACTGGACCAGATTGGCCGGCGCGTTCGGAAGTTATGGCCATTTAAGTGTTTTCACTTCAAGGGGGTGTAACTCCCCCTAGAGTGATCCTACAGGGGTTCAGTGGGGGTGTTTTTTTAATGCCGAAGGATGCTTTCTCTCGTGCCCTGATTAGAAATATACATTTCCTTCCGGAACTACTAGATCTCGAATTTTTCAAAATGTTCCAAAATGCACTTTTTCACTCCAACCCCTGCCATTCGGCCATTTTGTATCTGATCGGGATAAAACCTTAACCATTCGAACGGGAAGGAAATTTCCTAAAAAATATGGTTTTGGTTTTTCGAAATCCGCCATACTTTCACAGATATGTAAAAAAATTCAAGTGTTCCACTTCAATTGCGCATTACTGTATATACATATATATATTTGATATCGCTACTTATCTGTTACAATTATTTTTTTCTTCATTGCTGGTTTTGTGAAAAGCGATTTCACTTCTCGTGAAAAATACCAAATTTAATAGACTATGGATATTTACATTAATATATAAATTAATGGAAATTATAAACTGTGATATTAAAATGTTATTATTAAAGATATTAATGGTTTGAAATCTATTTTCCGTGATCCCCATCCTGACAATTACGCATATGCATAGGACCGCAGACTTCGATATTTTATTTATTTATTTTTCGAACGATTTTTCGATTTATTCATATATTTATTTATTCATTTTTTGAACGATTTTTCTATTTACCTATTTATTTATCAATTTTTCGTACGATTTTTCAATTTATCTATTTATTTATTTATTTTTTGAACGACTTTTCAAATAATCTATTTATTTATTTTTCGCACGGTTTTTCAATTTATTTATTTATTTAACAGAATTTTCGGAAGTAATGTGATATTACCCATTTCTTTACCATAGATATCCACCGATTTTTACCATAGACATCCACCATTACCGATTTTTAAATCGGTAATGGATCTGAGTTCCATTACTCATTAATAAAGTAATGGGTGACCGATCTAAGTTCCATTATTCATTAAAAAAGTAATGGATAATGGATCTGAGTTCCATTACTCATTAATAAAGTAATGGGTGACCGATCTAAGTTCCATTATTCATTAAAAAAGTAATGGATAATGGATCTGAGTTCCATTACTCATTAATAAAGTAATGGGTGACCGATCTAAGTTCCATTATTCATTAAAAAAGTAATGGATAATGGATCTGAGTTCCATTACTCATTAATAAAGTAATGGGTGACCGATCTGATTTCCATTATTCATTAAAAAAGTAATGGATAATGGATCTGAGTTCCATTACTCATTAATAAAGTAATGGTTGACCGATCTAAGTTCCATTATTCATTAAAAAAGTAATGGATAATGGATTTGGGTTCCATTACTCATTAATAAAGTAATGGGTAATGGAACCGAATTCTATTATTCATATTTTTCGTAATAAATAATGCATTATTTTCACATTACAATTTTCACAACTCTGGAAATAGCTAAATACATCAAAGACACAAATTCTTATAGATTCTGAATACTAATGTGCTGGGTAGACGTATATCATATTAGATGACCATGAGATTAATAAAAACTTTGATGTGTACATCTTGGACAATTTCAGAGTACACTCAAGTATTTGATGGTTATCGATAATATTGCGCTATGGATTCGTGAAGGCGTATTGACGAAAGTATTCATCTGTTTTAAGTACCGATTTGTGCCGGTGATAGGTTTATGATAACTTTTAACGTTATCAAAAGGAACGTTTATGTATTAAAAAAAAGTTCTTTAACTCCTAACTTCACAAGTCCGACTTTTGGAAAATACTTTACAAGGCGAAGTCTATGAGTCCTCAATCAGTGGAACTGGACTGTGAGGCCATTACAACGAACAGAATATCTTAAACGTAGAGTTTCGTATTGCTCTCCTCTTATTGTTAGTTTAAACGAACTTAATGAGTAGGTGTAAAATAATAATTATCTAATAGATTTTTTTTAGTCCATTGGAAAATTACTTAGAAAGGAATTCGTCAGGAGGGCTAAACATAAGATTGGTCTTTATTAAACAATTGTCTTAGCGTTCTGCATACTTCAATAACGATGAAGGTACAAAAAGTCATTTCAATTACACTTGATATGTAGAGGAATGTTTAATTCTTATATAATAAATTATTACCAATGAATTAGTACATGTTATTTGCATGATAGGTATTAAGTACAGTGGGGAGCAAAAATGCATTTGAAAATAAGTATCGGAAAAACTTGCTAAAATACTTTTAATAGGGAGAGACATTATTGCTCCAGCCATGCGAGTATTGAATAGGAAGGCCCTTACAATTTCTGATAATAGAATAGTTTGTTTTCTTCAACATTTTAAGTGAAGATGGAAGAGTTGCAATATTCGTCTTTATACGTAGGGGCAAAAAAGTCATTGCCCGGATAAGAATAAAGGAGAGAAGGAAAACAAGTAATATATGCGAGCTGTTGCGAGATGTTGGATCTCTTGATCCAATAATAAAGACGTTGAACTTCGCCAAGTCCATGAAGCTTAGCGAAGATAACTTTTTTTTTTTCATAAGTTAAGCGCAAATTAAGGGGTTAGGCCACTCTAGGATTTTCAAAAAATCGATTTTTTTTTTTGTTAAAAAGGTACCTTAGTATCTATAGAATTATATTACAAAAGATTATGTGCGTGAAAAATCCCTAAGTACTCGATTTTTATATTCTAGGTACTGAAACACTATTCATGTTCTGACTTTCTACAAACTTTAAACACGTTTATCTCAAAACTACATTTTTTAAGTTGGCCGGAAACATAACTCCGACAATTTTCAACCGATTCACTTGAAATTTTGAATATATCTTGAAAAATACATTGTCTATGGAAGTACGTAGGATTTTTTTTATACAGTGCATAGTTCATTTGCTATTAACAATTATCTGATAATTTTTTAGGCCAATTTTTCACTTTCCACTTTGGAAGTGCGCCATTTTGGCAAAAATCAATGTATCGAAAAAATCCTACGTACTTCTATAGCTATTCTATTAAATAATCGAAAAAACTTTGGTTTTTCATCATAACTTAAAAATTGCAGGACCTGTTTGTCCGGCCGTTTACCCTCCAGAAATAAAGGCGTCATCGGAGAAATGTTGCACAGTCGCCATTTTAACATATATCGCTTTGACAAAATTATTATTTATAGTTTATTACTTGTATAATAAAGGTCTTATTTTGTAATTCCAATTTATTTCGTGGTTCCGCTGTAAAAAATTCCCAAAATAAGCCTATTTTATTCGCCTCTAGAGTGGCCTAACCCCTTAATCAAACTGCAGTTGCTTATAAAGTAGCATTTATGGTATCTACTTAGCATCGCACATAGCGTATATAAAAATCTGCATATAATTTACCTTTGAATTATGAAGTTTACCGTAGAAATTTTCTATTGATGATACATAAATTTTATTTGTCCAAAAATCGTTATACATGAAATATTTTTAGTTACATTAATATTTAAATTATTTATTTATCCTCAGTAAGTTTTTAGATTGAATTAAAGAAATGGAGCGAGTTTTGTTTGATACACATTTGAACTACTCATATTACTCTTATAACCTTAATCTTCAAAGTATGTGCATTGCATACATATGTAATATTACCCTACGTATATACAGGGTGTTCGTTATGAAACGCACTGTAGTAACACCGTTACATTCCTTTTCAAATTCTAATGAATACGTGTATTTTCATTTTTTATTTCATATATCAAAATTTCGAGATAATCAAGGTTGAAGTTTCAGTAATGCGACCAATCACAACACGTTTAAACGGAGCGTAGATGACGTCGCGAGCCAGCCCGCAAGGCCTGCTTCCACTAGGCCAATAACACTAAGAGTACCGTTGTAGTGTCCCTATTTATCTACATGTAATTGAGTAAGATACAAGAGACGATACTCTTAGTGTTATTGGCCTACTGTAAGCAGGCCTTGCGGGCTGGCTCGCGACGTCATCTACGCTCCGTTTCAACGCATTCTGATTGGTCGCATTACTGCAACTTCAACCTTGATTATCTCGAAATTTTGATATATGAAATAAAAAATGAAAATACATATATTCTTTAGAATATGACAAGGAATGCAACGATGTTACTACAGTGCGTTTCATAACGAACACCCTGTATATAGGGTTATTCACGATAAACGCAGCACCGTGAAGGCGGTTCTACTATAGAAATCAAATGAATAGGTTGATTTCAGGTGATGCATTTCTCATGAATAACCCTGTCTATAGAAAATATTCATTTACTACGCGTAATAAATATCGAACTAAGAAATTCTTTGAAAGATGTACACTGCATATGCAATGGACGTTTGGAAAATAATATACAATATTTGTGAATGTATATTTTTTTGTCCCTAGAATGTCCATTGTAAAATTGATTCCTTCACGACTTCTTGTTTTGATGTTATACATATGGGATACTTGTAGGTGGTATACGCTGTATAAATTTTTAAAACCTGTCAAAATGGACTGTAGGCGAGAACAAAATTTTTTAAAGAAAACCTATCTACATCATTGCCAGATCTAAAATTAATGTCTCCCATACTTATGCTATATGTCCGTTCACAAGGACCGATCACATGATCATTAAAATGATCTGCAGAATATCTTTGAGTATTTGAATTTCTAAAGTGACCTGCGGTAGATTTTAGATTGATGCTTCCAGCATCTAGCACAAGATAATTACTACTGAAGATCCACTTCTGATCTATAATACAACGTTCGCAATCATCAGGTATGGTAATATCAGATGTGACGCAGTCTCTTTTGGTATAAGTTATATTCACGTACAAAATAATATTGGATTCGCAATATGCACGGGCTATAGGCACAAGGAATCTCAGTCATGTCATGAAATCGCTTGCTGAAAATTCGAAAAGTGTTTGAAAAAGCTCCCGTACGCAGTTAGAGCACAGCGGGTCACTATGTACATGGATGTACATGTATGCACGTAATGACGTCACTCTGAAAAAACTAGTGCTCTACTGTATCTAGTAGGCATCCGCACCTGGCTTCAGTATTCGATGTCACCGAGAAACAAGAGCAAGGAAAGATATCGTGGCAAACAGGTTTGCCTTTAAGCACGACCGCTTGAACTATGGGTCGCATCTTATACATTTGCCATTGCAAAAAAAAAATAAAAATTTCACGGATGCGGAACTTTCAAATTGGAAATGCACGGAATTTGCAAATTTTACTCTTCCCTATCAAGCTCATGATTTTTTCTATAAATTTCAACTCATTCGTTCGAGTGATTCATTCAGGCATTCATATACGCAAATACGACACATAAAAATCAATATCCAAGCGTCATTGTCTAGTTCACGTTATACTTAATCCAACGCACTTTGTTTTTTTGGTTTCAGACAAGCCGTTCCTTAGTTCTGATGGAGACCGTTTGCCTCCTATTTTTCGAGGCGCTTTGTTTAAGTACAATTTTTAATAATAAAAATGCAGTAAAATAAATAAAAAAAAATTTCTCTATGTAAATAAAGACTAGATTTATTACCCCCAATAAGTTTTATTTCAATATTTTTAACAGCATGCCCAGAAAAAATTCCCAAAAATACCCTTTTATTTTAGCGTTCAAACTCCAATAGCCCCTTAAGGAATGAATGTAACCAAAATCCAAATATACAATTAGATGGAGTATTCGTATTCGCCGTATTCTACACTGAGAATAGAAATTGAAGAGACATTCGTTTTTAACGCGTTAAGAGGAAAATGTAAAATATCGAACCCAACTTTCTTATTTGCTAAGGTTGCCGAAGTTAGTAACCTCATAATTTCAATCTTTGCATAAGTTCCAGACCTCTCAAGTGTTACTATGTAGTATGAGGTTGTAAATTGCATGCCCACGGGTATATTTAAGATTCTGCACATGTCCGCATAGAATACGTTATATACATATGTTGCAAAATAGGTCTTCGGCTGATGTGGATATTTGCAATAAGATAAGTTATTCCATTATCAAAAGTCGTTTTCTAAGGGATAAGGGATTCTCGTATTTGATAGTGATACCGTATCAGGACCTCAATTAGCCGGTTGAGTGTAATCATGTGATCCCTTAAGGGTCAGCGGTAAACTAAAATGACGTTGCTCGAATCATTTAAAAGATAATGAAAGATTGTCTTTACAGTTATGAAAAAAAAATTTGAAGCATTTAATATTTTGCATGGAAGTACTAATGACGAAAATCAGTAGGAATTTGAATGTTTGCAGAAACGATATGATTGAATCTAGCGACGGTAATGTATATTGCTATTTCGATAATATTGACGATAGTAAATTAATATTTCCTCGCAATTTTTCATACAACTGAGTGGAAACTATTGTTGAATTTTTTGGAGGGTCAGAAAGCGGCCCAGAAATCTCGACAAAATTTCATCTTTTGCTAAAGCTACATAGACTGGTGTAGTTATAATGAGTACCTGAATACAAAGTGCGGGTTTGCTTCGATATTCTGCCAATAAGTCCATTGCTTTCCCTCGTTGCCAGGCACATAAACTGTCCGTGAATGACACTATGGACTGATGTTAAAGAATTTTATCGTGCAAAGTTCATGTCACGGTGGAAGCGTACTGGTCAGATAATTAAAGAGATTGCTATTGATAAAAAATGTTTGTATTTTATTGCAATCTTAAGAATATGACCTTATAAATTTATATTACTGAAACTGGTATTACGGTACGTTAAATTATTCAATGCTTATTTCTAACAATGGTTTTTGTCACCTGATATTAATTTCCTTACATAACTTCTTTTACCTACTGAAGCACTGTCGATTAACACTAAACATACCATCGACCGGCCATTTGACCGTTTGGAAGTCTAAAATCCGTTTATAAAAAATTGTCGGTATGTTTAGTGTTAAAATTATCATTTACTTGCAATTTGTTTCAACGTAAATGAAATAACAGAAAAAAGTTACGACCAGTCGTAAGGTGAAATAACGGTAGCATAATATCACTGAACAGAATCATTATTCCTACCTACTATTTCAGTTAGTGTGATGCGTCTCTCACCAAATGGAAAGTTTTTATCGTCGAATGACTCTGCGAAACGTAACACGGTGAATGTGAATATCGAGGTTGGTGTCAGAGACGAAGCTGGCGCTTCGGGTTTCCCGCAGCACGAACAATCTAAAGTCTAATAATTCTTAATCATAATATGCAGTAGTGTAGTATATCACTTTACCAAATAAAATTTGACTTGTGATTTCAATTCGCCTTAGAGGTTCTTCACTTCTTCCCGGGGTGAGATAAAGGTCCTGGTTATATCTAAGCAATTCGGTAACTTAATACGATGGTATTATAATTGGCCTACAGGCTAAGCATCATCTACAGATTATAAAAGAGAGCCTATTCCGTACGATCGCTGTCCTAGCTGAAGTTTGGAGTTCATCAGGGGCTTCTTGAGCTAGACTCTTAAAAATAAAAAGTACAGGAAGGTCTCAGTGAAGTTATTAGAAGGAATGTAATTTACGTGAATGCCTCGTATAAAATTGTCCAAAATCGTCTGAGAAAACCCTCATACTAAACTCTATCATTGGAAAATGATAATTGACAATTCTCATTGATTAATCATTGTTGCCTTATCTTCTTAAGGGTACCTAACCCTAATTATCAGAAAGTGCTTTAAGAATCGATAATTTTGGATAATACTCGTCGTTAATGATCTAGATGCCCCTTTAGGAATTAAAAAACTTGAAAATGTAGTATTTAGCTTTTAAACATCTTAAATACAGGTTATGTAATTGCTGATTAAATACGAAATATGTCATAGTTTACATATTTTTTTTAAACTCAATTGTTTCGCTCTCATATGCATACGATATCAAAGTATAGAATACAGCTTGCCCGTAATCCAAGAACTCCAATACAATAACAACAGATAATTTGTGAGCCGTTATCGATCGCTATTGTTCATTATAAAAGCTTTTAATTATCTTATATTGCGGCCTGTTAGAAATATTATCGTTCATAAAGCTCCTATGAGTGACCGCATGCGTAAAAATTATATTTCAATGTTAAGTTTATCCAGATCGCCGACACAGCTATTTTATCATATAAATAAAATGAATAGTAAATAAAAAAAATACAGATTCAGATAGGTGTACTACGATCTTAGGAGTTATAGCAGAACACAGAAATCGTTGAATTCTAGAGATATCACTTTTTATCACTCTGGAAAGGGCAATAGGAAAACTGAGATGTGCAGTCTAAGAAAAAGAAATTACAGAAAAAAGTAATGTAATCTAGAATAAGTGAACTACAGTGGAACCTCTCATAGCGTACACTCTCATAGCGTACGAGGGCGGAGCGTAGGTTGGTTGGAGGGGGATTGATCAGGGCCGTCACACATACACTTCAGAAGGGCGCTTGTTTACAAAATCTCATACCGGCACGAGGGAACACGGGATCTGCAGTCATGGCACTGCACGAGTGTCAAGGAAGGGGAATGTTGGGGATAGCATTCGATCGACTACAGCCGGTTCTGGCTCGCGATTGGTACTTCACATAGCGTACATTGTCTCCCTATTACGTACGCTATAAGAGGTTCCACTGTACGTTACCAATGACAATAACGATGAACACAAGTAAGTCATTAAGTATGCTGAAGGTAGAGAGCGGCTAGAGATAAATAACGAGTTCACGCTAGAATCGCAAGAGCTTCAAATAGACAAGAGCCTCAAATAGTTTCTGCCTAATGATACTATGCATTGTCTTCAAGTATTAATCATGCGCAGTGGGATGCGAATGCGTAGTGTGTGTCGGCGCGTGTGTTTGCATACGAGTGAATGCAGGAAGAAACGACATTGAGTTCGCGCGTCAGTGTAAGTTTTAAGTGACGGACACAGGAAAGCCCATAATGGCTAGAATATAACGGGAGAGCATTGTGCAAGCGCGTTGGCAACGAGAAGCAGTTGGCGCGATATAAATGGTCTTCTTGACCTCGCACTGAGCAGCAGGAACGGTAGCAAGTGTCGTCATCCAATCACTGCCCTTGAATACGATCAATGTTTCCTCGAAGACGTAACAGATCAATGTCAGTATAGACATTCGCTTTCCACTTACTTGTCTCTTTTACAATACACGAGATGCTATCAGGATTTATCCAGTTCATCATTCAAGATAGAAGGTTTGCGATGACTGGTGACTGCGAATATTGTTAATTCATCAATCGATAATCGGTACCAGATTTTTTCCAGAGCAGACTATGATATGCTTTCACAAATTTTATCACGCTTATCTGCCGGCGGCCTTAACGGTCATACCAGAGGGTTCTACCTCGAATGCTTATCACAGGTGAAAAACTGTACACTTTGATATTTCCAGACTGCGATAAGCTTCCGACCTTTGAAACGGCGTTTACTCTCCCTTGTGACAACGGAACTAAAATTTTATCATAAAGTTATAGTTTTCAATAAACAATGTAGAACGTGTATTTTTTCTATTGCTTTCCCTGTATTTCATTTCGGTGCAAAAGCAACCTGAATTTAGTTGGTCAAATCAACAAAATTGGATTCATTCCGCGTATTTCCATTCAGTATTGGGCGAGAGAGAGAGAAAGTGTGTGTGTGTGTGTGTGTGGACTCTATCATTTTAGAGCTGCTATTTATACAATAGTTAAGGGGTGTCTAGTAAATTAACAATGTTGAAAAAAAGCCTTGGAAAATGATTAGAAATTCTTATCTTTTCATCGATAAAACACTCTCTGTCCATGAATGAAATATTCGCAAATATTCTAGAGACTGCTTTTCCATATTTTCACGAATATTTATAGAAAGTTGCCCTGTAAGTCGTTTCCGGTTAACTGTAGTACCTGCCTGTATAGTGTGATAAATTCATACTTGAATGTCAAAAAATGTGTTATAATTTTCCTTGGTTATATGTGAATGAGTTCTCTGGACTTCTCTTTCCAAGTAGAAGACTCTGTCGTATGCATTGCCAGTATCCAACACGTGTTTCACGTGATACATATTACATAACGTTCGTTGCTCATACCGCGAGAGTTGGTATTTTCCTTGCGCATGGTCAGAGTAGTTTTATTTGTGGGTGGATCGTGATCGCGTACGTTCATCAGGATTCTCGTGAGCTTGTTCTTCTTTTCTCACAGCATGTGTACATTTTCTCATACGTCACACGAGAAGACCATGCGTGACAGGAGCGATCACGTTTCAGTGCTCCATAGAATAATGAGTTCACTGGTTATCGATTAAATTGATATTATACATATATTCACAAATGAGATCCCTTATAGACTCTAAAAAGAACTAGGTAAAAGGAAAGTATCTTACTAAATGAGAAAAAGCAATGATAAAATATAAAAAATTATCACTTGCTCGTAAAGAAATGATCATTGCCGCATGTGTCATTTTACAACTTCTGAGATTCTAGACGTGACAGTTGAACAATTCATTGACTGCTCGTCTATCAACATTCCTCAGAGTCGTACATCGGAATTATTTATTAATGTTACGTAGAGATTTGTCAACGCAGTCTACTGGATTATATAAGTAGTTGAAGAGATCTGACAAAAGAAAATATTAAATATTTTCCTACATTTTTTTCATACATTTTTGATTTGATGTATCTAGAAGGCATCAGACATAATAGTATAGGTATTCTGTAAATACGTTATATTTTTGTTTGTAATGCATGGTAAATTTTTGACTGACAATACCTGAGGATTGGCAAAGCATTTATTTTCACTACCTTTGAATGACGTGGCATAATATTATACATTTTGTGCAGTACATTTTGATATACACAAATGTTACTTGAAAAAACGAAGTACAAGTTTCGATGTCAGGAATAAAGTTACATTATAGTCGTTGCTGCGGGATGCCAATATTTTTTTAAGATTCCAGTGCAATAGTTGAGTCTTCAGAAAATTGCAATTCTCTGTAAACGAATGATTCACAACTGACAATAGAGTCTATGGTTGTACCCAGCGTTTTAAACACGGTCGGATATTGAAAAGCCATTTTAAGGAAGGTATTTGTCGAGGCTAAAACTCTTCTTGGACACCTTCTTGTAAATTCTTCAACCATTTGTTAGTCTTTTCAGTTACGTAGAATTTTTCTCCGTGTTAGAATTTTACAAGTGAAACATTTTAAGTCTGTGCGTCATAATTCCTTTTGATATGATTTCACAGAACTGCTTCTAATGAACTGAGTTGGTATAGTGGACTTCCCTTGCATACGTGAATTTTCCTGATGTTTATTATAATAATCTCATCAAGATATTATGTGTGTTAACCATCATCTTGTGATGTTTATAAAATATTATGTTTCTATAAAATTATAACAACTTATCTTCCTATAATACAAGTTGTGGAATGAAAACTATAAAATAAAGTTCGAAAACCTATGTCACGCTTTTTTTTTATTAATCACATTCCACCTAGTTTCACGCTCAACTGCGTCGGCGGTAATGACGTAGGGCGACAAATAGAAGAAGGTAAGGTCTGCGTATCGTACGTTCAAGAAGTAAAATATTATAGTAGATGGGTGATGATTTCAATCGAAAGGAAACGTCAGCAAAACTTGAATGGCGCTAGTAGTGTTAGTGATGATGCTGGTGGTAGTGTCGTGAAGCAGTGGTATGGGTGATGTAAAGGTGTGACTACTTCCCCTAACGTCCGACTAAATATTTAAAGGCATAAGAGGGGTGGGAGACTACTTCGTTGATAATTATGGTAGAAGGCGTAGTGAAACAATGGAATTGCAGGTTTAATATTGCTATTCGATATGGTATAGTGATGGTGATGGTGATGGTGATGGTGATGGTGATGGTGATGGTGATGGTGGTGGTGGCGGTGGTGGTGGTGGTGGAGCCAGCAGTAGCAGTGGTGGGAGTTGCGGAGGAGTGGGTATGCAGGCAGACAGGCACCAGGGAGAATCGAGGATCTTTCTCCCACCACGTAATGTAGAAGAGTGGGGTCATCCATGAGGATTGTGCCGGTTGCGATGGGGGGCAAATCGAGGACCAGGGTCTCCCACGATGAAAACGCGCATTCCTTGTTGAAACTCCGCGAACGACGCACGCCTCTCCTTGGAATGGTGTGCTTTTCTTAAGTATCGTGTTTACCTTGAGCGACTGCCTTATTTATTTAATCAGAGGCCGTGGAGGTTCCTCTATACTGATTCCCCAAACAGTTAAAGGGGGAGTGGAAAGCTTCAGAATAATAGAAGGAAAGATTGTGCCAGTTCCGTATTACATTCATCTTAGAACTTCCTTACTACAAGATTTTTGTCAGTTTTCTACGTTTGTCTAAGGATGTCACAGAAAATGAAAAATCACGGAGCTCCGCCAGTACATGGGGGTAATTTTAAGGTAAATTCAGCATTTCTAGCTATCGCGATGTTAATATAGCGTAAATAATTTTCCATTGACTTTTAATGACTTCCGCAAAGAATAGTGTTGACCATGCGCCATTACCTTGCCATTATGTTCACTAAAATTGTACGCCTGTTAAACAACTTGCGGAAATTGTTTTGGGACTAAAAAACTTCGATTACGAAACATTCACTAACTACGGATCGGGAAACTGATTTGCGTTTGTATTTTTGAGTATTTGAAAAATTCAAATTTTTTATTGAAATTTTTATACTTCCGGTTAAAATTACTCACATTTTCCATTAATTTAAACAATTTTTTTAAAATTAATGCTTTTCATTACAACATTTGTCTTTAATGCAAAAGTATTTTTATACATTTTATTAACTATAATTTTTCTTAACCGCAATTTGCCTCGTATCATGTGTCTCGCATGCATGCGATAGGGTAAACTTTTAGTTTTCCCTCGACGGAGAAATAATTGAAAATAAACCTGAAGACATGTGAGAAAAATAGTGTGTTTAAGCTTCAGAATTAAAATTAAAAGTTTTATATACTTTTCAATTTTGCATAGTTCCAATTACCCTTTTTTATTATTTCGTTGTCTTTTTTTACGACGTATACCGTAATTAAAAGTTGATCTATATGGTATCGACAAATTGCCATTGGTAATATGATAATTTTTAATTAGTGCAGTGCTTCGAGAAATTGAATGTATGATCGTAAATAAATTTACATTTACCTTTTTCAATTAACTGAAAAATTGTAAAATGACCAGCAACTAAGTGCATATTTGACATGGATTATCCAGGATACTGCAATATGTTACAATTAAAATTGTCTAAATATTTTTTTTTTAATTTCAATTTTGATGTCTTAATATAATTGGCAAGGTGTGTGTCTGTCTTTAATTGGTCTGCATTCTGATAATCGATATACTCATAATCCTAAAATATTGATTACTCATCTTATTGTTGTACTAACACAGTTCAATATTTATTAGTTGTTAGGCGTTGATAGTCGTCAATGAGCTTGTCTATATCGCGCATGCTTCAATATATTATTTTTTTTAGTTTGCATTATATTTGTTTATAATTTATTATGATAGTATCGCAACATTTTATTGCTTAAAAAAAGTTTTGATATAGAGGATCTCGACAGTTTAAAGATGCCTACGTATCTTTACTTTCTTAATTATTAAATAGTAGGCATATTAATGGTCTAAAAAGAATATACGACACGATTGTCACTCGATATTTTACACAATAAATATACCACGAGAATTATGTTGTCTGTATATTCTAAAAGTATACTGAATGTAGGAAGCAGAATTATTACAACGAAAACGTTCTGCTCGAATTGAGAATTGTGATCCATTTTTGAAATTAGGGTCGTTCGGTAGAGAACAGTTTTGACGTGAAATCAGGCAAAACTTTCTAAGCTTACTAAACGGATCGCCATCATGAAAGGTTTCGTTCTTGGGGTTCAGTGCCACAGACATGCTATTTCATGGATGAACTTTGATGTAGTAGGGAGAGCAGGTGGACATCGCGTGGAAAGTTTGAAACTGACTCATTATTGAATTCCGATACATAGCCACCGTTTAGGCAATCTTTTAGTAGCACCTTTTTAACAAAACGTTAACAATAATATGAAATAAACTCATGGAATTTGCTCATGTTTTTGTTTTATAATGCGAAACGTGTAGTCGGCCTCTTGAGCTTCCATTAGAGCGCCTCCTTACTGCTTATTTAGAAAATGGATTTTTTTGCATGTTCAGCTTTATAGTCAATACGGATCAGTGATGCATGAGAAACTACAAGATAATCCGTTAGGTGCATATTTTTTAAAAGAACTTAAACTTTGAAATAATAACGCGAATTTCGCTAATCGGGTCAGTGACGGTGTCAGTAGCGCTGGCGACGCAAGTCTTGTGCAAACGACGCCGACTGAGTCGCCGCCATTTTGTGCAAATTCCCGGATGGATGAAAATTTCTTAGTTTCGTATTTCTAATTATTATTCACTTTAAACTTTGAAAAAGTCTTTAGCGTGGAAGATTTGGGTTTGATGACATCCAGGCTTTTTTATATATAATTGTTCCATTGTTTATGAGACGTCAAAATTTTGAACTCAAACAAATACATATAATTTAAAAGATTTTTTTAAGGTGCCATACAGTTTTTTATAAAATTATATGGCTATAGAAGTAGAAATCACGTGACTTTTCTTAATTTTTGAAAATAAAGGCCAAGATAATACAATATAACGAACTCAAAGAAACAAGATTGCACAAATGGGGGTTCCTCGCTATTTCCATTTCTGATAATCAGACGTTGATTGTGTATCGTTATGTATGTCGAAGTGTAATTATGAAAATCGAAACACAGAGTCCCAACGTAGTATGGCGAATACGTTAAGCAAATATGCTGACGCACCGAACCAACGGTGTGTATCTCGGACATTACTTAGGTTTTATACGAATGCTTCTTGATGTTATTTTTGGAGCGCTGAGCTGCGTCTGGAACGCTTACAGCCGGTCCCCTAGTTCGTGCCAAATTGGTCGCTGACTCCCCTTTAATTTACAGATTCCTAAGCAACTCAAAGATTTTATATTAAGTCCATCTTGTACGACTTTTACTACAAGTAGATCATTATTTATATTTCACTCCCAATGCAAAGTGCTGCACTGACTTTTTATCTAATCACTTCCATTATTATTTTCTTAAACAATTTTCAAATCTTATACAAATGTCTTCTGCGTGATAGAGACCGAATAAAAAATCTCTTGTTTACACTTTTATGAAGAATAGAGAATTTCTTCTCATGTAGCTGTATGGTAATAACAAATGAATGCTACGGAAGTGACGTGAGTAGTAAAAAGTACGTTAGTTTGTAATGGTCACACTCCGTAAAAGGAGAAAAAATTTCTGTAAATCTGGCTGTGAAACACGTGCTCACGCTGATACACATATGTCCCTCGTACGCGGAAATCAAATGTGATACTACATAATTTAAAGGAGACAATATGAATATGAGAATAACGCCACGTTACAGTATATAAATACATAGTACTTTGTTCTTCGAGTTCAAATATTGTAGAGCATAAGTGCTGTTTCTGTTTTGTGGACGTAATTATCAGATTGTATATTCTTTCCGTTAATTATATCCGTTCGTCGGTTATTTTCACAAAACAAGATACATTATTACCGTTGTAAATTACGTTTGGAGAGCACTCAATATTCAGTCAATATTTTTATATTAGTTATCGTTATAATACGGTTTAGGATGTTTTTTAACTGCATATTATCTTTTGAAAAAAAAAAATAATTTTATCCAATGAAGTTAATATTATTTGATCATAATTGCGTATTTCTTTGTCGTACTGCCGGTAACATAATCTGTATTAGTAGTAGTGGTAGTAGCAGTAGTAGTCGGTAACATAATCAGGTGATTTCCGTTATGATATGAGCAGAAAGTAGAGTAAAAGGAAGGCCTGGCTTGAAACCGACACGAAACTATTGATTCGTGGTTTTTTCGTTGGGTGGCAGCACCGAGTAGGAAGCAGAACTGTACAAGCAAACTGATTTGATGTTGGGCACAATCGAGTATTATTGTACGATTACATCTTTTGAGTCAGATTAAAACCGGAAGTGGTGAACATCTGTATGTTACTGTACCAACTATAATCATCTATTAATTATTTTCTAATTGGCTCAGCAATATGTCCAGAATTTTAAATTCAGTTCTACGTTCAAAGAAGCAATCAGATATATAGATTTTTCTAAACTTTTTCGGTTGAGCCATTCCGAAATTGAAAATAATAGTGTTGCAAATATTCGTGTCTGATTTGGATTCCGAATTTTCTTTGTAATATAAATATCAATGTGTATAAACATATTTTTTTATGAGTTGGCGAGTGGTTTATATATATGCATGTTAAGCATAGTTATGCCAAAGAATTGAAAAGACTTTGACTTTTGTAACTAATTAGGTGAACTAATTGCATATTAAAAGTAGATTGGCTATTATATCCTATTACTTAGGATAAGATAAAACTGTGGCATAGCAGCTACGAAGTAAGTTTTGAAACAAACAAAAAGTAGATAAAGGTATAATATTAGATATTAAATTTAATATGCATTTTAGCGTAGTACGCATTTTGAACATCTCACAATTAAATTAAATTTCTATTATTCTACTGCGAATCGCGATAAAAGTACTGTGTAAGGATTTATAAATATTTGTGTTGGTACTTAACGTTTGTTTCTTTGTTAATTGTTTATTTTTTTAAATATTATAAATGCATTCATCGACATTAACAGGTTATTAGGTAGATAGTGAGTCTATATATAAAAAGATGTAAACTATATTTTTATTTGAATTTTTAATTAAATAAATCTAAACTTTTATTTATGGTAGTATGGTAGAGTTTGGCTAAAGTTAAATTAATAGCCATATATAATTTGTTAAATTCTATAAAACAAGTAGAAAAATATATTAAAAATTTTAATTTAATACTAGCAAATAATAATTATTCTCATAAATAAATCATAATGCTTACTGAACGCGCAAATCTGCACCATAAATTTTACCTAGCCTTTACCGACAGGTAAAAGACCACGCGAAAGAGAGAATACCTCTCTCTTTCCACCACATGCCTTTCGTTTAACAATATTTTCTCAATAAGTATACGGTAAATGATGTTTATTTCTTTACAGTAAACGCCTTAAATATCAAGCTTCCTGAAAATATATCTTAATGCATAGATTAGCTTGCTAGCATTTGCGAAATTAAGGACATTCGTTGAATTACAACTATTTTTCCTCCATCGCCTCCAATTTTGCCCAACTTTAATAATTAATAAATGTGTTTAACTAGACGATAAACAAATTGTGTTTTGAGCCAGTAGGCGTAGCTGATTGAGCTTTCTCGATTAAATATGTAGGGTCAACTTTATAAGCATATTCTACAATAATATCTTGAAACATTCTGACGTGATGTTTCGGAGAACATCTGCTGTTTTTAAGATTAGAAAATAAATTCTTTCCAAGTTTTTTTGAGTAGGCACTGCATTTTAGTTTTGACCTGCTCTCCAACATTTATTCAAAGTTGACGACCCTCGTCACGTTTTGAAGTAAAAGTGATTTATTGGGGTTCGCTTTGAACCTGGCACATGCCTCTGCCCTTTTCATTCCCTGTACATCCTTATTTTTTTCCTGGAAACATCATTGAAATATATCTCGATTCGTTAAAATGACATCAGAAGATATACTAAAGACGAGAAATAATTATAGAATCGTATTCAGCTTAAAACTCGAGATATTGTGAATTATTATCATTAAATTGATAAAGTAATACAATTTAGTATAATAGACTCATTTATATAAATCTCATAGAGTAGAATTAACGAATATTGGAAATTACAGGATTATCGTGGTCGGATATCTAGTTTCAACGATGAACTTGTTCCAGTAATTCAAAGAACTTTTATCAGATTAACTTGTAATCAATGAAGAAAAATAAATAAATAAATAAAGAGTTTCAATCTTCTAATAAACATTTATAGGATTAATCAAACAGTAATACAACGTATGGTAAAGAAGCAGATTTTAACAAATTAATTTCTATTCACTTCATAGTCTCTATTGTTCACTAATGCTGACAGATCTTTAACGCATAGAAAATGTTGGGGCATCCTTTTAGTAAGATTATTTATTAGATAGTGCGTTCAAGCCATACGAGATAATAAGAAAAAATCCAGCCGTTCCATTATACTAATTTTAATATTATAATCTGTATTTTAACCCTCGGAGAACCAAAACATTTTTTTAAAAGAGTAGGGAAATGTAGCTAGGATCGGACTACTTTTTGACTTTTATCCACAACTTTTGTTTGGGAAAGAGTTTAGGCAAGTATAGCACATTGTTAGAAAGGTCCAATGATTACAAAACTTTTTTGAAGCATGATGAATTGCTATGACAAAAAAAGTAGTGCAATTAAAAAAATGCTATAAAGGTTGGTCCTTTCTGTTTAGGTTGGACCACTGGGGAGAATCGACGAAATATGAGGTGAAATAATTTCAAGCGACCCAATATACCCTTTTTTATTCAATCTTATAAAATTAAATAGTAAAATATTGCAAAAAAACTCAGTCTAAATCGCAATTTTGGCAAACGAAAATAGCTTTTCGTCAGTTTCGTCCACTTCAAATGCACTTCTCTCTTGCATTCGATACAAGCAACAGAGTTGTTGCGGTTTAAGTGTTTAGGCATCGCTTTTAATCATATAATACAGAAGTTTTCATCCTCATTCGAAGAGTGTTTTTCTGCACTTTTTTTGGTGAGCGATCTCGATTAGCTAGTGTTTTAATAGTAAACTTCCCTGTAGTTGATTTTGGGCGTTTTGTGGGAGTCTTCGAAGCGTCTTGCTTTTGTTTCTTTTCACGCAATGTTTCAAGACTCTCTGGCGATGTCAAAATTGTGCTGTTCATTGAGCGCCGTTCGTGATTCGATGCTATTTATCTGATATAATAAAAGAATTACGGTGGTCCAACCCTGACTATACAAATGGTCGAACCTTAACGACAAGCACCATTACAGCATCGTGTCACATAACAACTGAATAAATAAGAAACCCTAATATTCCCTTTAGTATCTTGTTATATGTTAACCACAGGACACATAAACATGCTTACCTCGACGATTGTATTGTTATCTCTTCAGGTTCTGAGACGGTTTTTACGGGTGCTGAGAAACTTTTTGCGCTATGAAAAAGCAACTGAGTGCACACTACTTCTGACAAACACACTAGGGGTGCGTTCCACTTAACGCTCGCAACGCTCGCGCCCACGACCGCAAGATTTCGTGTTCCACTAGCTTGTGGACTGTTGCGGACGTCGTGGTCGAAAACTTAAGTGGAACGACTTATCGGACTTGTGAACGATACAAAGATGGCTGGTGTTGTAGAGAATATGTGTATAAGGCTAATGCGTGAACGGAATTATGTTTCTGAGAGTTCATCAAGCTCAGATTTTTTGCACGCAAAGCATCTTGGACAGGAACATTCAATTCGAGTAATATATCCCTCTCGGAATCGTACAGCGTTATTTTTTCAGTCTCCATCATAAATTTGAATTGAAACTGGCGCTCAAAAACATCAAACGACCACAAAGACCCACCTATTTGATGTGGGCGAAGCGATCGCATCGCGTTCGCCAATGATGACGTCATCGATGACGTTTCAGGGACTGCTCACTGCGACCGCGGCCTTAAGTGGAACGAGACAGAGGGTGTTGCGATCGTTGCGAGCGTTAAGTGGAACGCACCCTAAGAAGAAAGCAATGCTTCGTAAAGTTTGCTTCTACCACGATTAGTTTGGCCATGCTCACGCATAGATGGCGCCAGTGGTTATATATGAAAAATTGAAAAGGTCCGACCTAGACAACGGTCCGACCCTGACGACATTCTCCTACCAAAAATGGGTCAATTTTGACCCAAGCAGTAAATTCAATATTTCAATTCTTTTAATCGTCTATTATGAATTGTATTTAACAAAATGTTCATTATTAAGCTTTAAACTGTTTTATTGCATTAAATGTGGAACATTTATGGATTTATATTTAAATTAATTGGAAAATAATATAATTTTCATTCTACGTCTTGGTCCTTCGTGTAGTAGGCACATGTGGTTACAGTTTTCTTTCGCTATGCTTTGGGCAAACAAGTCTGAAAAATAAAATAACAGTTTATAGTGAGGTATATAAGAAATTGATTGTGATTAATGAATAATTTATGAGATACCAACTATTGGCACGTTTCACATCTTTTTGAATACTTTTTATCGTCCTTACATGCATAACAACGATCACGTTTCATTACACATTTTTCAATGGGCTCAGGCTTGTTTATTTCTATTCCAAAAGCTGCAATTGCTGTAACAATAATAGAATTGAAGACTCTTGGATCCCTTTCGATTCTTTCTGCTCTTCGTTTTAAGTAAGGTTGTAATAATTCTGTTGCCAACTCTTGTAAAAATATTTTCCGTCTTTGGTTCGTAGAAACATTTTCAGTCCATTCAGGATATTTGGTTTTCCATAAGACAAATGCATTATATGTCCAGCAATGTCCAGATAATTAAAAAAAAAGCAAATAGCCATCTACGTGTGGCTCTTCTGCATTTATATTCGTGAACGAGCTTATTTGTTGCGTTGTAGTACATGATAATTTCTGGTTTAAAACTGTTTTTTTTCGTCACTAACTTCATGAGTTTTATGCATACTTGATAATAGGATGACAAATTTGTTCCGCCTGATCGCGTAGGAAACCAAAGTCATATTTTTCGTAAATAAAAATTCCGAAGAATGCACTACCCTTCATTTTATGTCAGCTAATGATTTTGGCAAGTCTTTTATTTTTACGTATAGTGTCAACTAAAGAACTTTTTTTTCTAATAATTCTTCAGCAAGTGTTATAGATGTAAAAAAATGATTAGTCGTAATATTTCACACCACTTCCATTCCAGAAAGCTGTCGATGTCTTCACCATCCGAGAGCCCTGGTTTACTTTTAGTACATTTCTTGTTTTTCCGCAATAAACTTCTAAATACAGCAATAATAGGTTTTCACATCACACAGGGCCCAAATTTTGATTCCATATTTTCCAGGCTTGCTGGGCATGTACAATTGTACATATACACGAAGTGGGCAATGATCTTTGAATGATACTAATTGCCCATCCATTGTACCACATTCAGAAGACTTATACGATTCTCTGCAATTTTTCGTGAATATTTCGGTAACTTGTCGTAATTCAGCAAGTTTATCTTCTTCCCTTCTTACGGCTCTTGTAGATAAGTCATAAAATCAGTTTCGGAATAATCGTATTCACTGTCAGTCTGCATATCATCTTCAACGAAATCGACTTCGTCATCCGAAGTTGCTAGTCCATATTCCGGATCGTCCTCGCTATCGGAATAGATTTTCATAAAGCTGAAATTATACCGAAAGTAACCAGTAACGGTAAAAGGTATTGCATTGAACGAAGGTTCCGCCTAATGTAACGACACTGGCAGACGCGGACAAAAGACCCCTCTGAAAGGCCGAATCCACCGTTTGATAGAAAGGGAGGGGGTAACAAGTTTCAGAGGGAATTTCTTACCCGACCTTGTACTGTCCTTCAGAAAACCCACCAAAAAAAATCAGAAGCCTAGCTTCGGTATTTTAGAAGATAATCCGAAAAATAAGAATCTTGGGTCATTTTTGACCCAGTTTAAATATTCCGAGGATTAACCGCTGTCAACTCCATTTCATTTGAGGATACACTGACATAGTGATTGAAAAGTTAATGAAATAACTAAAAGATTCTAGCAATTATCATCCCAGGTATACAAAATAAGAGCTAGTTTGAATAGTAACTATATCTATATATTTATAAAACATAAATACATATAGTAGTGACCATCTTAGTTCATTAACTCCATATTACTTTGTATGAACCGAGAATGGCTGAGCTGGTGACATATTCGCTAAACTTTAATGTTGCACTGATTATGACATTAATTAGGAGTGAGAACAATACAAATAATATCATTAATTATAATTCTTTGGAAAACGTCATGCGGTATTCAAAATGTCCATTTCGCATGCGTCATGGCTTTTCGCGCGACAGTTTGATATGACTCGCATGGACCAATTGTTAGTTGGCTCCTGGGTCACGCGAGCATATTAAAAGGTCAACATAATTAGAGCCTGTTGAGAGAGCAGTGTATGCTGTTATTTCAGGGACATAAGCCCGATCATTATTCATTGTATATGAGATGAGGATGTGACGTCGTTGCCAGATTTGTTAATTTGTTATTGCACACAGCGCTTTAAACGGTCTACTTACAGTTCTTCCGCGCGTCCAAATTGTAATGGCGTCTGTCTCAATTTGCAGTGATTACACGTAGGCGAAAGTATCGAGGCAACTCTGCATTCTTTTCATTCGTTCTTTTCCATATTCTTATTTTTTTGTTCTCACTGTATATTTGTTCAGGGCTTTCACACATGATTGGCCTTTCTTACATTCATAGCAACTTTGAGGTGTTTCGATCGATGCAGTAAACTTACTCATTTGATTAAATACATTAATATATAGGAATATAAATACTAAAAAAGTATAAGATGCACTTTATACTTATTTTAAAGTCGTTCACTTGAAAGATTCTACGACAATATATAAATATGCCTCAGCGAGTAGAATTATCGCTTGACTGAGATTCCTATCAAAATAATTTATCTGGAATAGTAACGAGGAATGTTCTTGGAAACCTTTGGATGATAATTCGTCGATGATGAATTCGAAGATTTTCAATTTCTTATCATGGTGCGTTTAAAGATGATTCATTTGTCAATGACTGATAAGTACAAGACGTTCATGTGATTTAATGATTATGGTAGATCTACATCAGAAGAAACAACTTACTAGATATATTTACTGTAACGGTAGTTTTGGTATTAACTTCGCTGAATTTTGATGTTAGATAGAGTCTTTGGCACAGATCAACTGCTTTTGGTAGAGATCAGCAGTCCCTGCGGAAAATAAGTATGAAAGTCTGACGCAATTGCAAGAGCTTATTTTTGCACGGAACGGATAAATTTAGGTCCGTCGTCGACACACCCACGATATACTCTGTGAGACACGTATACGCCTCACCACGGGCTGAGGGGCGCTTATTACGTAACTTTGGTGTTCTATAATCAGGTGTAAACAAAACGCATATTTTGGCCAGCGATGATACTTGCCCAATATTCTTCGTGAGTTCTTTCAATATCAAGTTGCACTAATTATCTTTTACTTTAGATATGGTCCCGTTATTGTGAGTTTTCACTGTTTCATATATACATTATTGCATTTCATCATTTTAGATGTAACTGCAAGTCGTTTGTTTCCAAAGACATATTACCTGATTACAACGTTTATATTTTTCGTACCAGGATCCTAGTGTGAGACTGAGTCTGTTCGTCATCCTGGTTTTCTCGGTAGTTCCCAGGGACATCATAACTTAGGACCATAGCAATGCGGCTTTACTACGGGTGTGAAACGAAAAATATTTGGAAATAGTTTTAAAAATGTGGAACATTATTGATCTTTACATACTTGCAAAAGCGACTCAAAGTACAAAATATGGAGTTCCGTTGTTGTATTATAATTTTGCACATTTCATTCTTTACTCAGCTTTATATAATTTGGTATATAATGCTACTGATTTAATTTCATTTATTTCAATGCTCATACTTAATACGTACAATGGCATAATAAATTATAACTAAGAGTAACTGCTATTGATACAATAATCTTCGCTAAATTTCCTTAATCACTTAATTTGATTTCGTAAAATGTCCGATCTGTTCATTCTAGTAGCTCTTTACTTCGTCATTTATATGGAAATGTTGACACTCGTCAACGCCACAATTAACTCCTGAGTAAAATTTTGATTCATGTCTGGTTGTTCTCTTTACCAAAGTAGTTTACTATATTGCTAGATCAAAACTTAAGTTTCGGAGGCGGTGCCAACAAAATAGTTAGTTTACTGTAATTTTCCATAAGACTCACTACGAACGCACAAGTCTTTTTGTCACTTTATGTGCTTTTTTTGTGTACCAAATAATAAAATAAATTTAAAAAAATCGAAGATTACAAAAATTTATACTTACAATTAAATTTCTGGAAAGTAAAACAGTAATTGGCACTGAGGTCATTGTATCGTTCAGAAACTTTAAACATGTATATTTTCTGTACAACTGGTGGAATGTATGCAAATTTCGAAACTTAATATATACTTTAGTAGCATTGAAATGCGTTGGCAAAAATGGGAAAGTTGGCCAATCGTAAATCATAGGTGTAGAGGAAACAAATTATTAAAGGATTCGTTAAAATACCATGAAATGCTTGGGTACTAATTTTCATCATTTCTGCATCGATTTTCATGATTCAGAATTTTCAAAATCAGAATTTTCAATAGTTACGCGGTATACAGCGATACTACATTCTTTTGTTTATTTCACTATAATTGTAATTTTATCGACAATATATGTCTCATATTCATGTATATAAATGATTGCATCCACGTTCAGTCATAAATGCAGCCGTTTCCTCGTATGTGACGTCAATGGACGTATGCCGTCACAAAAAATAATGCAATCTAAAGTGGAAATATAATGTAATAAAGACTTCTAAAGTAAATCCAAGTGTTCCGTGAATAAAGTGGAAAAATTGAAAGTTACAAGGAATAACACCGAGTTGCAAATCACACTTATTCTAATAACTATTTCAAAATGCTTACGTGCGTTAGCAATATTTAGTCAAACCATCTGTTGTGTGTAGTTTATTAGCATTTACTTAACGAATGAAACAACAAATTGATTTAGTATTCATCTGTGATATGCGAAATATGGCACTGGTGCAAATTTTTCTTGCAAATCCAGTAAATATTAAATTTTGTATCAATCTGAAGCCTAACTACAAACTAGCAATGCGTGTCGATACAATATTATTAAATGTAATGTGAATTATTTAATCTCTGAGTATATTTCAATATAAACAGTTACAAATACAATTTCAATTTGTCAAAGGAAATTTCAGCGAAACAAAAGAAATAATTTTTAATCGATTATATTAAAAATATATATGCATAAAAGTCATTGTGTTTCGAGACTAGAAAAAGAAAACTAGACTGCACGCGGTGTTTTTTCACATTTAATTTTTTTCTCACATCTGTTCTCCACATTTCTCTGAACTCAGTGTATTCTGTATTACATCACGCTATAATTCACAGTTTGCATTACATTTTATTTTGTAATTTAAAAAAAATTTTTTTTTTTAACAGAATTGAGTACTAAAAGTTACAAAGAGAAGCAATCAGAGCGAGTTCAGTGACATACAATCGTAATTAAAAATAATTTTGAGTCAACAACAGTTGTTAATTTAAGGAAAAGGCTGAATCAAGTAAGCGAATGAAAATGTTGTGCCATGTACGATACGGTGGAATCTGTTTGGCGTGAATGGCATCGTTATCTTCAAAGTTATGCATGAGAAATGAATGAAAAAAGAATTTCGATGAAATAACGTGCAGGTAATATTAGGCAGTTTATTTTTAGATGCAGAAGAATTTTCCAAACTAATTACAGCTCTATCGAAATAGTATCAGTTTGTATTGAAGAGCTTAACATATGGACACATATTATTATCGCCAAAGAGTTTTTTTCGTTTAATGTTTGGTTCGGGTTAAGTTGGCGTCGGATTCCACTAGCGATCCTCACGTGAGCGCCGGTCAAGCTACGGTGGTGGCGTCGCGTCCATTTGCTCTTCCTATTTTCGCACCCGGAGTATATAAGGAGGCGTCCTCGAAATATTCAAACAGTTTGGCAGCGACTTGTGCTTTTCTGCGTCGCGACGCTACACGAATGTCACAGTAATAGTCATAGTCGTAGTCTCAGTCGTGCTTAGAACTCCGTTAGAAACTATCAACGATTTCTTGCATAAGCTTCGAAGCGCGAGCATCGTCAGCACATCCATTCGCCAGACCGTCGACTTTTGACCCAATTACGAATCTTGATATTAAACATCGATGGCTTATCCCCCTCTTTTAGTTGATTTTATTTTCTCTTAATTGCAAAAATTATACGAAATGAACGGTGCATGTAACAATATGCAACATACCGGTCAGCCAACCAGCAGTTATTCCCTTTCTCTTCTATTTTATGCATCATGTTCAAATTGAGGGACGTTTACCTAAATCTATAATTAATGCTAGCGAGTTTAATTTCGTAATATAAATATTAAATGCTTATATGATAGATAATTGATGGCCGCGAAGGTGAGTCCGTTAGGGACAGCGAATTTGTGTAAATATTTGTGAATTGCACGGGATGCTACAAGTGAAAGTGAGAACGTAGAAGAGACTCATTAAGTGTCAAAGTAATAAATGATGCCTAGGTGAAGCCTATATTGATACATCCGCCAAAGGGCAATTTTCAAAACTCCCTCGATAAATACTTGCCTATTAATAATAACGGTGCATCCCATAAAAAAAAAGTGCATGAAATAGTGTATCAATATCTTATACAAAATGGGCAATACGGACAGCGGTTATGATGTTGAGATGAGCTCCTTATCAACGACTACCAGCGATCATTCACGTGTTATGGTTAATATTACTTTGAACGTAGTTCACTTCTAATTTTTGGCCCAAAACAAAATTATTATAATGACTGACACATATTTTGCTTTGAAATTTTCATTCAGATTCAATTTTATTTTCTTCTTTTCCTTAATATTTTATATAATATTTTTCTAATAAGATGTGTATCGCAATCGAAATTTTTTAAAGAAACGATAAATTGCTCTACTAAAATAACGTTATACACATAAATGTATAGAATTCAATTTTTTGTAACGTATTGTTGTCATGAAGCCAGTGAATTATTTTCATTATTCAAAGAAATTCCAACAATTAGTAAATTTGGCATGACAGCTAACAGTTTGTCGTAGTTACCACACGGTAAAAGAAAATAAGAATTCAGTTTTAGGCACAAAAAACAAAGTCTGAGCAACAAATCCCTAAATTTATATGACAGTGTCAAGACAGATGAAAAGTGTGAATAGTCCTAAAAAATGCATAATTTAACATATTTCTGAGTCCTTATGAAAGACATGATATTCCTTGATATACAGTGGAACTCTATTTTTTTTAGCGTACCTATAACGTAACGTGAGATTGTTTTATGATTACAGAGAACACCCATGCGCCCGATGATAGCAGAATACGACCCAAAGAAGCACGGGGTGAAAACAGAACTGTCAGACATGGTTCTCGTCAAGTAAGTGTCTACCTTCGTAAAGCACGAAAACGACGCGAAAGAAAGAAAACGGTCAACGATAGTCGAGCGATTCACTCTACTTCTACGACCAATCATCACCATTGCTTTCTTGCCAAACCCAAATAATCAGTGCTCAAGCAAACGTGAGTGACTCCCGAGGATCATATATTATGCATTATTCCGTATGTCTTTCTCTTTCCTTCTGTTTCTCGTACCTATTTCGTTTTCTATATTACTCGCATACTGCCTGATCACCTGTGAGGTAAATTTCAGCGAACCGATTTACCGAGGACGCTCGTCGCCATGTCGTTAAATGTTCTCATGAATTCTCATTCCTTGCGAGACGTTGAACCGCTTACGAACTTAGCTTTCGATGGCTTGCCTTTGGTTTAGCGGTATGGTGTCGATCCCCTCCGATCCCAGAGCGTCCGTTCTCGCATTCGACATTTGACATTTTATGTGTTTCAAAATTTATTGTCAGTCTTGAGAGCCAAGTTAATTTTTTTTTTGTCAAATGTATTTAAATGAACAGACACTCAATGATCTGACAGTGAATTCGGGATAGCACTCTTATTCTTTATTCCTTATTGACGCGGTATAGTAGTATTAAAATAGTGCTCGTACAATGATTTTAGTGTAAAGGCTGCTGCTGCTCTTAACCTCATAGAAAATAAATTTTCAAATTTTATTCGTTACTGCTTATCGTTCGACAAAACTGCAATTCTTGAAGCATTTTCGCACTTTTGAGCTTTCCTTATTTCATGCATGAATGTTATCAGATTTGCACCAGTGGCATAACAATTAAATGAATTTGTTTTATTTAGCAAGAAAATATCATTTTTCAAGTAGTATTCTACGTTTTGTAGCATCTTGAAACAGAGTTCAAACTTCTGCTATAATAGGTATTCCTATAACTTGCACCTAATATTATATAGTAACATTTTATTTAATATATAACAAATAATTCCCTACAACACGATTTTTAATGAAATTAATAATCAGATGTGAATAATTATTCACATCAAGTTGATATATTTTACAGTATCGCATACATGAAGCAATTTATTTGCAAACGTTCGATAACAATAGAATTCAAGTTAAAAGTTTTCAAATAGGACGATTATTGAGTTTAAATGACGACTTCATATCGCTACTTCACGAATTTCGCCACTGGTTTGCAACATACCATTCATGTAATTGATGATAAGTTGTCAAATAATTTTTATGTATTGTGTGCGGTAAATGCATTGAACAGAATGCATTTAGAATTTATAATATTTCATACTGTATTGTTCCTGTTTATTCTTCATTATTCGCATCACTTTATAATCCGTCTTTCGTATATTATTTAAAGCAATGGAAATAGCTCGCTGTTGGTATTTCGATTATTTATTGGGAGAGATATAACAAATCTTATAACGACATTTATAAATGAATAGGTTTATAATATGCAGATGGTAATAAAAAAGTAAAAATTACAGCTAAAGAATGAGTTACCTAAGGCGGTAAAAGTTAGTGTTAAACTGGCAAACCTTTTTAACCTCTTCAATACTATATTAAATGCTACAATTAGTGAAATGAGAAACGTTGATAGGGAATTAAATATAAATATACTCGCGAAAAATATCGCTCAAAGTTCAGCTATTAGATGTAAGGAGAAATTCGTCAACGATTAGAAAAGAGTATGGGTGGAGGGAGGATTTTCCTTTGAAAAATACATAAGAATTTCGAAATAGAAAAAAGAATAAAGCTGTATAAATTCATACTTGCCGACAGTGATAACAATTTATAAGCTAATCAGCATTGCTTCTTCTAATTAGCTCGAGTGGGACTGATTCATTAATATATTGTGCAACTGAAGACTAACGAACAAATTTTCCAACGTATAATTTTATATGAGATTATATGATCTACAACAGTTGTCAAGTGTTAATACTTAATATCAGTGCGGAATTGTAAAATATCCTTCGCGTACACAATTATATACCGCAAAGCGATAATGGGTTTCCTGTATACGTATGAAATTGTTAGATAAGATAGAATCGCGAAGGGGTCTTCCTCGTTGGCTGAAAAAACTCCCCTGAGATCATGCGGTATGCAACCAAAATTGATTAATAATCCATAAAGAATCTGTCTTTACTGTATAATATGTGCATTTATATGATTCCAGACGTGCGTATAGAGTCCGGGCATTGATTCGGGCTCTATGAAAGTGCTCTGAGTATTAACCGAAAGCACAACGAAGTGTCGAAAAGCAAACCGTAGCTCAGCCAAAGCGATCAAAAGATAAAGATATTAAAAATCAAATGAAACGATTGAAATATTAAAGTTTGTCAAAGTTGTATTGAAACGAGTGAAACGACCGAACAAGACCAACTGACGAACTTCTTGACTCAGACTATAATAATTTCATACCCACGCGAATTAATTTTCATACCTTGTTCTAGATTTACCATAAGAAAAGTTATATTAGAAAGTTGATAATTCGCTTATATGTTCGTAATTCCTTAGCAGGAATTATTATTTAATATGTGCCTATATGTGTACAATCTAAAACAAAATCTATCAAATAATCGAACTGGCGTACATCATATGGAATATTTTTTTCGAAAATTTGTAGTGCAACTAAAGATTTGCACAGTGTGATATGTGTACTTTCATATGCAAAATGCTTGATATATCTATCGTGCCTGAAAATATCAATCAAAGTTGTCGTGCGCATTGCTTCGCAAATTCATTTGCACTGCCATACTATTATAGTTTAGAGTGTCTTTTTTGTTTCTAGTTGAAATGTCAATGTCTTTTCAATTTGTTTGAACTTGAGGTATGAAAATTAGTGCCGCGCTGGTACCGAAAACCTAATGGTATTTAATCGATGAATGTGTAACCCTTTTTGTGAAGCGCAATGTTATGTAAACACGGCTTGTTAGTCGTCGTACTGCGTCGTGGCGCTGGGCGTCGGTGATGCAGTGCGGTGGTTGCAGCTCACGCGTGTTCCACGTGTCACGTGACACAGACTCTTTCAGAGCTTTCTCGACAGAAAGCTCCACACCTAAGGAGAGAAACTACCGCACCTCAACGGGTACCTACACACCTACCTTTACGATCTATAACCATATGTAAAATACCTTAAAACTTACACACGGATAAGTAAGAGGCACATAGCACACATAAACACAAACGCTCATGCACGAGCATACACGTTTCCTCTTGCAGTTTCGGTTATAATTTGGTGGCATTTTAAGAATCGATTAATGCTCGCATTTACATACAGCTTTCCTCATCGTCGTTAAACGCTTTTAATACAATTATCTTAATCTGCCATCTTGATGTATGCACATTGTGAAGCATTCGATTCTTGTGAATAATTGCAATCGGGTATGTAAGTTAGTTTTTTTCGTTTTTAGAAAATATTTGTAGAGCAAATAACAAATGCCATCGCATATGCATTTATTGTATATTCATAACGATAAAAGACTAACAGATACTAATTATATAAAACTCATACAAAAGCTATCTTATTCTTCTGACTTAATTGAATTAATATTTCACATACGCTTTTATCGTATTTTTCTTTTGCCAATGGAAGTATTTAACATTAGTAGATTCACGGTGTGGCTGATGCTGTTCAACTGATAATAATTACTTATAATTATTGAACGCCTATTGGTAAGAAATGGAATGAGTAAAATGTAGTGTCTCCTCATATAGCCGAAACGAAAAATATTACACGCCTGGTAGACTTTGAATGGATGTGGCGGAAGCATTGAAACACGGTGGCAGGCAGACACATTTATCATTGAAATATTATGCTATCATAAATGTCATTCATCTTGCATCGATGTCGTGAATGTTCCATAAAATAATACATTAGGTACACCAGATAGTTAACTTGTAAGATGATACATACGTCGAAACTAAGTCGCCAGTATTGCACGACCCAATTTTCGATCTAATTTCAGTTTTATCAATTTATTATGTGATACTTTGCATTTGTTATCAGATATTCTACATTACAAGATTATAATATATTCAAATTCTTAATGTTATATCGGTCGTTTATTTTCATGGGTTGTGTAATACGGGCATTGTACTCGAATTAAGAGACTACATAAACGTACACATCCCTGAGTCCTTACTAAGTATCCTTATTATGTTCCACATTTTTTGTTCATTTGAAACTTTTTTTACCGTTTTCAAAGTTTTCAAAGTAACGTGGAATGACATTAAAAGGCATTCGAATTATTCATTGTTACGAGGCCATCAAAAGTTTATAAATTGTTTTTACTTAGGTTCATGTTATTTCGATCTTAGTTCACTATCTTTCATATTCATAACAACGATTACCATTATACACTGTAGAGAAACAATAATTTTTCCTGGGAGTCTATCATTCTTTAAAATTAATTTCAATATAGAATAATATTTAAAACAACAATTGTATATACTGGAGTCATCATGTTCGATATGACATGGCTCACCGGTGATTATTATCAATGCTTTCACGTTATATAAACGGGACGGGAATTTCCTCCGCAGTGAATGTGAAATCGAGGATATAGAGGGTATACAAATTTTTTTAAACGCTGCTTCACATTGCTTTTAAAATCTTATTGATATTCGTTGTTCCGGTCATATTTTCCATTATTCTCAGTGTTAAATGTTACGTCGAACGTTTGTGCATAACGTCTCGTTTGTATCCAGATGTACGATCCTCTCTCCTATACGAAAGATCCATCTTGACTCGATCCACACAAATGGCGCAACCAATAACACTATGCAGTACGGCATCGCTTCGACACCACAATCATTCTCTAAACCGTCTTATCATAATCATTTGTTCCATGTATCAATATCGAACGACCAATCATATGTGAGAATGTTGCTGTTTCGAATCTGTGCCCTCGCAAATAGTGTGCACATCAGCCTGCGAATATTAGGATGAGCGTTTTAGGTATAGCGGGCCCCGAGCGTATTCTCATAATACGCGGAACCGAGCCACTTCCAGAGAATCTAGGGAGCTTTTTCTAATTCATGTGGTTTTACAGATACAAGTGTGAGAAAAATGATGTTCCAATCACGGTTACAAATGGTTCGACTCTACCATTGGTCGAACGACCCGACGACGAAGAGGCAGCTCTCTATGATCCATTCGAGCATCGCAAGCTGGCGCATCCGACCTCGGATATGGATACCCTTATTCACCTACTCAAGGGTAGTCTTGGAACCGGTATACTGGCCATGCCTCTTGCCTTTAAGAATGCAGGATTGGCATTCGGATTCTTCGCCACTTTTTTCATCGGTGCTGTGTGCACTTATTGCGTCCACATTCTGGTCAAATGTGCGCATACCCTTTGTAGGCGAACCCAAACGCCCAGTTTGGGATTCGCCGACGTCGCGGAAGCGGCCTTCCTTGTTGGACCTGAACCTGTGCAAAAATACGCCAGGCTAGCGAAGTAAGTCTTTTTTTGTGTAAGATTGCTATTGGACGTACATAATCAATTTGCGTTACATTCGTAGCACTTTTACGAAAGTGTTATATTGCTATACATTAACTGAGTTTTGCATCGCAAATTATTAATGTTGACCTATGTTTTTCTTTTCAACAGAGCAACTATTAATTCTTTCCTGGTAATCGATTTGATTGGCTGCTGTTGTGTGTACATCGTCTTTGTATCCACAAACATTCAGCAGGTAGTGGGCGCCTATACAGATAACAAATGGGATGTTCGGGTCTATATGGCCATGCTGTTACCATTTCTCATAATCTTTTCACTTGTGCGAAACCTCAAGTATTTGGCACCCTTCTCCATGGTGGCGAATATACTGATTGCTGTTGGAGTTAGTATCACGTTCTACTACATCTTCAGTGATTTACCAAGCATCAGTGATAAGCCAAACTTCTCTAGTTGGTCTCAGTTGCCGCTCTTTTTCGGAACAGCTATTTTCGCTCTTGAAGGCATCGGTGTTGTAAGTATTGATTTAACACTCTTGCATATACATATACATACGTACGATATTGTTTCCAATTAAAAGCATAGTTGTGAATTTTCTGTATTGTCTTATAACGATTCAGAGATTTCTCTGCTGATGGATTATTTGAATTTGTTAAAATTGCTAAGTGTTGAAATCGTGATGCGAAAATATAACATTCATTAGAAACGTTTGTTAAATAAAACATTTGCTATGCACTATTATTAAAATTTCGAAAAATCATCATCGCATCAAGCATTACAATCACATGGAACTTGTAAAAATTCACGACTAGGCCAAGAACAGTAGTTAAAAATAACATAAACGTATTACGGAAATTCAATTAGTTGTATAGAAATATATATGCAATACCTTGATGAGATATACAGTTATGCGTATCAATTTTTGAATGTCAACTCATCATTTTTCAGAACAAGTTTTCTTATCATATATTATTCAGAAAATTGAATTACTTTTATCGAACGTTCTCCACTTTGATTTTGAAATCTATCATTACCTATTTATCAAACTTTTTTTCTGATCGTTCATTTCGATAAATTTGCAAAGCTTTAAACTTGGAAGCTCATTGATAATGAATATTATAACAATCAATTTTTAATTCATCTTAAAAGAAAAAGTAATTCTAAGACTTAAAAGAAATTTTGATAATTTATAGGTGATGCCATTGGAGAACAACATGAAGACACCCACGCATTTCATCGGATGTCCTGGAGTATTGAACATTGGCATGTTCTGCGTGGTTTTATTATACACTGGAGTTGGTTTCTTTGGTTACGTAAAATACGGAGACGCTACGGAAGGTTCAATTACGCTCAATCTCCCGCGGGATGAAGTTTTAGCGCAGTCGGTGAAAGTTATGATTGCCATTGCGATATTCTTGACCTATGGTTTACAATTTTATGTGCCAATGGAAATTATTTGGAAGAACATCAAGCAGTATTTTGGATCGAGGAAACTTTTGGCGGAGTACGTAATGCGTGTCGTCTTTGTAGTGTTCACCGTAGGCGTCGCCATTGCCATACCAAATCTTGGGCCGTTTATATCTCTCGTCGGAGCCGTGTGTCTTTCGACCCTTGGTCTTATGTTTCCCTCTTTAATCGAGCTAGTCACTGTCTGGGAACAGGAAAACGGTTTAGGTAGGTTTAACTGGAGGTTGTGGAAAAACATTGCCATCATTTGCTTTGGCATCTTGGGATTCGTCACTGGTACCTACGTCAGTATTCAAGAGATCATCGAGCAAAATCAGACATCTTCTGGTCCTGCCTAATAGACTGCCTCAAGCTGCCTTGCCGCTGAGCTACTTGAAACGATCAGAAGTATCGCTGTGCTGCGCTTTTCACGGTCGCAGCCACTTCAAAGACACGATACACTACTATTACCATCAGTGCTACCGCCATCACCTTCACTAAATGCCTTACAATTTTTCAAAATGGCTATAATGGATGAAACCATTGAGTTAGAGATAATGGTGAACACAAACACTCAGATTTAGAAGTTGGCCATTCGAGCTGTTCTCTTGAGTTTCGTGATTTGGTTCGTGCTCGTCTACAAATAATTCTGATGCATTTTATCAGTGTCCTTTGACGCGTGCGCTCAATTCATCCTCAAGGATATCTCTAATCAATTCTTAAAGAGTGTTAAGCAAACAATCATGAGCAATGCTTATAATGTTTAAACGTAAATTTCGATTTGGAAAGACATATTATAATGGCAGAACGTAAGGTTCAGGCAGTAAGCAAGCACCGAGTTACCTGATCGTGATTAGGACTTACATTCTCAGAAAGCAATTAATACAGGATTATTTTTGTTACATGAAAATTGCATATTTTATTTAGAGTCAATTGTCCAAACTTCTCAACAGTAGACATTGTTGTATTATTCAATGATACAGAAAATTCAACTGGTTTTAAATTCAGTGATGAGAAGAACTTTAATAAAATTCAAACGGATACAGCTGTTTGTTATGGCGTTTCTATGTTGTCCAAATACTGAGGATTGCGAAACATATATTTCTCTACGCTGTAAGATCACTATATGAAAGAATGTTTAGCTAGTTCGGTATATATCATCATCAATTCAATCTACTGTTATTATTGATATTGAAAAAAAGTGCTGTGTTTTATACATTTTGTTAAATGTCCATACCTTTTTTTGTTTAAGTAGTTACTGTATAACTCATGTTTGCAAATAATGATTTTGCCAAACGCTCTTTACAAGCTCCTGTTATAAAATTGGTATAAACATACCTGCCCACTTGCTTTGGTTTCGTCTTTAATATTTGACACCGAAATATGATTAATAAAATTGAGCACGATCTCTCTTCCTCTCTGTCTTTTTTTTTACACGCTTTTGATGCAGTTTATTACTATTACTTATTATGAAACCGCTCTCGTGATCAGCATCAGTATCATATACTACATTTAAATACTGTTACCATTATCGCTGCTCTCAATTTTGACATTACCCTGGTCAGTGATGTTGTTTTTTACTATTTCGGTTGCGGTAACTATATGCAAATTAACTGACACATACGAAAGACATAACAAGGCCATACACGCAACACACATATACACGTACACATAAATAGATAATTAATAAAGTACGCATTGTAGCTTTAGATTAACAGCGTTCTTGCCTCGCATGGAATGTAGACACGAAAAACGTAGTAGCTAAGTTTTAGTTAGCAAACTACTTGGCCGATCTATCAGATTGGTTCTCGCGTTTCATGATATTCAAAAATTCTATGATATTCGTGAACCAATTTAGAGCGAGGCTTAATTGCGATAGGCAAGATGATCTGTGAGGCCCCTCTGTGATTGGCCATAGGACGGAGCGGGAGCTGTTCCACAATCCTGTGGCAAATTCATTTATATTATATATCGTGTAGCTCGATTTTACTTCTTTGAGACTCGGTGCGCTTCATTCACGCTCTCAGTTCCTGATAATGCAATGATTTCATCTTCTCTATCTTATATCTCTTTAAAGAATCCCTAAGGTCCTTTGGAACTGCTTGATTCCTTTGTTAATTTGCAAAATCGTTCCTACGTTTGCACGCATGTTAACTTGGTGACTATACATATATGCTTCCCTGAAAGAGTATAATTTGTTTCGACTCAATCCGATGTTAATTGTTCAGTATATCTGCTACGTTCATTACGTTATTTTTTTTCATTAATACGCGCGCGCAAACGCAGACAGGAAGTTCCCATGTCTTAGACCGTCCTCGGATTAGTCTCTTTTTCTAAACCAATATGGTTCAAACATTGGATGAGAATAATCTTTTTTTTTAATAATGTATTTTATTTTTATGTCACGAAGTTACACGATTGCCATTACAGAATACAGCGTACCGTGAACAAGGTTCGTAAACACGGGAACATATTATTAAGCGTTCGAAATGACTTGCAGGAACGGCACAGTGTCAGTTTGTGCGCATCACTTTATGATAACACGGTTCTTACATGTTACTCATTCTTGCAAATAGCGTAAGAGAAAGTGGAATTATTTTTTGCCTATATTTAATGAATAGAATGTGCGCATAGAATACGGTTGGTTAGGCTGAATCTCAGTAATGCGAGACGATTTTGGCGGTGATTTTACGGACGCTAGATAAAATATAAAGTATCGTCATAAAATCGCTCAATTAGACTTATTGTGAGATGTTAATAAAAAAAAAGAGACATGCGTCCCTCTCGGTAGTTGAGTGATCTACTTTCAACTAATAAGTCATAATCTTAAGTGCCTGTGTAACGTAAATAATAGAAATAAAGAGGATGAACACTGCAATTTTAAGTATCTACAAAAAGTTTACTACTGAGCACGTTTTGCACTTATACTTTAGTCCCTTCAAATGAAAGGCGTAAATATAAAGTTCGTGAGTGAGTGAAATGTACATTAAAGGATACCTAACTTCGAAGAAGTTTATTATATATAAACGAATCTCATAAATTCACATTTTACACATCGATTGTCTATACATATACACATTTGAGGCAAAGTGTACGTGCGGGTACATTAGCCAAGCCAATAAGAAACTAATACAGCAAAGTGGAATTAAATTTGTGGAAAAGCCAAAAAACTGTAAACACCTAATGACTTCTTTGGAACTGTGAATGAAATTACGGGACTATGAGTAGGACAATTTCATTCACAATTTAATACGTAATAGAATCAACTTTTATATTTAACTTTCTTAGTTCATCCTCATTATTTCTATTCTTTATAATGTTTGCGAACAAACGCTGTTACGAGGAAGTCACTATTATTTAATGATCAATGATGACTTATTCAATGATTAGCATCGTCATATCACACCTTTTTTCTGCGTTACTGAAAGTGAGCAAGTGAGATCACTACATTTGTTTTGAGTATTGAAGGTTATCCTCAGATCCTTCTTTATCAATGTAACATTTCTTTCTGAGTTAAAGACTTTATTATGCAATAATAATTTAAATTGAATGTACATACATGTTCCCGTTTCTAGTATGATTTTGGTAAAATGCTCTCGGAAGATTATTTATTACTTTTATAACTACCATCATTGAAAGTTGAACATTACCTCCATCAAAATTTGAAAAACTTTTTTTTAACCTATGTACGTAGAAAATTATATCTACCGAATGTGATAAATAGTTGCACTAAGAGAAAATCGGCGAAAAGGGAAAGGCAATCGAGCAGGGAAAGAAACAGAAATCAATGATCCGATAACTTGATTAAAATTGGGAAAATTTGAAAGCAGTTTTGATTAAAAATTAATAGACTCATATTACGATAGCCATGATATAAACGCAGCTCTTCTCACTCAAATAATTCTTAACCGAGATATATTTAGAAAAGTTATTATTTAATTAAATCATCATCTGTCTCAAAACTCTGAGTTATTCCAATGGATATGACAGATATATATACAAACTACAGTTTTCTTCTCTTATATTTCCTCGCTTTGTACTCACTTGATTGTGAGCTACTCCGTCTATACAAGTGAATTAAACTATCGTTAAGAACACAACGACAATAAATTGAATAAGACAATAAGTTGGTATGAATGTCTCGGTTAATTTTTTCGTGACAGAACATCTGCACTGCTTTCAGCGCGTCCGTAAAATTTTGTAAATTAAAGCATTTTGCACGAAATGTTATTCGATAGTAGCGAAAATATCCTACTACGTATATACATACGAACGACGAGTGGGATTGGTCTATATAAATAGGATAGAACACTGTGGTTATCGTGCGGTGAAACTAAAAGCTTTTTGAAAAGATAAACGTCTCTGATTGAATTCTTTGGATATCATTCTATGGTGGTAAAAGAGGAAGCGAACATCTTAGGTTATGCCGGCGTGCAGTTGCTCTAGCCAATGACTTGATAGTTGTGTTTTTACAGATGTAGATATATACTTGTTTTGTGTATACTGTTATTTTATGAATTATTGTACTATACATTATTATATTTAATACATGATCTAAAGATTCGCAAAAATTTGTAAAACTGTTTTTTTTCCTGCCCTGTGCCCTACAATATTAGATTTGACCGTGAAAAGAGGTAAAATATCTTACACCTCAAATACCAGTTACGGAGCGGAAATCGATGCAACTTTTTTTGCTTACTTATTCGTGAGAGCAGAATCAAATATCTTTCAAACAATACAATACAGAAGAAACTTGTAATGTCAGACCTTTTGTAATATGAATATTCTATCTTAATGGAAACATAGATCAAACACATCAGTTGACTGAGTGAAACGTTAAGCTCTGCAAGTTGATGGAAATATATCTATTCCCGGATATGAGATAAGTATTCCTCTAAATATGTCAGCAATAGGTGAAATTTGTTAAGGGGTAACACCACTCTAGGATTTTCAAAAATTCGATTTTTTTTTTGCTTAAAGTATACTTAAGGGCTTTAAAAAACATATCCAATTGGTTTTATATTGATATTCAATGTGGAAGGGGTCTAATTTTTAAATCTGCCGCAACGCCTCGGAGCGCGCGCCGACGGCTGAATCAGCCGCCACGGCGCGCTCTGATTTATCGACCTTACCTGCCCGAATTCTATTGCTTATGGGCATAGAGTGGTTTATGAGAAGTCCACCACGGTGTACTAACACCCTATAGAAGTGCGTCTGTGAAGGAAGAGGAAGAGTCCGACATGAACAGAGACGGCCAGATGTACGGCGCAGGCATCGCAGACTAGAAGTAAACAAAAATTTCAACGGTTTCAATGTTACGAAAACTTTAAACGCGTTTTTCTCGAAACTGTTTTTTTCAAATCGGGCGTACTCGTAGCTTCAAAACTATTGCTCGGATCGACTTCAAATTTTTACAGTAGCTTCATATATACATATATTCTCCTCCGAAGTACGTAGCTGTTTTTTGATATTTTGAAAATTACTTGTTTTATTAACAATTTACTGCTCTTTTTTTAGTCGAAAATTCATACTTTTTGTTCAGATATGCACAGTTTCTACAAAAATTGAAAAAAAAGAAAAATTCTACGTACTTCGGAAGCTATTAGTATGTAGTTTCAAAAAAATTTTGGATTTTTATTCCAGCTCTCACGGTTGTCGAGGAATGAGTACGCCCGTGGAGCGTCTTCAAAAAAACCTTGTATCGGAGATCCGCTGTGGCGCCGCCATTTTGCACAAAATCGATCATAAAAAAATTTTTTTTATACTTTAATATATGTTGAATAAACCCTGTAAATTTCAATACAATCCCTTTTCCCATAATCCCATGAAAAATCCGCAAAATTACACCTGTTTTCGGCCTCTAGAGTGGTGTTACCCCTTAATCAATAAAACAATTCAAACAGTCCGGAATTCAGAGCACTGCCCTGAAAACTTTAGGCATCGAAAAGGGGTTGAGAAAAAAGTAAGTAATAACAATGATAAAGATATGTAACATGTCATCAATTTGAAAAGGCAGGTATTAGATCTACGAGACTTACAATACGCAAATAAATGGTGAGCAGCAATATAATTTAAAGTAAAATAGTAAACGGTATATTCGCACATGAAAGAAAAATATTATGCAAGCAGAAAGTACATATTTATTTTAGTTATGACAAATAAATGAATAATAATCCGTATTTTATTGCAGAAACTGAAACAGCATTTGCATTTTTATACGACTAAAAATATGGCCCACAAATGATTTGGTATACTGAAAAATAGCGTAATTCCAATTTGCATCTGTAAAAATATAAATTATGATAAACTAACTGTGTCATACACAAATTCTTTGGTACATAATGTAGTGTAAGAATTATATGTGTACAATTATGTGTATTTTGGTACGTATAGACTCAAATCGAAATTTGAAGCCTACATTGGATCTTATAGTACGAGACGAAACCTCTTCTGCTTCTCTTCGACTTGACTTCTTCCTGCTTTGAACCTATGAGTCCTATCATTTTCCGTTTCAACCTATTTTGAGCCCACTACAACCTACTTTAATGTTTCGTGTTCTACTTAACCGTTGAAAATAAATGTAAAAACTCGTTTATAAAATAATTTTTTTAATCTCTTCCAATTGCGCATACGTATCAAGTTATTAACTAAAATTTGCTGAGTAATTTTCAAATTTGAAAAATACATGATCCGAAGTTGTATCAAAATCAGACGTACGAGTCCATATGCGCAGCATATACAGTAACGTCCAATTGAAGTGCAACACTTGAATTTTTTTACATATCTGTGAAAGTATGACAGATTTCGAAAAACCAAAAACATATTTTTTAGGAAATTTCCTAAAGTTCGAATGCTAAAGGTTTTATCCGGATCGGATACAAAATGGCCGAATGGCAGGGGTTGGAGTGAAAAAGTGCATTTTGGGACTTTTTGAAAAATTCGAGATCTAGTAGTTCCGGAAGGAAATTCATATTTCTAATTAGGGCACGAGAGAGAGCATCCTTCGGCAGTAAAAAAACACCCCCATTGAACCCCTGTAGGATCACTCTAGGGGGAGTTACACCCCCTTGAAGTGAAAACACTTAAATAGTCATAACTTCCAAACACGCCGACCAATCTGGTCCAGTTTCTGCATAATATCACCTTTAATGATACTGCAGATTCTCACAAAATTATTGCTCTCGGAGATGATCCCGTGACGGAGATCTCGAGATTTCGCAAGCGCACCCGAAGCTTCCCCGCCATTTTTTATTAGGAAAGCGATGGAATAGAAGTTTCATATTTATTCACGTTGTAGCTAAGATTTCAAAGATTAAAACGCGCTTTTAAAGATCTAAATACCAGTACGCTAAGGGGTTAAATTATCCGTTTGAAAAAAAGCCTAAATTTTGCGAGTTTCGCTCGAGGCGCTCGGGGGACTACTACCCTACCACGCGCGCGAAGCAATTGTCCCTCAAGCGCCGCGAGCGGAACTCGCAAAATTTAGGCGTTTTTTCAAACGGATAATTTAACCCCTTAGCAAACTCATATTTGGATGTTTCTCTTCTTCTTCTCTTCTTGTCATCTCCGAGAACAATAATTTTGTGAGAATCTGCAGTATCATTAAAGGTGATATCATGCAGAAACTGGACCAGATTGGCCGACGCGTTTGGAAGTTATGGCCATTTAAGTGTTTTCACTTCAAGGGGGTGTAACTCCCCCTAGAGTGATCCTACAGGGGTTCAATCGGGGAGTTTTTTAATGCCGAAGGATGCTCTCTCTCGTGCCCTAATTAGAAATATAAATTTTCTTCTGGAACTACTAGATCTCGAATTTTTCAAAAAGTTCCAAAACGCACTTTTTCACTCCAACCCCTGCCATTCGGCCATTTTGTATCCGATCAGGATAAAACCTTAACCATTCGAACGGGAATGAAATTTCCTAAAAAATATGTCTTTGGATTTTTGAAATCTGTCATACTTTCACAGATATGTAAAACAATTCGTGTTGCACTTCAATTGGACGTTCCTGTATAAGTTACACGAAAAAGAATTTGAGAGCCAGATCCCTGATCGATTTTGACGAATATACCGATAGCTCTACCAGCGTTTAAAAAACTGAGCAGCATCGTCGTTCCGTAAAACATATAAGCGCCGACATACTCGTTGATGCTACTATGGTTGCTACAGTAGAACAAGAAAAGCTTTGACTTAATTGACTTCAAGGTTGATAGAGAGATTTTAACATGAAGAATTTGATGTTAGACAAGCATAAGACGATGCTGATACACCTTATTGTGACGACAGCAATAGAAATTTCGTTCTATTAACTGGATTGACTCCACAGGAAAGAAATATTCATTTCATCAAACTAGGGAAAGGAAAAATTGAACGAAAAATTTATTTCACTTGGTTGCTGGGTCGACATCTTCAGAATTCCTAGAAAAATCTATTTTTCAAAACATTTGCAATCGCATAAAGAATTTCAGCATATAATTTTATTTGATACTACGTCATGCCTTTTCCAAAAAGGTCAACGAAAATGTTTGAAATTGTTAGAGCAGCGAGATGATTTGCAAGATATCGTAAAAATTTTCAACGTCGCTAATGCCACTCACGATGAAATCGCTGACGCTGGAGTATCTTTTTTCTTAATTGTGTATAATGCTCCTGCTGGTGAAACATCTTTGAACCGAAGACGTTGTCAATTATTCAGGAAATTCGCGTGCACGAGTAAACCAAATCCAGCGTTGTTGCCTACAGCTGCAGCAGCTCAGCAACATTCGTTTCGTGTCTATCATTAAGTCCAGATATGCCGTGGATATGAAAAATCTCCCGAAATCTGGGGTTGGAAGAAAGTCCATGATTTCCTTCACTTGTTCGAAGAATGAAGGCTACTGCTCCAGATTCTGTGCTGACATTATTGTTATGCAATTATGAAAAGGGATGTATTTCATCTTGTGGATGTCGGAAAGCTGGTTAAAAATGCGCAGCGATTTGTGGACATTGTCAAGGTATTGTATGTTTGAACTCCAACAGAAGTTTCGACACCGAAAAAGGGGGTTCTATGAAAAGCGAGCTTGATGATGAATCTGTAACCACGCGCCACAACCAAATTCAGTACGGCGATCTCGGCGATAGTGCTTCTGAAAATGCTACCCCTGGGGCACTAGTCGCATGCGACGGTTTTAGTTGGTAATTGTATTATACATTTATATATCTGAAAATTACTGCCGCATCAAGAGACTCGGTCGAGTCTCGCGCCAAGTACAGGCAACCCGCCGTACGGGGCACGGCCCGCCGAGACTCTTTACTCGAAGCATCTCTTGTACCTGTGTTTCGACTCAAATATCTTATGAACGGCTGTATGTGAGAAAAACTTATTGATGCATTCACTCTAGGAATCAAGGGTTCTGAATTGATTGCCACCAAATTCAATACGATTAGTGTATAGGATCAAAACGTATTCACATGGCCAGCGAGATGATTTTATTTCATGTCCGTCGTCGTCGTCGTCATCGTCGTCGTCGTCTTCGCACGTCCATCGAATTTTTTACACGACAGATGGCGCTGACTGCTGTGCCTTCTTTATCTATTTGTACTCTGTATGGTGTTCGTAATTTACGAATACACAATACAATCAAATACCCTTTATATGTGAAGCTACGGTTCATACCGAATTCCCAGTTAGTATAAGGGTGCTTTCACAACAGTATAGAATTATTCAGTTTTTTATAACATTCATGTGGAGCGCACGTATACCTATGGGTGTATGGATATGTGTGTTTCGGCATAGTCCCTCGTATTTTAGGTGACAGTTTGTCCAGGTGTTCCGCTCCGTAGTTTTCTGTATCTAGATGGCGGACGTGGAAGTCCAGGGTGCCCAGATGTTCCGCTCCGTAGTTTCTTGTATCTAGGTACTGAATGTGGAAGTCCAGGGTGTCCAGGTATTCCGCTCCGTAGTTTCCTGTGTCCAGGTGTTGGATGTGGAAGTCCAAGGTGTCCAGGTATTCCGCTACGTAGTTTTCTGTATCTAGATGTCGGATGTGGAAGTTCAGGCTGTCCAGGTGTTCCGCTTCGTAGTTTCTTGTATCTAGGTGTCGGACGTAGAAGTCCAGAAAAGTGTGCAACAAGCTTTGGCGCTTCGCTCAAAATATAGTATCCTCTCTGATGATCGCACGGCCTGAGGTACGTAAATAATCCAGCACACTCTCCTATCTTACGTTTACCACACGGCTTCAACAAGCTGGACACCATTAACGACCCTTATATGCATTGAAGATTACATTTTCTTTAAAAATTTGTATATGTCTTTATGCATTTCTAGAAAAACAAATTAAATTTATATGCCATTAAACATTTTCGACAACGCAATATATTTTTCTCATTACCAACATCATAATGTATTTACATTTTATATCTGTGATAATATAGATTTCAGTGCTTAGAGCTTCTATGTCCCGTTGAGCAACAAAAACTTGTGATATCTCACAAAAAAAACTTACGTGTAAAAAACTACGCCAAGTACAGGAGTGCTGTGTATTCCTCGAATAAAAAGTATTGATATCAGATTATTGAGGCCAAGTACATAAGTCACTACATGTTTGCCTATTATATGATCTAGCACTGGCCCATCATTTTAATTGTATTTTCAAAATTTCCTATAACGTTTTCACTAATCTTTTACATTACTACTGTTTCTCGTAGTTGATTATGATTTAATGGTTATTTAATAATTCATAAAACTTTAGCTGATTTCTTATCGAGTACAACTTGGCAAGCTATTGCACAGCAGCTATCTTTAGCATCCGTGAGTATACCTCCCACCACGCTGCTATGACCCGCGGAAATCCTTCGTTCTGATTAGTCCCACTTAAATGATTCTCATTTAGAAATTATTGCGAATTTTGGAAAGGTTTGCGGGAGGGTACTCAGGGCACCTCCAGCCACCGTCCACTTTCCGGTGCAAAAGTAGTTCTGGGACACCCTGTATTGCTAATTACATTGCGTAATACGTAACATAAAAAGAATAATCATTAATCAGATTACATGTGAAAGTTAAAATCTTGAATATAATATAAATTTTAAGCTAATTATAGATTAACCTTTTCAACAGACTATAAAGGAATAGTGTTGTGCAAGTGTATCTCCAGTAGGTGTCTTAGGATAAATAGGGCGCACCTTGCTGACAGTGAAATTGACATAAAACAACTGATCGTTGTTGTCCGCTCTGATCGTGTTTAGGTGTGTCTTAAGGCCAGTTAATTATTGTAAACATGCCGAAACCTCAGTGTGCACTTTGCTTTGCTACAATTGATTCAGCCGGTGACAGTATAATTACGGGATATAAGTGTGCCCATAGCTGTTATACCTGGTGTATCAAGGCAAATCTAAGTCTGTAAACTTCAAAGGAAGCCGCTGGTACAGTGCGTGATTTCCGTCCGACATGTGAGCTTATGGGTAATAATGATGAGCGCCTTAAGGTTTTAACAGCAATTAACGAAGGACTAGAAAAATTGGATGGCACTGTGGCCAAACTAGAATCGCTTATTGCAGATATTGAAGGCTTGAGAAGAAAAATGAATAAGCTGGTGACTGAAAACGCCATTTTCAGGGAAGATCTTCAAAAGGCGAAAGGAACAATCGATACTCTTAAAATAAAGGTTAGTGATCTCGTTAGCGTGACAGTAGTGCAAGGCAAACGTTTGACAGCTTTGGAAGAAAAGGTTGCTGCAGAACCATCTGGTACTATCTTCCATGCTGACGAAGCCGTTCTACTGTGTGCTGCGTGCGATCAGCTGGCAAATCATTTAATTGTTTTTGGCGTGCCGGAGAGTCCTGACAATGAGGATTTACAATTATTTGTGACCGAGCTCTGACTGGCTCTCGATAATCAGATATCTTCTTTTTCACCGAAACATAAATAAATATACAGAAGGGACGATTATAGCGGCGTAGAATCTTTTGTCAGGCAGTTCCGGTAGCATAAGCTGTATATTTCTTAACTCAATAAGAACTGTGTTTTTAACTAATGAAATTTTTATGTCTACGTGATGAATGTTTCACTAAGACGATTATGGCGTGCTCTGATAGAGAAAATGTGTTACATGTACTGTCTTTGAAATATATTTACCGTGTCAAATAGTGGTTTTCGGGAAAAAAATAAAAGACATGGGAACTTTTATATTATGTGAGCATTAATGTCATGCACTTCGAATTTTAATAGGACTATTTGTCTCCAAAATATTGTTAAAAATTTTTTTTAAAGGTAGTTTACCTCCTTAAAGGGGCGCACCCGTGTCAGTCGGTATCGTTATTGGATCCTGCTAACACGAAATATATTCATAAATAGTTTCATTAAAATCGATCGAGTGCTCCTATGAAAAAAACAAGTTGCAAGTTGAAACTTGCAATTTGCTTCCTCCGAATCGTAAGTAGTTTACAAAGTCCTTATATGAGGAAGCATTTTCATTTTTTTTTAATCTTTGGCTTCTTCAAAGATGAATCTTCATCTACTACCGACGATTCAGAGAAAGCAAATTGCAAAATTAAAATTCTTGGCTTCCTCATATAGGGACTTCGTACGCTACTTACGATTCGGAGGAAGCAAATTGCAAGTTTCAACTTGCAGCTTTTTTACCGTGAGTCCCCATGCCTCTCACAACTTGGGGTGCTTCATACTGTAGAGAACTCATGTAAGGATACATCTCTTGCATGATCTCTTCGGGCGTAATATTTTTGAATTGGCTGAAATTCAAGAACTTGAATATACGTATAATCAGATCCGTTTTTCCGATCTCGGCCAAATTTGAGATACATCACGGCTAAATGATGTTCTATACTTTTAGAAAATTGGAGCTCAATCGGTCAAAGTTGACGGGAGTTATATTGATAAATTTAATTTTTCGAAAAATTCAAAATATGAAATCAAAACTTCTCGATCGATTCGGTCCAAATGCAATACCATCCAACCTTGGATACATATCACTTTGTCAAGAACTATTTAGACGATTATCACAAAATTTGCGATCGCTAGAGTGCGAACGTCCTTTTTTTGGAATTTTGAAAATGACATAAATTTTGAGCCACAGCTTGAATAATGACAAAAATTATAGTCAATGAAGGGATTATAGAGCTGCACATACCTGCAACATTTGGAGGCTGTAGCTGAAACCGTTCTCAAGTTATACACGTTTGAATTTCGAGAGACCATTACACACATACATCCGGACATTTTCTCAAAACGTGTTTTCTCGACGTTTTGGCACATTCTAAGGATGTTGGCATAAAAATCTCGACATGAAAATTTTTCACCGTCACATAGCTTCCTCTATGAGGAAGTAAAATTGATCGATTTTTTGCCAAATTTTGAGCGGCAGTTTCACCCGCTAAATATCAATCTCCGCCGATAAGCCCTTAGATTTTCGAGTTCTACAACATATATAAAAATGATCAAAATCGTTATGGGCCACTTGGGAATGTTTCCTTGTTAGTCAAATGCCGGATGGGCGCCAGACGCATCGTTGCGTCATGATACCTAAAGAAACTACCCGGAAAATATGAAAAGAGGTCCGACTAGCAGGAACGGAACGCAGAGGTATGGTAGAGGGGATGGGTCAACGCTGATGTTAAATAAGAGAGAGATACAGAAAAAGATAGTGATTAGAAATTCAGATTGAGAACCCATGAAATTCAGTAACAGAAAACATAAGAAAATGGCCCTTTTATTATGAGACTTCAAATTATATTAAATTAAACATTTAACAATTTCGAGAAACAAGATGAATAGCACGCGAGACAAGGTCCTCTTCGGGACACGTGAAACAAATTAAACGCAAAATAGACAATCACGCGGTACTAGGTCCTCTACGGGACACGTTAACGAGATTCACAATAGAAAATATAATTACTACCAAAGTTACACAAGATTCGAGAGAACGCGAATACAGAAAATATATAACGTAAACTAATGAAAAGACAATACATGAACTCACGAGACGCGTGAAACACGAATTGGTTCAACAATTTTCCAGGGTCAACGAGGCATTAGTCTACCCTCAATAATACATTTAGAAAATACAGAATCTAGTAACGGAAGGAAGGGAATCTTTTCCTGTCAGGCGAAACGCGAACATCTCCTAGGCCGAAACCAGGAGGAATAAGCGAAACAGATCTATACATGCCAATCCACGGAAGCCAAGATAGAAAAGATTTCGCCCTTTAGACAAAAGTGCTTACCTAAGCGTTACAATTCGATACTAGGTGCGGGACAGTTACTTTAGCGAGACCGGCCAAGACGGCTAAAGAAGAACGAATGTCGGTACGCTAGCGAGGTCGCTACCGGCACGGTACTAGACTATAAAATAGTGCCCTTTTCGGCCAATCATCGTCGAAGAAGAATTATTCATTAGGATTGCTAAGCACAATTATGGAAGTATGCCACTGGACTCAAAATATAAACTATACGAATTTACTTTAAAAGCAATATATCACCAATAACCCTTCACGAGAAGGACGCGATAGACTCGATAAATAATTGCCGGAGCCTTTTCGTGATCGCCGCTATACGATACACGGGAGGTCGGTTAAAAGTTAAAAAAAAAGCAAATCCCATTCGCAGTCTAAACCGGCGGTACGATGTCACGTCTAATCGGTTGACCCGGGATCTTCGAAACTGTCACTAGCTTGCTGCAGTAGCTTCAGGTTGTCCAGGTTGCTCTGGTGATGATCTTCGTCCGGACCAGGTCGGGACGGCTAGGGGGCGGAGTTCACGAAATCTCACGCCGGGGTAGTTCCTGCTACCCATCCTCTTCAATACCATTGATACTCCCCCTTAAGGACATTGGTACACGCCGTAACGAGAAGAACGAAACGGTTCATGGTGATATCTTCCTCGATGCCGACCCCCTACTCAATTCGGGAATCATCGGTGGCGGAGTGGAGGCGTCTATTGATTTTGGATCATCCTCTACTATCCCAGCTATAGCCTCGTCGTAATACTTCTCCAACGGCGTGAAGATGTTGGATGTTGTGGCCGAATTCATAACGCATGAAATAGTTTTGCTTCGTCATAGAGGAAGCTATGTTTTCATCCAAAAATTTTTTTTCGAGATTTTCATGTTAGAATACTTAACATGGTCTAATACGTCAAGAAAAGTAGTTTAGAAAAAATGTCCGCGCGCGCGCGCGCGTATGTGTGTGTGTGTGTGTGTGTGCAGGGCTTCGAAAATTCAAATGCCTCTTACTCAGTAACCGTTAGAACGATCGGACTGAAATTTGGCACGCAAGTAAAGTAGATATCCCTCTTTAACTGTTGCGATTTTTATTGAAATATATGCAGCCATTCAGGTTTTATGTCATTTAAAATTTTTTGAAAAAAGGGCGTGGTCGCTCTAATTTTCGTAAAGGTTCGACGATTTAGCTAAATAGTTCTTCATAACTGAAGGTACGTTCAATGTTGTTTGGTATTGAATTTCGACAAGATCGCTAAAGCGGTTCAGATTTTACGTGGTTTTGAAATTTTCAAAAAATTATCGTTATTTTTTTGTTTTTTTTACCTCATTTTTAACTGTATTATCAATAAAAAAAAGTTACAACATTCGGACAAAAGCTGAACTAAAAGACGGGTAATATATGTATGTCGCAGTGTCGCCATTAAGGGTGATGTCCGAGCTGTTCCCGTTCATGAAGGACGGGACAATAATTAATTGAATTGTTTTGGTTTCCCCTTTTTGGGTTTGTTTGTTGTTTTGGAACGGTGCTTGGTATTTTCCCTTTGGCGAGGGACGAGGCCCGGACGGCGGGCCTGGTGTGGGACGGAGGTAGTTCCGAAAGGGATCCAGGCGAGGAAACTCCGTCGCGGATATAGTTTGTAGTGTGAGTTTAATAAACGTGTCGATCATAACAAAGGATGCGCCTTATTTCTAAACGCAAACCCGCCAAACCATCTGCACCACCGGAAGCTGCTGGGATGGAGTCCGGCCCCGAGGATGCTCCACCAATGGACCCTTCGACATGTATATAAATAGCCAAAATAAATCAAAGAACTTCCTCATATTGGAGGGTTTCTGAACGAAGGAAAAGAATCAAGAAGCAAAAAAAATGTTCACACATATTTCATATCGTATAAACACGTTTGTTATAGCCATGTGATTACTATTCAATATTTCAATATTATTTTGAAGCTGAGACGACGGCTAGATATATAAATATAGATACATGTATATTGATTGAAAAAATCGATTTGAGAGAGACGAAGGGACTCACATTTAAAAAAGCATGCTGTTTCATCAGAAGCAAAATGTAAGATTCTACTTTGCATCATTGTGATAGAAAAAACCAAGTAAAATAATGAGGAAGCAATTTGCAAAGTTCTTTGCAGCCTTGTTACAATAGAAATTAACCTAATGTCCGATATTTACCAAATTTGTGACCCTGGAGTTCTTGACCGGTAATTTGCGTAACGCGAATTTAAGAGACGGCAATACGTTCCGCATGATAAACACGACAGTCAACTTATTCCTGACTCGTGACGTGAATAACGTCACAGTACATATTCTCAGTTGCTAAATAAACTTCTCACCAGATACATACTACCTTCGTATTTGATGTTTCTGATACGTGAACTTAAGGGGGAATCGTACAGCTCGGCGAACTCTGAGTTGACGGTGCTGCCGCGTGACGGCCAATTGCGGAAATAAGCGTGACGTGTGCACGGTGTTGTCGGGCTGCGCCGTTGCCATTCATGCTACCATAGTAATAACGTCATCGAGTAGGCGGCCTGAGTCGGCCTCAGTAGCGTTGAGCAGTCTAATCCACTTTGAAATTTTGTAAGCGCTTTATGTACACCAAATTATTATATATATTATTAATGGAAGAATATTACTGCTGGGTATTATTTTTTTGGCCTATTCGCCATTTCAACCTCGAGATAATTAAAAATAATTAAAAGTAATTAAAATAACGTGCGATTTTGATTGAAGATTATAATTATATATTTGTGAATTGGCATAGATGTGGTGATTTTTATATTTAAATGATGTAAGTAGGCGAATTGGATGAAAAAAAAAAACGCTAGAAGTGAGACTTGAACCATCGACCCCGCGATTACTTGGCTCGAGCGCTACCAGTAGTGGGATTCTGTAACTCGTTATATGTATAGCGACACGAAACGTTATTGTACAGATACCGATTTTTCACGCGTGTAACGACAGATGGATACCGACGGTGCGATTCCGTAATCCTAAATAACGACCCTCCGACGTTACATATCGTGATAGCGAAACGTCGTTATTTAACGTTGTCGTTACGCATGGAAGCAAAACGGAAGTGACGTTTACACAGCTGACTTGGAGAAATAGTTTATAAATTGGTAATGAATTCACCAGCAGTCTAGTAACTTACTAAAAAATCTTACCAGTGCTATTTGTAAGACTTGTTTGTTTTCACTCGAAAATAAAGAATTAATAGTGCAAAGCGTATAATAAAAGTGTAAGTATAAAAAAGAGATAAAAAATGTGATTTTCTCAAATTTTTCGAATAATTTTTATGGGAGTGAACTATCCCAAAATTATTTTTCATTATACAAAAATTGCCAAACAGGAGTAAATTGAGGCCAAAAAATTTGGAAAAAAATATATCTTGCTCGCGATAATTAAATAAAATTTACGTGTTTTTGCATTTTAACGAAAAATTACTTTCTAGGGGGTAACTACCCTGAAGTACGTTTTATTATGTTTCTCTTAAATAAAATAGTTTTTGCTAACAAAACCAACTAGAAAAATTTCCTCATAGTGGGACATGAAAAATGAGATTTTCTCAGATTTGTCAAAAAAAATATTATGGGGCTGAACTACCCCAAAATTATTTTTCATTATTTCATTGAACTTTATTTAATTATCGCGAGCAACATATATTTTTTGCCCTGAATTTACTCCTGTTTGGCAAATATTTATGTAATGAAAAATGATTTTGGGGTAATTCACCCCCATAAAAATTATTCGACAAATTTGAGGAAATCACATTTTTGAACTCTCATTGTGAGGAATAATGCTCAAGAATATAAACTGTGATGCTCCGAGCATTCAAATGCAATTGACCAATGAGAGGCGGTCTGTAACTGTCGATATGCAATAACGAGGGGGTCAAGACGCCTCGTTATGATAGCGACGTATAACGACATCTAGCAGACGTTTTTCGGTATTGGTAACGACGAAATTCGTTAAAACTTGGTTACAGAATCGCATTTGTCGTTATATTGACATCTCGTTATATACCGAACCGAAAACTGACGTTATAAGACATAACGACAGCTTAACGAGTTACAGAATCCCACTACAGGTGAACTACAGGACATGCTTGAATATTATAACACATTTGGTGTACATACAGCTCTCGCAAAACTTCGAAGTCGATTTTCTTAAGAATTTCAGAATATGGCATCAAACTGCTTTGGCAAACTGCTATTCGAGTTCCAGGTTCATGTACCAGAAGTATAAGTACATTTTACAAAAGAGGTGTCATGTTACACGAGCCCCAGTAGTAGGCGTCGTAAAAATAACAGAACAGAAGTTTTCATGTGTATGTATGTACAATATGTACATACAAGATAGTCTAGCTTCGATGTAACATTTATTTCGTATTAGTTTAGACGCATAGACGCATTTGATATTCCATTCAAACAATTGAGCATTTTATCAATGAGAAATTTAATAAAAAATAGGTATTACGCAAAAATGAAAAAGCAAATATTATTACGTTCGCGCACTACATATAATAGGCTACCCTGCAGGGGCCCCGATAAGTACGGTCATGTAGCCGATTGTCCGTTCAGTCTGTCCTCTGCGCTTCCTCTACGGCGCATGTTGACGTTACGGATACACGAGCGCTCGTAGCGGCAAACGACTCAAGTTTTAGGCGAGGGAAATCTGCGTATTGACAGTTCAATATGTTAATACCCCAAAATCTCGGAAACGGCTGTACCACGACAATTCCCATTGAAATGGTGTTAAGCTTATAGATGTAAAACTTTCCCTGCGTGGCCCTTTTTTCGATTTTCGTCCGTGGTTCTGTGCAATAGTGCGATAAGTGTGAGACAGGGTACGGCAAAGGTCTTGTTGGGTCGCCATGACAGGTCCGTAGGCTGTCAGTCTCAATTTTTACCTACATCTTATATGTCTCCTAAGCAATAATTCAAAAATCCGGCTCCGCAGGGAAAGTTACTTTATCGGAAGGCTTCAGGTTTATGTCATCAATTTATTGATAGTGCTTTCTGTACAGAGATTTTTGGGTGCGAAGTTTCCTCGCTTCGAGCTCTCGTACGTGAGACAGACGCACACATAGAATCGTCTGTACGATTCCCCCTTAAGAGTAGTTAGCGAGATACAACGTAACAGGACACTTCACCTAAAGACACTTCTCCAAAAGACATTTCACCTAAAGACATTTCACCTAAAGACATTTTACCTAAAGACACTTCTACAGTGCGACACTTCTCCAATGCGACACTTCTCCAATGCGACACTTCTCCAATGCGACACTTCTCCAAAAAGACATTTTACCTACAGACATTTCTCTAATGCGACACTTCTCCAATGCGACACTATGGCGTCTTATGGCTGTTTTGGGGACCGACCTTGAAGTTTTTCCAGCGTAATGACTGTTTTGAGGCCCATAAAGGTGACTCTCACACCAAATTTGTTTATAATTTTTATATTGTTTATAAAATTGTTTACGATGTTAGGTTAGGTTAGGTTTCGTTAGGTTAGTTTAGCTTAGAATTCCAATGCTGTCACACCCCAAGGTTTTAGTTTTTTTAAAAAAAAAAAACATTAGCTTGCAGTTTTGGCCCTCTAATGCTTCAGGTCCCGAAAGATCGGCAATAATTTTGAAAATAAAAGTTGAGTTAAAATATAAATAAAATATTTTTATTTAAAAATCTTTATAATAACTATACTTGGTAATCTCTTGGAGTAACTAACGTTTAGGAGAAATATCGCACATCAATATTGGAGAACTGTCTCTTTGGAGAAATGTCGCACTTTAATATTGTAGAAATGTCTCTCTGGAGAAATGTCGTATTGGAGAAGTGTCGCACTGTAGAAGTGTCTTTAGGTAAAATGTCTTTAGGTGAAATGTCTTTTGGAGAAGTGTCTTTAGGTGAAGTGTCGTGAACCCGAGATACAAATCTAAAGTATTTCTCAGGTAGACATATGAAGTCATAAGGTCATAACAATATTAATATATCGTTCAGACTCCAAATTTATTACTTTGTATGTTTTTCAATACATCTATAGACATAAACTATCCATACTTTGTTGAATCGAATGAATTGCATTTTCAATCTTCTGGATAAACAACACCAACCTGTCTGCGAAGCTCATCTTCCAATTTGGCTAAAAGCAGAGAGTCTTGGTGCGAAACTTTCTGACTTTCTTTCAAACCTAATAAGAAATAAAACATTTCATTAACAAGCTAATATTATAGTGATCAGTAAATACGCAGTTTCATTATCTATTGTAATAAACAAATGAGTTGAGTTAAAGTGTCATTTAGTAATAATTCAATGATAAACGTGGTATGTCTATTTATAACAACTCCAAATTTATTATTGAAGAAAACTGATTTGCTATTATCTCTACTATGAAATAGCAAACCAGATTTAAAATATAATCATACTTAGAATTATTAAAATTGAGAGAAATTGATCGGTTTTCAATTTTATTTACTCCTATATAATCATATATATAACGGTGAATATTTTTTATCGCTTCCTGTATAGACTATGCGTTATATCAACGTTTGGATATGATTATAGTAGTGGCCATTCGTGACATTGTATGTACTGTGACATTATTTTTGGACGTCACAAAGGTCCCGTATTGGTTACTTCCGTTTTTAAATTTCGGGACGCATTTACGTCCCCTTTTCCAATCGAATATTACGCATCCGGCCAGGAGCTCCAGGGTCATAGGCATTAGGGAACATTAAGTTAATATTTTCGTATACAAATATTTTATACGTCACGACCACCTCACCGGAACCGAGCCATCCGGACAGCTAGAAGCCAACAAAGGAGGATAAGCAGATTTTACGCCGAGGAACGTGGAGAGCTGCCGTGTCGACCTGACGACTCCACCCTATAAGGGACCCTACCCGACAAAGAAGACGGAGGGTCAACTCAAAAGGACAGCGCCATGGACTCCACACTACCTATCGTTTTATATCGTCAATACCGATAGTCCCTAGTAATGGGACTAGTAACGAAGACGAGGAGGTCTCGAGTTCCGCGAGACTCCTCGTGCTGAATGATCAACGGGCCCCTGCGTGGAGGCACCGTAACTGGCTTGCCATAGGAGGCAGAAACGACCAGACCTACCGAAGTCATCAAGATCTCAGCCACTATCATTGAGGACAGGGCTGGAATCTCATCGCCGCCAGAGGCCACTGGACACCCCGTGCTACGGCAGCGAGGCTGTGACTATGTTCCGCGTGGCTAGCGAACTTACGACCAGGATGTCAAACTGTTGCGTTTAGTCCGCGATTGGACCTTTTATTTTACGCCGTCCTTCCGAGTATTATGTATCGTATCTCAGAGGAAGGCTCGGGCATCTACCGAATATTGTCGAAATCCGTCTCGTAGAGGTAAGGCGATTGAGTGATGCCCACTGGCACACAACCCGATTGCGCACACGCCCAGTTGGACACAAATCATTGGACACAACAGGATTGGACACAGTCCCGAGCAGAAATTTAGTCAGGCTGCCTGATGTCGTATCAGGTCCGAATCAGGTATCGGTGTGGCATGCCTGATCAGGATAGCCGGATAAGGCCCAGATCCTGCCCTGATCATGCATCAGTACAACATTGAGTTTCCGTCAGGCTCGGGTCAGGTTTTGGGAAGGCTGGCCTGTTCCGGCTCGCCTGCTCTTAGCCTTATCCGGACCTAAACTAATGTCGCTACGTTTGCCTGATCTGGCTTACCTTACGTCAGCCTCGTATATACATGTAATACAACCACCGGCCACCAGAGGGACAGGGATTCCCGCAAGCAGAAGTGGGTCACTGAGCCGATAAGTTCCAAACTTTATAGAATTCTGTAAAAGAGACGAAGAGGCGATAAAAGCTACTAACTTGCAGCACCTAGCAGTCCTATCCATCTCACTGCTTCTATATAGAATTTTTTAGGATCAACAAACTAATTTATAATTTGCAGGAATCCTCCTACCTCTTGAAGGCAAGGCATAATACGTCACACTGAATTATTCCAATACCTACAATATTTTCAAAAATTGTTATAACAGTTCCGGCTATAATCTGACATGCAGTCCGGCCCGGATCAGAAGCCTGATCAGGGCCTGCCTCGCAGCAGCGTTACACCCCGGATAAGGGCCTCGTGAATCGGCCTTAGCAGGGCCGGATGCCGTTTTAAGGCACACTTTATCAGGGCCTAATCTGAGCCTGAATAAATTTCTACTCGGGGTGTCCATTCCGCACAGCAATATTGGACACAATGCCGATACGACACATTAGTTTTGGACACAGACCGTTTAGCATGCGATAACATTGGACACATTAGAACTGTGTCCAATCTTGTTGTGGCGAATTGGTTTCGTGTGCGATCTGACTACGTAAGGACGGACCGTGAAATTGGACACAGATAGTTGTAGATAAATTTCAGATAATTCATTGGACACAAAGCTAGCTGCACAATAAGGTATATCGATGTAACCAGAACTCTACAAGAAGTGAGGGAATGTGAACTGCTGTGGTACATTTATAATAAATTTATTATATATCTTCTAAAAATGATCTTCCAATATTTGTAACTTTACAAAGTGTTCGCGTCAAATAGGTAGAGATAATCGTCATCAGGCATAAATGAATTCTATGTTCAATGTTTCTTGTTAATGACTTGGTAATGCATTTTAATTAAATTTTTAATTATTATCTTAATTATAACATGATAATTTACACTAGCCAACGGGATTTATTCGTGAGTTGAAAGTCACACGTTTTGTAAAGAATACGACTATTGGTGAATATTTTATAATAATGTAATAATGGGCTAGATTTTTACCCCGTAACCGTACAGAACAGTTATACGTCACAATACTATTTTTTCACTCATATTTGAATCCTTGATATTGCAGCTTTTTAATATGCATATATGTATTTAAATGCTGTTGGGATAAACTTATGAGCGTTCACTTCCCTATAATCCAGCATGTAACATTTCTATAATAACTTCAACATTATTTCAGAAAAGTACGTAAGAACCTGTTCCATTGATCTCGTATATATAATATTTGTGCAGCTAGCTTTGTGTCCAATGAATTATCTGAAATTTATCTACAACTAGCTGTGTCCAATTTCACGGTCCATCCTTACGTAGTCAGATCGCACGCGAAACCAATTCACCACAACAAGATTGGACACAGTTCTAATGTGTCCAATGTTATCGCATGCTAAACGGTCTGTGTCCAAAACTAATCTGTCGTATCGGCATTGTGTCCAATCTTGCTGTGCGAAATGGACACTGTGTCCAATCGTGTTGTGTCCAATGATTTGTGTCCAACTGGGCGTGTGCGCAATCGGGTTGTGTGCCAGTGGGTACCCCTCGCCTCAGCCTATGGATGATTTCAGTATCGCTAACGTGGAAAAGATTCCGTGTATCGCCCATATTTCTCTATTGAACTATTATTTTTTGATTTTGTGATATTTTCTTAGCGCAAACGTCTCGTGACCCTGGAGACCTAACAGAAAGAATCCGCGAGTTCTCGCTTCACGAGGACGCGTGTAGTGCATCGTGTTTGTCTCGCTTCCCGAGACTTCGCGTAGCGTCGCGTGTGTCCCGCTTCACGGGAGTTCACGTATCGTATACGAAAGTATCGCAAAAGAATTACTTTAGATTTTGTTTGATTTGCCTAAATTGTTATCAACTACATTTAATTCACTTGTTTCGAAATTATTATTTGTTAATTGTTGAAGTTCTCAATCGTCCTAAATAAAAGGACACCTGTTATTGTTTTCTATTCCGAGGTTCTCATTCTCCTAATCAATTCCCTTACCAACGCCACGGTGATCCCTGTCCCTCTACCATCTCGCGAATTATCTGTGATAGTCGGTGGCACTCTCTCCGTCCCTTCTGGAATTATTTTGCAGATTTCGTATCGTGACGCAAAGGTGCGTCTGGCGCCCAATCGATCTTTTTCGGTATTGTATTCCAGGGGGATAGAGGTTTATTATTTGTCGACGGAAAATCAGCTGTTTTGCTACGAACGGCTCGGGTAATCAAATTTGGTTATAATTTGAGAAGAAATTTTCGTCACAGTACATACAGTAGAATCACGAATGTCAAGACGATCACGTGCGGGTGTACTAAATAACTTTATGTAACTCATGCATGAGAAGTGCTACTTCTCGTGCCTCCAAAGTGACTGGAACATCTCTTCGTTGCAGGAGGCAGCCATAAGAAGAGCCAGGAAGGCTTCCAAAGTGAATGCATTTCATGACAGCGCGCAAGAACAAAGTTTACTTTATCGCACTAGTGCGAGAAAAAAGCACTAGTGCGATAATGTAAAATTGGGCGGATTTGCGCATGCGCAGCATTTTTATCGTATCCTTAGTTATAAAGCGCCACTTTCGCCACACTTTGGAGGCACGAAAAGTAGCGTTTTTCATGCATGAGTTACATAAAAATTGTACATAAAAATCGTGTCTCCAAAGTGTGGCGAAAGTGGCGCTTTATAACTAAGGACACGATAAAAATGCTGCGCATGCGCAAATCTGCCCAATTTTACATTGTCGCACTAGTGCTTTCTTCTCGCACTAGTGCGATAAAGTAAACTTTGTTCTTGCGCGCTGTCATGAAATGCATTCACTTTGGAAGCCTTCCTTGCTCTTCTTATGGCTGCCTCCTCCAATGAAGATATGTTCCAGTCACTTTGGAGGCACAAAAAGTAGCGTTTTTCATGCATTCGTTACAGAAAATATTATGCGATACTGGTACAATAAAGCGAACATTATATGCAAATCGTGAAGTTTGCCACACTCACCGGCCGTACGGCTCGCACTCGTATCGCAAAGTACTATTATACATATAACGCTACCATGTTTTTCTCGCTTTTCGGTGCATCTAGACAGGGAGTAAGTATACTTTTAATCCCTCCTCAAACTTCTAGGGCTTAAAGGTGAAAGTTGCTTTTTTTCCTCGTTATTGACGAGAAGAATTGTAAACCTCACTTACAAGTGAAATTGCATGAAATCCAAATAAAAGCGTCGATATAGTATTGTTCGTTAAACAAGGATATAAATAAATAAAGAATTAAAATCTCGTAATTTATATTAAACACCCCCACAAGGGGCTTAGCCCTTCCACCCTGCCGGGGGTTGCACCCCCGCGCTCCAGTAGCAAACACTTTTCGCCTACGACATAGTTTTCACGTACATAACAGGTTCCTAATACAGAAGCTCGGAAAACACGGTGTGTTATATAAAGTACCGTGTGCACCTAGGCCTTTCAAGACCGCGTACGATGTTTTCAATACTCGTCTACGACTCGTATTGAAAATACCGCATTTGACCTTAAAAGTGCCATTTTGCCCCCTTGGTACCCAATGTACTATTGTATACGCAGTCAACTCTGGCTATACAAGCGACTCTGTATAGCCGCGTTTCCCCTGAGCTCTCTTTCTAAGCTATCATGCCGAGAGCAGAGGACTCGTTGCTATGCCTCGCGTCGGACTTGTTGCTTCCGCTCTATCGGACACTCCGTATATTACAGTAGACTGAGAATTCTCTACTCTAATATCACTCTCTCAATAGTTATCGCGTCTCAAAGCTCCGGGTACCCGATTATACAGAGAATCCACTACTTATGTATATACCCTAATGTTCCATACAAAAGTTCTACTAAAATATTACTAAATATAAGTGAAATGATGTTCAATATAATGTTTGTGCTTATTTTTATCTAAAGTAAGAAATGTGTACTTTATGGAGAAATATTCATAGTATGAGTTTTCTATTTGTTCCACTTGAATCGACACAATTCAATACCAACTTCACATGCATTACTGGTAATTTTTTAAAAATTATGCTGGAGTCAACGAGCAATTAGACTTTATCTCGACTTATGTCAGTTCACCTTGAGTAAATGGAAAACCCACAGCATACAGAATGTCTTGCAACAACATACCATCTTTCAGACAAGCGCGAGCTTCAATGGCTTCATAGCGCAAACCTGCACTATTGTAAAAGTTGAATGGATGTGCTGCTTTTGGTAACGGTATTTCGACCTTTCCTGTAGGTAGCTCAACTTTGATTGGACACCAGAAGTCTGGTACCTTAATTGTGCCTCTTGTACCGATAATCTGAGCCTCGTTTTCTAATTTTACCATAGAATGTGTCAAAACTGTTGCGGTACGCTTATTTTTATATGTTAATGTTGCAGAAACGGATACGTCAACGCCATCATCATTTAAGTGTCCTGCTGCTTTAATGACAGTAGGTTCCTCGCCATTAAATATAAAATTGGCAAATTGAAGAACATATACTCCCAAATCAAGTATAGTGCCACCTCCATATCGTTTTAAACTGTAATCATGTAATCAGTTTGGCATTTCTTAGAGGAAGTTCTATTAGCCAGTCCAACGAATAGCTTAAAGGATCCGCTTTTCTACCGCCAAATATGTATGTTTTACTTTTTGAGAATATTTTTTGACAAAATTATAATGTGTAACATTACAAAATTTTACAGCTTATTCATATTTAATACATTACAGGATGTTTTCTAAAGGCCATTCTACAATGCAACGGATCACGTAACACGGAATAAGTAAGCAATAAGACATTCATTTGCATATTTACCTAATCCCATTGGATCCTCCAATCAAGAAGGAGAAAATCGTTTTTAAAACCGAGCGTTTACTAAAGACCGTATTCAGAACTCGCTTTTAATTCTAATAGCGCGCTTTTAAATTATTTTTTAGTGAGTTTAAAGGTGACTATATTCAGAACCGCTTTTATGGTCACTCTTAAGGTCACTAACAGCTAATAGCACGCTATTAGCGAAAAAGCCTATTCAGAACCGCCTTTAACCATTTAACAACGCGCTATTAGACGCCATCTTGGGACTAACAGCGAGCTATTCGAAGATGTGGACAGGGGCATGTTTAAAGTGACAGGTCACTCAAATATGGCGGACCAGATGGAGGCTATTGCCGAGATAGATGAAGTCCGCGAAGTTAATGAAACGAGAGTAAGAAATCCGCAAGTTTTTCGAGAGAGACGTGATCCGTTTCGTACGTGACGTCATCCTTAGGCATTTCGACCGTGTTCAATGCTCAGAGGCTATCAGATTTGTGGGGATCTTCACCCTCCACAAAATTTTCCAGGCAAATTTTATTGATTTTAAAATCAAGCCCAGAAGGTTTTGAGAGAGCAGAACCTCCACCTGTACCACTCGCACGCTTGCGATAGCAAGAGATAGTCTTCTTTGCTGTGAGTTTCCACCGCTGCTATGCATCTCTTATATCTTTCCATTCCCTCTTAATTCCAGTCGCTGCCATTTTCTCTGTTAGTTTCATTCATTTGTCTCTTCTACTCTTTTGCAATCAAACATTATTTGCTGTATTCTCTAGTATATCACGATTGTCGCTTACAAATTGTATGACTAATGCTTTTTCTTCGAGGATGAAATTCTCCTTTCGTTCCATGATGATCTACAACCATTTATTTTTTTTTCATTTTCATGTCATGCCTGTCTTATAATAGTTTTAACGTATTAATTGAACATTAATAGCTTGGCTTCAAGAATAGTATATTGTGCAACTAGGGGGGAAAAGGGCTATTTCTAGCGAGGGCGAGATTTGAGCACGAGCTAGAAATTGTCCTCCCCCCCTAGTTGCACACTGTGCTTTTTTTGACAAGTGCAGGTAAAGGTCTTTTTTTATGTATTTAGAGTAAATGGGAAGTTGCGCATTTTGAATCGTGCACAACTCTTTTCCCAACTCCAATCACAATGGTATATTGAAAAAAATAAATAAAATTAACAAAATTTTTAAAATTTTGAAGAGCGGGAGGGAATATCCATTCCCTCCCGCTGTAGCGGGAGAGAATCATTCTCTCCCGCACGCTCGAAATGAGCAACTTTCCATTCACTTTAAATGCATGAAAAAGGGCCTTTTTCATGCACGTGTTAAGAAAAGGGAATTCTTGAATTTCGAATTTCAAATATGACTGCAGTTTTCACCAAATAGTTTGCGCTTTCCGAATGCCACCGAATACTCCCGGACATAATAGAATATGCCCGAGTCTTTCCGAATGATTCCGAACGCGGTTGAAAGTACATGTTACAAGACACTGCTCCCTGTTAGCGTACCTTTAGCTAAAAGCGGCTTAAGAGCGAGTTCTGAATACGGGCTTTAGTAAACGCTCGGTTTTGAAAACGATTTTCTCCTTGTTGATTGGAGGATCCAATTTAATGAGGTAAATATACAATTAAATGTCTTATTGCTTATATCTTCCGTGTTACGTGTTATTATATTGCATTGTAGAACCGGCTTTCTGCGAAATAACTACAGCTGTCTGCTGTTACTCATGGTGTCGCGCGATTTCGTAGTTGGCATGATTTCTGCGCTCCGGATTATTTGAAACAAACAGTCAATCGACGTTCTACTTTAAATAAATGTGGTTATGGTTTGACCAACTTTATCAACAAGGAAATAACGATCTGCTAAAGGTATCTTTATTAATACATTAATAAAAAGTGACCTGTTAAAGGCAACGTATCGACTTCTATATTAATTATCAATTATTATTAATTACTATTTTTCAAACAATAACCACCTTTATGCAAAGTAAAACACCGTTTGACTTTTTTGTTTCAGATGATCTGAAGCGCACATATTATGCCAATGAGGGATTCGCGCGACTTCGTGAACAACATCTAGCGTTATTTCGCAGAAAAAGAGTTCGAAAAATCCGGTAATAAATTTAATTATGAATAACATCTATTAAATGTTTTATTGATAGACATTATTAACGACCGGGACTGGTTCCCCGCAATGCGGCCCAGAGGAGGGGGCGGTGCTCAGGTTAATGAATTAATGCACGATCCTTTTGGTTTATCAATTGGTGATTTATTTATCGAGTACGTTCGCGTTCGATCGCTGGGTTGTTTTCCGGAAGTTTTCACCCAGTTCATCGACGACCGATATCCACGTGGTGTTCGTTCCTTCACAACCCGCCTTCCCGAATTGTGTACTCGCGTGAGGTATTCTCCGAAGCCCCCGCTTCCTTCACTTCTCCTCCGTGGTTGACACTTTCCTTCCAACCGTGAACGCGTAGTAGTGGGGGTGGACGATCGGACGGCACCGATCGACCCGTCGACCCCTCAGGACCAAGCCCCGATACTAACTAACTAACTAACCCCATATATGGCCAACTGGCCCTCGAACAACAAAACAAAAAACCCGTAACCTCAATTATTTTACCGGACTAGCGCCTTTTCGCTTTCGTCCGCAACAGACATTATAGTTTCGTAAAAATGAATGTAAAAAAAGTAACACATATTTAGCGCTAGAAAATGGAATCTCCTCCGTAAGAATATTTGAAAGTGTACTATCGCCATTTTGCGTTTTAGCTGGTTTTAATTTACAATAATTTTTTTACCATTAAATAAATATTTAACTATACAATGGTAACACCATTAAATTTCACAAAAAGCTGGTTTGTTTGGCATGTTCATATTGAATGCCAATCATTTTTTCATGAATATACTATTATACATATAATAAACCATCAAATTGGAGCATATTTGGTGATAGTTATTTCCAGATACCAAAATCGATACGATAACCTCTCTCTAAGTGCATGCTCTATAAGCGAGCGCCTAACTCTTTCTCCTCAATCGGTCGTTGGGAATGTATCCCCAATAGAGATCCGACGCTTAACAGTCTTAGCCAAGAGGACTCTCCCGCTGGCGTATTTGTAGCACGTGGCGAGTAGATTACTACCCTCAACTTCGCGTGTTTAGGCAATCGCTCGACTGTTGACCGCATGGAGTGAGAGTACCTTTGTAAAAGCGCATCTCTACCAGTAAAACCCTGTAGAGGAGCACTTAGAAATAGGCTACTGTACGAGCAAATTTGATGAAATTGGATTCTTGTATGGCCGATTCAAAAATTACAGCGCGGCATCTGTTCCGTATCCGTCTGTATCAGTACAAAATATTCACATATTTCAATATCATTCAGTACCAAGAATCTTCAGATTCTACAGTTTAGTAAATATATCATCGCTGATTACTGTCTGGACACGAATACTAGTACAAATGATAAAGAATTGAAATGGAAAGTGAACAATCTTATTTAGATTTATGAAATAATCTTTTATATCAGTGTATGCACGTGCATGATATGGATACCGCACTGAAATGTATGAATAGGACTGTTATAAACGTTTATATCACAAATATCATGTTAAAGGATTCACATTTATTTCCCATTGCAATTAAAGAGCAACTTATGAAGAACGACGTTATAACATAAAATTGAAATTTTTATATAATATGTTATCTTATTATCTATAACTTGACATTATATATTGTTTACATATAAATAATAACAATATCAATAACATAAGACACTTAAGAACACACTGTGCCAATATTATTGATATCTATATGAGTAAATTTCAGAAAATAGTAACTTTTGTTACCTAAACTTCTCAAATTAAAAAATTTTTTGTTTAATGATAGAATAGCATTTTTACAAATCGTAGGGGTACTAGAATTTGAGCACTGAGTTAATTTGAATACCACTGTACTGATTATTTGTTGCATTTTTAAGAAAATAATAATAATTTCATGAGTTCATAGAGGTTCGATTGACAATGAGACTGATACTATGTGATACTGATTTATAATTGACATATGTGCAACTAGAAATTTACTTCTTAACACATTATTGACCGGCAATTTTACGCAGAAGCTATCTGATGTCTCTGGCTATTATTTCGTAATCGAATTTGAAAATGAAATATAGCTAATATAAGTGCAAACTAGAGTCATCTCGTGACCGGTTAACAATGCGTTAATATTTTAACAAAATTTAGTTTAGTAACATTTTTTATAAATTATTATTCGTATATTTTAACAATTTTAACATTATTTATATGATTATAACTCTTACTTGCGGAAATGTCAGTAAATTATTAAAAAAAAACATTTTTTTTAATTTCAGAAGTTTCTGGGACAAAAAGTCACAGTTTGCCAAAAAATTACTCCAATATATAAAATTTTCCATGACATTGTTGTGAAGTTACTAATTGCTAATTCGTTATTTCACATGTTATCTATTTTCATTCTGTGCATACTAATATAGCAATGTCAGTATGTGTGGAAATGTATATGGATTCTATTTGCAGCTTGCTGTGAGTTTTCTACAGACATATATTCTATAGCATATGCATTTCTACCCATGCTTACCGACGTATAGATATATTGGTGTATACATAGCGAATAGCACAAGACTAGAATAATACCACCCCGTTTTTTAACATGTTTTACAGTAAGCAGAAATATATTATATTAGAGGTTTATTACCTGACCCTGTCTACTTGATCCAACTTGAATCCAAAACTAGCAATAACTTGCATCACATTTCCGATATTTCCAGATTCGATTTCTTTCTTTATCACATCATAAATTGGAAAGCATCTACTCCAAACGGCCTCCATAAGGAATAAATTTTTTGTCTCCGCCAATTCTATTAACTCAGAACACTGCTTGGAGTTAAGAGTCAAAGGTTTTTCACACAGTACGTGCTTTCCATTGTTGAGCATCAATTTCGAAACATGAAGGTGTTGAGGATTTAATGTACCAATGTAGACAATTTCTAAATAAGAATACTCAAATTAATACATAATTTTGACATAAACGCTTGATTTTATTAGAGGCACTCTTTCCTACCAAATTTTTATGAATAGTTGTTTAAAAAAATATATTGCAGCCGAGCATATTGTTATTTGTAAACCAAGTCACTACGATTCGACGAGTGACTCAAACCTTGTATAGACATATCTATTATAACGGAAAACCTACATCTCTACATCGTCACAACCCTGAGCGACCCAACGTAGTTATAATCCTTTTAGGCGCTTAGTGCTTTTCGGTATCAGCTCGGCTCCCCCATTCAAATGCCAATGACATCAAATATTTACAAAAAAAATTGTTTCGTAATACATGATTTTTAATCCTTTCGTTACGAGTGCCGACTATAGTCGGCGGCCGTGCGGGAAGCTATGTGCAGGGATACCGACTATAGTTGACATACAGGGTCCGCCAGAACTACCTGACCCGGTGGGTATGGCGGTGATCGGGAGGCTTCACTGATCACGAATATGACCTTCCTTTTGTCCGGAAGGTCATAGTTTTTAAATGGGAGCAGGTCAAAGTTGACCAATCAGAGGGAGGCGTCAAGAGAAACGTAGGCGCCTGCGAACTCTGAGTTTTCTTCCCTCGCTTTTGTTTTTCGGTGGCTACGGGCAGGATGACGTCAGCCAAAGACATGCTTATGGGATGTCACTCGCTGAGAACGAAGGTTCTCAGTTGAAAACTCAAGCAATTAATGAAAACTGCAATGTCCTATGATAATGCCACATGACTTACACAGATATCTCTGACGTCTTACGTATATTATCTTGATTTTGCTTTTCTGTTATTGATCTCCAGCGATTCGTGCTACATCCCGTTGACGACTTTTCATATGTATAAAGCATAATCCCTAAGAATTTATTATTCCCTGTACGATATAATACAGATCTTTTGTAGTAGGCAAATTCAAAATCTGTCACCTACAAGTATTACGCAACTTGGCGTGGCCGATAAAAGCGTTACACGTATCTATTATTTTCTCTCTTAGAGCCCATACTATGTCAGTGTTAAATACCTTCCATGCTTCTCTAGCTTGATTTTACAATTAATGTTATTATTGCAAGACTAAAGATATTTGCAATAAAGTTGCATATCGTACAGGGAATAATAAATTCTTAGGGAATATGCTTTATGCATATGAAAAGTCGTCAACGGGATGTAGCACGAATCGCTGGAGATCAATAAAAGAAAAGCGAAATCAAGATAATATACGTAAGACGTCACAGAGATATCTGTGTAAGTCATGTGGCATTATCATAAGACATTGCAGTTTTCATTAACTGCTTGAGTTTTCAACTGAGAACCTCCGTTCTCAACGAGTGACATCCCATAAGCATGTCTTTGGCTGACGTCATCCTGCCCGTAGCCACCGAAAAACAAAAGCGAGGGAAGAAAACTCAGAGTTCGCAGGCGCCTACGTTTCTCTTGACGCCTCCCTCTGATTGGTCAACTTTGACCTGCTCCCATTTAAAAACTATGACCTTCCGGACAAAAGGAAGGTCATATTCGTGATCAGTGAAGCCTCCCGATCACCGCCATACCCACCGGGTCAGGTAGTTCTGGCGGACCCTGTATATGCGACGACTTGTGACGACTCTCGTCACTAAGAATTATAATTTGATATACATATGCTCGTAAAAAGTGAACATACAAGAGAATCCCAAAATGGCGTTGAAAGACGTAAGTGGGAACACCGAAGACTACCGACGTGCAATGTGCACACTTTGTGGCGCGGTGTCTCGTTCAGTGACGTCACTCTAGCGGAGCACATCGCCGTAACGAAAGGGTTAATACAAAAATATGTTTTGCATATTGTACAATGAAGCCTTCAAAACTTTGGGAGAGAAAATAATACAAATATTTCCTACAGAAAAATCTGTGACATGTTATCGGCTTGCAGTAAAAAGGACTTTAAAGAGAAATTCATAATCTTCAAAAGAATATAGAAATGTGAGTTTTGAAATAAAGAAGCTTTCAAATAATAAATGTATCAAAGAAAAGCGCAAGAAGATTATGAAGGAATACGATTTAACACTTTAGCCAAAAATTATTGTTATTCGAGAAACTGTCGAAAAAATCATAGGAGCATAAGCGCGCGCGCGCGTTATTCAGGCAAGGCCGCCGTAGGGGCGTTATCAGATTAGCCGTCGAAATCTAACAAGGTAGTTGATGGGCCGTGATCAGGATGACTATTCAGGCCGTGCGTATCCTGAGGTACTTGCCCTTTACTATCCAAAGTAGCACACATGTCTAATAGGTATCTATAAGTTGCCATTTATAGGTTGTCTTTCGAAGCTTACTGAAAGGTATCCAGTGTCCGTCTTTATATCGAAATCTATTTTACTGTTTTCTTAAAGTAAAAAGATTTTACAAACAAATAATAAAATAGTCATCTGAATTTCATCATCTTATTTGGTACGGTTGATGGTTATTTCAGGACATGGAAAAAATATCAATTTATTGTGATCTAATGTACCTGCACAAAAGTCTTCCAAAAGATATCATTCGTCAGGGCTATTGCTGCTTCTCGTTGAAGTCATTAAAATGTGATCAGTTAGATGCTGTATTGTGTTATGTTATAACGGTAAAATTAAATCGTATTCAAAACGGTATCATTTTTATGATATCTTTCTGGTGTTGGCAATATGCTATCTACAAGTAATCCCTTATATGATATCAGGAAATGACATTCAATGACTGATCTCGCGGGTAACATGAAAATACCCACGCAAAATGCAAATAAATATACATATGTTAAATGGGTTACTTGGAATCCGAATGGATTCCCGATCGTGTCGCAGTTCTCACCGGCGAGTAATATTCCGTCGATCAGGATTCTTTATGGATAAACTATGGATTACTATGATGTATTACTTGAAATTCGGATGGATCCCGGATAATTTCCCCGTTCCCGTCAGTGAAACTTTGGCGCAGAACTCTCGTCAGATCCCAGCGAATCTTTGCTATTAGTACCGATGCTCGTGCAACCTTATGGATTCGTGTGTCAAAGAGGTTAACCGTCTCTCTTTTTTTTAAAACTAGTTTCGGCTCTTGCGCAATCCTTTTTTTCTTCGCCATTACGATGAATCAAAACAAAAATTTAAATCATTAATGACGATTATTTGTTGAAATCTTTAATGATAAATTCCGAATCCACATTTCAATCTTCTATCACTTGTTCGTCGAAATTAGACACGAAATCAATGAATAATGGTGTTGGCAACCACACGCACATATAGTTGTTAGGGTTTAGTTGCATTGTTTTTTGTCTAAAGTTTGCTAGTATTATAGAGTTTAATTCATTTCATTCTGTCAATACAATATTGCTGATGATAGCAGAAAATCACTGATGACAGAAAAAAAAAGTATAACATTATACATAGAACGTATGAATCCGATGTCCTGCGCGGTGAGAGGAGGCAAGAGAGTTTAGTTTTTGAGAAACCGCGAAAGGCGGTGGTACCGTCTCGAGCGGGGAACGGGTTCTTGGCATCATGTGTACGACGAGAGGTGTGGGTGTCGATCAGTCGCCCAAGAAAAGAAGAGGTAACGGGGTCGATCGATCCCATAGGTCAGAGAAGTAAATGCTTAGATCGATCTCTCGAGAGGATCGTTATTAAGCGACATATTTTCACAAAATAATTGATGTGAGGATGAGAGATCCCTGTGACTGCCGTCCATAATTAAGATGTTTTCTCGTTTCTCGCTCGTTGTTCTTAATCAAACATTGTAAATACGCCCGACAAAAAAAATAGCGCAATAAAGTGTTTTCCAAGTGACAAGTAATTAATCGTGTGTTACTTCGTGGGACTTTCTCCATTCCCCGCTACCGCGAATGGACAGGATACCGAAAAATGATAATATTTAATGTAATTGTACAATTTGAAGGTCTCAGAATTCTATGTTCAATCTTTTATTAGCTCCAATGCTCGATCGTAAATAAAATCATTTATATTTTCGCGGAAGGCGGCGACTGGCAACTTCAGCGCCCTGTCCATTTTATCTGTATGATCTATCCGCTTGTCCCATTTGCCTGTCAACCACCCTACTGTCCAGACAAACAAATAATCCAAAGACAGGTACAAATCGCACAAGTTATACAAGATACCATAGCAATCACATCAAGAGACTCGGTCGAGTCTCGCGCCAAGTACAGGCAACCCGCCGTACGGGGCACGGCCCGCCGAGACTCTTTACTCGAAGCATCTCTTGTACCTGTGTTTCGACTCAAATATCTTATGAACGGCTGTATGTGAGAAAAATTTATTGATACATTCACTCTAGGAATCAAGGGTCCTGAATTGATTGCCACCAAATTCAACACGATTAGTGTACAGGATCAGGACGTATTCACATGGCGAGCGAGATGATTTTATTTCAGGTCCGTCGTCGTCATCGTCGTCGTCGTCGTCGTCATCATCGTCGTCTTCGCACGTCCATCGCATTTTTAACACGACAGATGGCGCTGACTGCTGTGCCTTCTTTACCTATTTGTACTCTGTATAGTGTTAGTAATTTACGAATACACAACACAATCAAATACACTTTATACGTGAAGCTACCGTTCACACCGAATTTCCAGTTAGTATAACGGTGCTTTCACAACAGTATAGAATTATTCAGTTTTTAATAGCATTTATGTGGAGCGCGCGTATATGGGTGTATGTATATGTGTGCTTCGGCGTAGTTCTCGTATTTTAGGCGACAGTTTGTCCAGGTATTCCGCTTCGTAGTTTCATGTGCCCAGGTGTCGGATGTGGAAGTTCAGGGTGTCCAGGTATTCCGCTTCGTAGTTTTCTGTATCTAGGTGTCGGATGTGGAAGTCCAGGGTGTCCAGGCATTCCGCTCCGTAGTTTCCGGTGTCCAGGTGTCAGATGTGGAAGTTCAGGGTGTCCAGGTATTCCGCTTCGTAGTTTTCTGTATCTAGGTGTCGGATGTGGAAGTCCAGGGTGTCCAGGTATTCCGCTTCGTAGTTTTCTGTATCTAGGTGTCGGATGTGGAAGTCCAGGGTGTCCAGGTATTCCGCTCCGTAGTTTCATGTGTCCAGGTGTGGGATGTGGAAGTCCAGGGTATTCAGGTATTCCGCTACGTAGTTTTCTGTATGTAGGTGTCGGTTGTGGAAGTCCAGGGTGTCCAGGTATTCCGCTCCGTAGTTTCATGTGTCCAGGTGTGGGATGTGGAAGTCCAGGGTATTCAGGTATTCCGCTACGTAGTTTTCTGTATCTAGGTGTCGGATGTAGAAGTCCAGGGTGTCCAGGCATTCCGCTCCGTAGTTTCCTGTGTCCAGGTGTCGGATGTGGAAGTTCAGGGTGTCCAGGTATTCCGCTTCGTAGATTTCTGTATCTAGGTGTCGGATGTGGAAGTCCAGGGTGTCCAGGTATTCCGCTTCTTAGTTTTCTGTATCTAGGTGTCGGATGTGGAAGTCCAGGGTGTCCAGGTATTCCGCTCCGTAGTTTCATGTGTCCAGGTGTGGGATGTGGAAGTCCAGGGTGTCCAGGCATTCCGCTCCGTAGTTTCCTGCGCCCAGGTGTCGGATGTGGAAGTTCAGGGTGTCCAGGTATTCCGCTTCGTAGTTTTCTGTACCTAGGTGTCGGATGTAGAAGTCCAGGGTGTCCAGGCATTCCGCTCCGTAGTTTCCTGTGTCCAGGTGTCGGATGTGGAAGTTCAGGGTGTCCAGGTATTCCGCTTCGTAGATTTCTGTATCTAGGTGTCGGATGTGGAAGTCCAGGGTGTCCAGGTATTCCGCTTCGTAGTTTTCTGTATCTAGGTGTTGGATGTGGAAGTCCAGGGTGTCCAGGTATTCCGCTTCGTAGTTTTCTGTATCTAGGTGTCGGATGCGGAAGTCCAGGGTGCCCAGGTATTCCGCTCCGTAGTTTCATGTGTCCAGGTGTGGGATGTGGAAGTCCAGGGTGTCCAGGTATTCCGCTACGTAGTTTTCTCTATCTAGGTGTTGGATGTGGAAGTCCAGGGTGTCCAGGTATTCCGCTTCGTAGTTTTCTGTATCTAGGTGTCGGATGTGGAAGTCCAGGGTGCCCAGGTATTCCGCTCCGTAGTTTCATGTGTCCAGGTGTGGGATGTGGAAGTCCAGGGGATTCAGGTATTCCGCTACGTAGTTTTCTGTATCTAGGTGTCGGATGTGGAAGTCCAGGGTGTCCAGGCATTCCGCTCCGTAGTTTCCTGTGTCCAGGTGTCAGATGTGGAAGTCCAGGGTGTCCAGGCATTCCGCTCCGTAGTTTCCAGCGCCCAGGTGTCGGATGTGGAAGTTCAGGGTGTCCAGGTATTCCGCTTCGTAGTTTTCTGTATCTAGGTGTCGGATGTAGAAGTCCAGGGTGTCCAGGCATTCCGCTCCGTAGTTTCCTGTGTTCAGGTGTCGGATGTGGAAGTTCAGGGTGTCCAGGTATTCCGCTTCGTAGATTTCTGTATCTAGGTGTCGGATGTGGAAGTCCAGGGTGTCCAGGTATTCCGCTTCGTAGTTTTCTGTATCTAGGTGTCGGATGTGGAAGTTCAGGGTGTCCAGGTATTCCGCTTCGTAGTTTTCTGTATCTAGGTGTCGGATGTGGAAGTCCAGGGTGTCCAGGCATTCCGCTCCGTAGTTTCCGGTGTCCAGGTGTCAGATGTGGAAGTTCAGGGTGTCCAGGTATTCCGCTTCGTGGTTTTCTGTATCTAGGTGTCGGATGTGGAAGTCCAGGGTGTCCAGGTATTCCGCTTCGTAGTTTTCTGTACCTAGGTGTCGGATGTGGAAGTCCAGGGTGTCCAGGTATTCCGCTCCGTAGTTTCATGTGTCCAGGTGTGGGATGTGGAAGTCCAGGGTATTCAGGTATTCCGCTACGTAGTTTTCTGTATCTAGGTGTCGGATGTGGAAGTCCAGGGTGTCCAGGTATTCCGCTTCGTAGTTTTCTGTATCTAGGTGTCGGATGTGGAAGTTCAGGGTGTCCAGGTATTCCGCTTCGTAGTTTTCTGTATCTAGGTGTCGGATGTGGAAGTCCAGGGTGTCCAGGCATTCCGCTCCGTAGTTTCCGGTGTCCAGGTGTCAGATGTGGAAGTTCAGGGTGTCCAGGTATTCCGCTTCGTAGTTTTCTGTATCTAGGTGTCGGATGTGGAAGTCCAGGGTGTCCAGGTATTCCGCTTCGTAGTTTTCTGTACCTAGGTGTCGGATGTGGAAGTCCAGGGTGTCCAGGTATTCCGCTCCGTAGTTTCATGTGTCCAGGTGTGGGATGTGGAAGTCCAGGGTATTCAGGTATTCCGCTACGTAGTTTTCTGTATCTAGGTGTCGGATGTGGAAGTCCAGGGTGTCCAGGTATTCCGCTTCGTAGTCCTCTGTATCTAGGTGTCGGATGTGGAAGTCCAGGGTGTCCAGGCATTCCGCTCCGTAGTTTCCTGTGCCCAGGTGTCGGATGTGGAAGTTCAGGGTGTCCAGGTATTCCGCTTCGTAGATTTCTGTATCTAGGTGTCGGATGTGGAAGTCCAGGGTGTCCAGGTATTCCGCTTCGTAGTTTTCTGTATCTAGGTGTCGGATGTGGAAGTTCAGGGTGTCCAGGTATTCCGCTTCGTAGTTTTCTGTATCTAGGTGTCGGATGTGGAAGTCCAGGGTGTCCAGGCATTCCGCTCCGTAGTTTCCGGTGTCCAGGTGTCAGATGTGGAAGTTCAGGGTGTCCAGGTATTCCGCTTCGTGGTTTTCTGTATCTAGGTGTCGGATGTGGAAGTCCAGGGTGTCCAGGTATTCCGCTTCGTAGTTTTCTGTACCTAGGTGTCGGATGTGGAAGTCCAGGGTGTCCAGGTATTCCGCTCCGTAGTTTCATGTGTCCAGGTGTGGGATGTGGAAGTCCAGGGTATTCAGGTATTCCGCTACGTAGTTTTCTGTATCTAGGTGTCGGATGTGGAAGTCCAGGGTGTCCAGGTATTCCGCTTCGTAGTTTTCTGTATCTAGGTGTCGGATGTGGAAGTTCAGGGTGTCCAGGTATTCCGCTTCGTAGTTTTCTGTATCTAGGTGTCGGATGTGGAAGTCCAGGGTGTCCAGGCATTCCGCTCCGTAGTTTCCGGTGTCCAGGTGTCAGATGTGGAAGTTCAGGGTGTCCAGGTATTCCGCTTCGTAGTTTTCTGTATCTAGGTGTCGGATGTGGAAGTCCAGGGTGTCCAGGTATTCCGCTTCGTAGTTTTCTGTACCTAGGTGTCGGATGTGGAAGTCCAGGGTGTCCAGGTATTCCGCTCCGTAGTTTCATGTGTCCAGGTGTGGGATGTGGAAGTCCAGGGTATTCAGGTATTCCGCTACGTAGTTTTCTGTATCTAGGTGTCGGATGTGGAAGTCCAGGGTGTCCAGGTATTCCGCTTCGTAGTCCTCTGTATCTAGGTGTCGGATGTGGAAGTCCAGGGTGTCCAGGCATTCCGCTCCGTAGTTTCCTGTGCCCAGGTGTCGGATGTGGAAGTTCAGGGTGTCCAGGTATTCCGCTTCGTAGTTTTCTGTGTCTAGGTGTCGGATGTGAAAGTCCAGGGTGTCCAGGCATTCCGCTCCGTAGTTTCATGTGTCCAGGTGTGGGATGTGGAAGTCCACGGTATTCAGGTATTCCGCTACGTAGTTTTCTGTATCTAGGTGTCGGATGTGGAAGTCCAGGGTGTCCAGGTATTCCGCTTCGTAGTCCTCTGTATCTATGTGTCGGATGTGGAAGTCCAGGGTGTCCAGGCATTCCGCTCCGTAGTTTCCTGTGCCCAGGTGTCGGATGTGGAAGTTCAGGGTGTCCAGGTATTCCGCTTCGTAGTGTTCTGTATCTAGGTGTCGGATGTGGAAGTCCAGGGTGTCCAGGTATTCCGCTTCGTTGTTTTCTGTATCTAGGTGTTGGATGTGGAAGTTCAGGGTGTCCAAGTATTCCGCTTCGTAGTTTTCTGTATCTAGGTTTCGGATGTGGAAGTCCAGGGTGTCCAGGCATTCCGCTCCGTAGTTTCCTGTGTCCAGGTGTCGGATGTGGAAGTTCAGGGTGTCCAGGTATTCCGCTTCGTAGTTTTCTGTATCTAGGTGTCGGATGTGGAAGTCCAGGGTGTCCAGGTATTCCGCTTCGTAGTTTTCTGTATCTAGGTGTGGGATGTGGAAGTCCAGGGAGTCCAGGTATTCCGCTCCGTAGTTTCATGTGTCCAGGTGTGGGATGTGGAAGTCCAGGGTATTCAGGTATTCCGCTACGTAGTTTTCTGTATCTAGGTGTCGGATGTGGAAGTCCAGGGTGTCCAGGTATTCCGCTTCGTAGTCCTCTGTATCTAGGTGTCGGATGTGGAAGTCCAGGGTGTCCAGGCATTCCGCTCCGTAGTTTCCTGTGCCCAGGTGTCGGATGTGGAAGTTCAGGGTGTCCAGGTATTCTGCTTCGTAGTTTTCTGTATCTAGGTGTCGGATGTAGAAGTCCAGGGTGTCCAGGCATTCCGCTCCGTAGTTTCCTGTGTCCAGGTGTCGGATGTGGAAGTTCAGGGTGTCCAGGTATTCCGCTTCGTAGATTTCTGTATCTAGGTGTCGGATGTGGAAGTCCAGGGTGTCCAGGTATTCCGCTTCGTAGTTTTCTGTATCTAGGTGTCGGATGTGGAAGTTCAGGGTGTCCAGGTATTCCGCTTCGTAGTTTTCTGTATCTAGGTGTCGGATGTGGAAGTCCAGGGTGTCCAGGCATTCCGCTCCGTAGTTTCCGGTGTCCAGGTGTCAGATGTGGAAGTTCAGGGTGTCCAGGTATTCCGCTTCGTAGTTTTCTGTATCTAGGTGTCGGATGTGGAAGTCCAGGGTGTCCAGGTGTTCCGCTTCGTAGTTTTCTGTATCTAGGTGTCGGATGTGGAAGTCCAGGGTGTCCAGGTATTCCGCTCCGTAGTTTCATGTGTCCAGGTGTGGGATGTGGAAGTCCAGGGTATTCAGGTATTCCGCTACGTAGTTTTCTGTATCTAGGTGTCGGATGTGGAAGTCCAGGGTGTCCAGGTATTCCGCTTCGTAGTCCTCTGTATCTAGGTGTCGGATGTGGAAGTCCAGGGTGTCCAGGCATTCCGCTCCGTAGTTTCCTGTGCCCAGGTGTCGGATGTGGAAGTTCAGGGTGTCCAGGTATTCCGCTTCGTAGTTTTCTGTATCTAGGTGTCGGATGTGGAAGTCCAGGGTGTCCAGGCATTCCGCTCCGTAGTTTCCGGTGTCCAGGTGTCAGATGTGGAAGTTCAGGGTGTCCAGGTATTCCGCTTCGTAGTTTTCTGTATCTAGGTGTCGGATGTGGAAGTCCAGGATGTCCAGGTATTCCGCTTCGTAGTCCTCTGTATCTAGGTGTCGGATGTGGAAGTCCAGGGTGTCCAGGCATTCCGCTCCGTAGTTTCATGTGTCCAGGTGTGGGATGTGGAAGTCCACGGTATTCAGGTATTCCGCTACGTAGTTTTCTGTATCTAGGTGTCGGATGTGGAAGTCCAGGGTGTCCAGGTATTCCGCTTCGTAGTCCTCTGTATCTATGTGTCGGATGTGGAAGTCCAGGGTGTCCAGGCATTCCGCTCCGTAGTTTCCTGTGCCCAGGTGTCGGATGTGGAAGTTCAGGGTGTCCAGGTATTCCGCTTCGTAGTTTTCAGTATCTAGGTGTCGGATGTGGAAGTCCAGGGTGTCCCGGTATTCCGCTTCGTTGTTTTCTGTATCTAGGTGTTGGATGTGGAAGTTCAGGGTGTCCAAGTATTCCGCTTCGTAGTTTTCTGTATCTAGGTTTCGGATGTGGAAGTCCAGGGTGTCCAGGCATTCCGCTCCGTAGTTTCCTGTGTCCAGGTGTCGGATGTGGAAGTTCAGGGTGTCCAGGTATTCCGCTTCGTAGTTTTCTGTATCTAGGTGTCGGATGTGGAAGTCCAGGGTGTCCAGGTATTCCGCTTCGTAGTTTTCTGTATCTAGGTGTCGGATGTGGAAGTCCAGGGTGTCCAGGTATTCCGCTCCGTAGTTTCATGTGTCCAGGTGTGGGATGTGGAAGTCCAGGGTATTCAGGTATTCCGCTACGTAGTTTTCTGTATCTAGGTGTCGGATGTGGAAGTCCAGGGTGTCCAGGTATTCCGCTTCGTAGTCCTCTGTATCTAGGTGTCGGATGTGGAAGTCCAGGGTGTCCAGGCATTCCGCTCCGTAGTTTCCTGTGCCCAGGTGTCGGATGTGGAAGTTCAGGGTGTCCAGGTATTCCGCTTCGTAGTTTTCTGTATCTAGGTGTCGGATGTAGAAGTCCAGGGTGTCCAGGCATTCCGCTCCGTAGTTTCCTGTGTCCAGGTGTCGGATGTGGAAGTTCAGGGTGTCCAGGTATTCCGCTTCGTAGATTTCTGTATCTAGGTGTCGGATGTGGAAGTCCAGGGTGTCCAGGTATTCCGCTTCGTAGTTTTCTGTATCTAGGTGTCGGATGAGGAAGTTCAGGGTGTCCAGGTATTCCGCTTCGTAGTTTTCTGTATCTAGGTGTCGGATGTGGAAGTCCAGTGTGTCCAGGCATTCCGCTCCGTAGTTTCCGGTGTCCAGGTGTCAGGTGTGGAAGTTCAGGGTGTCCAGGTATTCCGCTTCGTAGTTTTCTGTATCTAGGTGTCGGATGTGGAAGTCCAGGGTGTCCAGGTATTCCGCTTCGTAGTTTTCTGTATCTAGGTGTCGGATGTGGAAGTCCAGGGTGTCCAGGTATTCCGCTCCGTAGTTTCATGTGTCCAGGTGTGGGATGTGGAAGTCCAGGGTATTCAGGTATTCCGCTACGTAGTTTTCTGTATCTAGGTGTCGGATGTGGAAGTCCAGGGTGTCCAGGTATTCCGCTTCGTAGTCCTCTGTATCTAGGTGTCGGATGTGGAAGTCCAGGGTGTCCAGGCATTCCGCTCCGTAGTTTCCTGTGCCCAGGTGTCGGATGTGGAAGTTCAGGGTGTCCAGGTATTCCGCTTCGTAGTTTTCTGTATCTAGGTGTCGGATGTGAAAGTCCAGGGTGTCCAGGCATTCCGCTCCGTAGTTTCATGTGTCCAGGTGTGGGATGTGGAAGTCCAGGGTATTCAGGTATTCCGCTACGTAGTTTTCTGTATCTAGGTGTCGGATGTGGAAGTCCAGGGTGTCCAGGTATTCCGCTTCGTAGTCCTCTGTATCTATGTGTCGGATGTGGAAGTCCAGGGTGTCCAGGCATTCCGCTCCGTAGTTTCCTGTGCCCAGGTGTCGGATGTGGAAGTTCAGGGTGTCCAGGTATTCCGCTTCGTAGTTTTCTGTATCTAGGTGTCGGATGTGGAAGTCCAGGGTGTCCAGGTATTCCGCTTCGTTGTTTTCTGTATCTAGGTTTCGGATGTGGAAGTCCAGGGTGTCCAGGCATTCCGCTCCGTAGTTTCCTGTGTCCAGGTGTCGGATGTGGAAGTTCAGGGTGTCCAGGTATTCCGCTTCGTAGTTTTCTGTATCTAGGTGTCGGATGTGGAAGTCCAGGGTGTCCAGGTATTCCGCTTCGTAGTTTTCAGTATCTAGGTGTCGGATGTGGAAGTCCAGGGTGTCCAGGTATTCCGCTCCGTAGTTTCATGTGTCCAGGTGTGGGATGTGGAAGTCCAGGGTATTCAGGTATTCCGCTACGTAGTTTTCTGTATCTAGGTGTCGGATGTGGAAGTCCAGGGTGTCCAGGTATTCCGCTTCGTAGTCCTCTGTATCTAGGTGTCGGATGTGGAAGTCCAGGGTGTCCAGGTATTCCGCTCCGTAGTTTCATGTGTCCAGGTGTGGGATGTGGAAGTCCAGGGTATTCAGGTATTCCGCTACGTAGTTTTCTGTATCTAGGTGTCGGATGTGGAAGTCCAGGGTGTCCAGGTATTCCGCTTCGTAGTCCTCTGTATCTAGGTGTCGGATGTGGAAGTCCAGGGTGTCCAGGCATTCCGCTCCGTAGTTTCCTGTGCCCAGGTGTCGGATGTGGAAGTTCAGGGTGTCCAGGTATTCCGCTTCGTAGTTTTCTGTATTTAGGTGTCGGATGTGAAAGTCCAGGGTGTCCAGGCATTCCGCTCCGTAGTTTCATGTGTCCAGGTGTGGGATGTGGAAGTCCAGAGTATTCAGGTATTCCGCTACGTAGTTTTCTGTATCTAGGTGTCGGATGTGGAAGTCCAGGGTGTCCAGGTATTCCGCTTCGTAGTCCTCTGTATCTATGTGTCGGATGTGGAAGTCCAGGGTGTCCAGGCATTCCGCTCCGTAGTTTCCTGTGCCCAGGTGTCGGATGTGGAAGTCCAGGGTGTCCAGGTATTCCGCTTCGTAGTCCTCTGTATCTAGGTGTCGGATGTGGAAGTCCAGGGTGTCCAGGCATTCCGCTCCGTAGTTTCCTGTGCCCAGGTGTCGGATGTGGAAGTTCAGGGTGTCCAGGTATTCCGCTTCGTAGTTTTCTGTGTCTAGGTGTCGGATGTGAAAGTCCAGGGTGTCCAGGCATTCCGCTCCGTAGTTTCATGTGTCCAGGTGTGGGATGTGGAAGTCCACGGTATTCAGGTATTCCGCTACGTAGTTTTCTGTATCTAGGTGTCGGATGTGGAAGTCCAGGGTGTCCAGGTATTCCGCTTCGTAGTCCTCTGTATCTATGTATCGGATGTGGAAGTCCAGGGTGTCCAGGCATTCCGCTCCGTAGTTTCCTGTGCCCAGGTGTCGGATGTGGAAGTTCAGGGTGTCCAGGTATTCCGCTTCGTAGTTTTCTGTATCTAGGTGTCGGATGTGGAAGTCCAGGGTGTCCAGGTATTCCGCTTCGTTGTTTTCTGTATCTAGGTGTTGGATGTGGAAGTTCAGGGTGTCCAAGTATTCCGCTTCGTAGTTTTCTGTATCTAGGTTTCGGATGTGGAAGTCCAGGGTGTCCAGGCATTCCGCTCCGTAGTTTCCTGTGTCCAGGTGTCGGATGTGGAAGTTCAGGGTGTCCAGGTATTCCGCTTCGTAGTTTTCTGTATCTAGGTGTCGGATGTGGAAGTCCAGGGTGTCCAGGTATTCCGCTTCGTAGTTTTCTGTATCTAGGTGTGGGATGTGGAAGTCCAGGGAGTCCAGGTATTCCGCTCCGTAGTTTCATGTGTCCAGGTGTGGGATGTGGAAGTCCAGGGTATTCAGGTATTCCGCTACGTAGTTTTCTGTATCTAGGTGTCGGATGTGGAAGTCCAGGGTGTCCAGGTATTCCGCTTCGTAGTCCTCTGTATCTAGGTGTCGGATGTGGAAGTCCAGGGTGTCCAGGCATTCCGCTCCGTAGTTTCCTGTGCCCAGGTGTCGGATGTGGAAGTTCAGGGTGTCCAGGTATTCCGCTTCGTAGTTTTCTGTATCTAGGTGTCGGATGTAGAAGTCCAGGGTGTCCAGGCATTCCGCTCCGTAGTTTCCTGTGTCCAGGTGTCGGATGTGGAAGTTCAGGGTGTCCAGGTATTCCGCTTCGTAGATTTCTGTATCTAGGTGTCGGATGTGGAAGTCCAGGGTGTCCAGGTATTCCGCTTCGTAGTTTTCTGTATCTAGGTGTCGGATGTGGAAGTTCAGGGTGTCCAGGTATTCCGCTTCGTAGTTTTCTGTATCTAGGTGTCGGATGTGGAAGTCCAGGGTGTCCAGGCATTCCGCTCCGTAGTTTCCGGTGTCCAGGTGTCAGATGTGGAAGTTCAGGGTGTCCAGGTATTCCGCTTCGTAGTTTTCTGTATCTAGGTGTCGGATGTGGAAGTCCAGGGTGTCCAGGTATTCCGCTCCGTAGTTTCATGTGTCCAGGTGTGGGATGTGGAAGTCCAGGGTATTCAGGTATTCCGCTACGTAGTTTTCTGTATCTAGGTGTCGGATGTGGAAGTCCAGGGTGTCCAGGTATTCCGCTTCGTAGTCCTCTGTATCTATGTGTCGGATGTGGAAGTCCAGGGTGTCCAGGCATTCCGCTCCGTAGTTTCCTGTGCCCAGGTGTCGGATGTGGAAGTTCAGGGTGTCCAGGTATTCCGCTTCGTAGTTTTCAGTATCTAGGTGTCGGATGTGGAAGTCCAGGGTGTCCCGGTATTCCGCTTCGTTGTTTTCTGTATCTAGGTGTTGGATGTGGAAGTTCAGGGTGTCCAAGTATTCCGCTTCGTAGTTTTCTGTATCTAGGTTTCGGATGTGGAACTCCAGGGTGTCCAGGCATTCCGCTCCGTAGTTTCCTGTGTCCAGGTGTCGGATGTGGAAGTTCAGGGTGTCCAGGTATTCCGCTTCGTAGTTTTCTGTATCTAGGTGTCGGATGTGGAAGTCCAGGGTGTCCAGGTATTCCGCTTCGTAGTTTTCTGTATCTAGGTGTCGGATGTGGAAGTCCAGGGTGTCCAGGTATTCCGCTCCGTAGTTTCATGTGTCCAGGTGTGGGATGTGGAAGTCCAGGGTATTCAGGTATTCCGCTACGTAGTTTTCTGTATCTAGGTGTCGGATGTGGAAGTCCAGGGTGTCCAGGTATTCCGCTTCGTAGTCCTCTGTATCTAGGTGTCGGATGTGGAAGTCCAGGGTGTCCAGGCATTCCGCTCCGTAGTTTCCTGTGCCCAGGTGTCGGATGTGGAAGTTCAGGGTGTCCAGGTATTCCGCTTCGTAGTTTTCTGTATCTAGGTGTCGGATGTAGAAGTCCAGGGTGTCCAGGCATTCCGCTCCGTAGTTTCCTGTGTCCAGGTGTCGGATGTGGAAGTTCAGGGTGTCCAGGTATTCCGCTTCGTAGATTTCTGTATCTAGGTGTCGGATGTGGAAGTCCAGGGTGTCCAGGTATTCCGCTTCGTAGTTTTCTGTATCTAGGTGTCGGATGTGGAAGTTCAGGGTGTCCAGGTATTCCGCTTCGTAGTTTTCTGTATCTAGGTGTCGGATGTGGAAGTCCAGTGTGTCCAGGCATTCCGCTCCGTAGTTTCCGGTGTCCAGGTGTCAGGTGTGGAAGTTCAGGGTGTCCAGGTATTCCGCTTCGTAGTTTTCTGTATCTAGGTGTCGGATGTGGAAGTCCAGGGTGTCCAGGTATTCCGCTTCGTAGTTTTCTGTATCTAGGTGTCGGATGTGGAAGTCCAGGGTGTCCAGGTATTCCGCTCCGTAGTTTCATGTGTCCAGGTGTGGGATGTGGAAGTCCAGGGTATTCAGGTATTCCGCTACGTAGTTTTCTGTATCTAGGTGTCGGATGTGGAAGTCCAGGGTGTCCAGGTATTCCGCTTCGTAGTCCTCTGTATCTAGGTGTCGGATGTGGAAGTCCAGGGTGTCCAGGCATTCCGCTCCGTAGTTTCCTGTGCCCAGGTGTCGGATGTGGAAGTTCAGGGTGTCCAGGTATTCCGCTTCGTAGTTTTCTGTATCTAGGTGTCGGATGTGAAAGTCCAGGGTGTCCAGGCATTCCGCTCCGTAGTTTCATGTGTCCAGGTGTGGGATGTGGAAGTCCAGGGTATTCAGGTATTCCGCTACGTAGTTTTCTGTATCTAGGTGTCGGATGTGGAAGTCCAGGGTGTCCAGGTATTCCGCTTCGTAGTCCTCTGTATCTATGTGTCGGATGTGGAAGTCCAGGGTGTCCAGGCATTCCGCTCCGTAGTTTCCTGTGCCCAGGTGTCGGATGTGGAAGTTCAGGGTGTCCAGGTATTCCGCTTCGTAGTTTTCTGTATCTAGGTGTCGGATGTGGAAGTCCAGGGTGTCCAGGTATTCCGCTTCGTTGTTTTCTGTATCTAGGTTTCGGATGTGGAAGTCCAGGGTGTCCAGGCATTCCGCTCCGTAGTTTCCTGTGTCCAGGTGTCGGGTGTGGAAGTTCAGGGTGTCCAGGTATTCCGCTTCGTAGTTTTCTGTATCTAGGTGTCGGATGTGGAAGTCCAGGGTGTCCAGGTATTCCGCTTCGTAGTTTTCAGTATCTAGGTGTCGGATGTGGAAGTCCAGGGTGTCCAGGTATTCCGCTCCGTAGTTTCATGTGTCCAGGTGTGGGATGTGGAAGTCCAGGGTATTCAGGTATTCCGCTACGTAGTTTTCTGTATCTAGGTGTCGGATGTGGAAGTCCAGGGTGTCCAGGTATTCCGCTTCGTAGTCCTCTGTATCTAGGTGTCGGATGTGGAAGTCCAGGGTGTCCAGGCATTCCGCTCCGTAGTTTCCTGTGCCCAGGTGTCGGATGTGGAAGTTCAGGGTGTCCAGGTATTCCGCTTCGTAGTTTTCTGTATCTAGGTGTCGGATGTGAAAGTCCAGTGTGTCCAGGCATTCCGCTCCGTAGTTTCATATGTCCAGGTGTGGGATGTGGAAGTCCAGGGTATTCAGGTATTCCGCTACGTAGTTTTCTGTATCTAGGTGTCGGATGTGGAAGTCCAGAGTGTCCAGGTATTCCGCTCCGTAGTTTCATGTGTCCAGGTGTGGGATGTGGAAGTCCAGGGTATTCAGGTATTCCGCTACGTAGTTTTCTGTATCTAGGTGTCGGATGTGGAAGTCCAGGGTGTCCAGGTATTCCGCTTCGTAGTCCTCTGTATCTAGGTGTCGGATGTGGAAGTCCAGGGTGTCCAGGCATTCCGCTCCGTAGTTTCCTGTGCCCAGGTGTCGGATGTGGAAGTTCAGGGTGTCCAGGTATTCCGCTTCGTAGTTTTCTGTATTTAGGTGTCGGATGTGAAAGTCCAGGGTGTCCAGGCATTCCGCTCCGTAGTTTCATGTGTCCAGGTGTGGGATGTGGAAGTCCAGGGTATTCAGGTATTCCGCTACGTAGTTTTCTGTATCTAGGTGTCGGATGTGGAAGTCCAGGGTGTCCAGGTATTCCGCTTCGTAGTCCTCTGTATCTATGTGTCGGATGTGGAAGTCCAGGGTGTCCAGGCATTCCGCTCCGTAGTTTCCTGTGCCCAGGTGTCGGATGTGGAAGTTCAGGGTGTCCAGGTATTCCGCTTCGTAGTTTTCTGTATCTAGGTGTCGGATGTGGAAGTCCAGGGTGTCCAGGTATTCCGCTTCGTTGTTTTCTGTATCTAGGTTTCGGATGTGGAAGTCCAGGGTGTCCAGGCATTCCGCTCCGTAGTTTCCTGTGTCCAGGTGTCGGATGTGGAAGTTCAGGGTGTCCAGGTATTCCGCTTCGTAGTTTTCTGTATCTAGGTGTCGGATGTGGAAGTCCAGGGTGTCCAGGTATTCCGCTTCGTAGTTTTCAGTATCTAGGTGTCGGATGTGGAAGTCCAGGGTGTCCAGGTATTCCGCTCCGTAGTTTCATGTGTCCAGGTGTGGGATGTGGAAGTCCAGGGTATTCAGGTATTCCGCTACGTAGTTTTCTGTATCTAGGTGTCGGATGTGGAAGTCCAGGGTGTCCAGGTATTCCGCTTCGTAGTCCTCTGTATCTAGGTGTCGGATGTGGAAGTCCAGGGTGTCCAGGCATTCCGCTCCGTAGTTTCCTGTGCCCAGGTGTCGGATGTGGAAGTTCAGGGTGTCCAGGTATTCCGCTTCGTAGTTTTCTGTATCTAGGTGTCGGATGTGAAAGTCCAGTGTGTCCAGGCATTCCGCTCCGTAGTTTCATATGTCCAGGTGTGGGATGTGGAAGTCCAGGGTATTCAGGTATTCCGCTACGTAGTTTTCTGTATCTAGGTGTCGGATGTGGAAGTCCAGGGTGTCCAGGTATTCCGCTCCGTAGTTTCATGTGTCCAGGTGTGGGATGTGGAAGTCCAGGGTATTCAGGTATTCCGCTACGTAGTTTTCTGTATCTAGGTGTCGGATGTGGAAGTCCAGGGTGTCCAGGTATTCCGCTTCGTAGTCCTCTGTATCTAGGTGTCGGATGTGGAAGTCCAGGGTGTCCAGGCATTCCGCTCCGTAGTTTCCTGTGCCCAGGTGTCGGATGTGGAAGTTCAGGGTGTCCAGGTATTCCGCTTCGTAGTTTTCTGTATTTAGGTGTCGGATGTGAAAGTCCAGGGTGTCCAGGCATTCCGCTCCGTAGTTTCATGTGTCCAGGTGTGGGATGTGGAAGTCCAGGGTATTCAGGTATTCCGCTACGTAGTTTTCTGTATCTAGGTGTCGGATGTGGAAGTCCAGGGTGTCCAGGTATTCCGCTTCGTAGTCCTCTGTATCTATGTGTCGGATGTGGAAGTCCAGGGTGTCCAGGCATTCCGCTCCGTAGTTTCCTGTGCCCAGGTGTCGGATGTGGAAGTTCAGGGTGTCCAGGTATTCCGCTTCGTAGTTTTCTGTATCTAGGTGTCGGATGTGGAAGTCCAGGGTGTCCAGGTATTCCGCTTCGTTGTTTTCTGTATCTAGGTGTTGGATGTGGAAGTTCAGGGTGTCCAAGTATTCCGCTTCGTAGTTTTCTGTATCTAGGTTTCGGATGTGGAAGTCCAGGGTGTCCAGGCATTCCGCTCCGTAGTTTCCTGTGTCCAAGTGTCGGATGTGGAAGTTCAGGTTGTCCAGGTATTCCGCTTCGTAGTTTTCTGTATCTAAGTGTCGGATGTGGAAGTCCAGGGTGTCCAGGTATTCCGCTCCGTAGTTTCATGTGTCCAGGTGTGGGATGTGGAAGTCCAGGGTATTCAGATATTCCGCTACGTAGTTTTCTGTATCTAGGTGTCGGATGTGGAAGTCCAGGGTGTCCAGGTATTCCGCTTCGTAGTCCTCTGTATCTAGGTGTCGGATGTGGAAGTCCAGGGTGTCCAGGCATTCCGCTCCGTAGTTTCCTGTGCCCAGGTGTCGGATGTGGAAGTTCAGGGTGTCCAGGTATTCCGCTTCGTAGTTTTCTGTATTTAGGTGTCGGATGTGAAAGTCCAGGGTGTCCAGGCATTCCGCTCCGTAGTTTCATGTGTCCAGGTGTGGGATGTGGAAGTCCAGGGTATTCAGGTATTCCGCTACGTAGTTTTCTGTATCTAGGTGTCGGATGTGGAAGTCCAGGGTGTCCAGGTATTCCGCTTCGTAGTCCTCTGTATCTATGTGTCGGATGTGGAAGTCCAGGGTGTCCAGGCATTCCGCTCCGTAGTTTCCTGTGCCCGGGTGTCGGATGTGGAAGTTCAGGGTGTCCAGGTATTCCGCTTCGTAGTTTTCTGTATCTAGGTGTCGGATGTGGAAGTCCAGGGTGTCCATGTATTCCGCTTCGTTGTTTTCTGTATCTAGGTGTTGGATGTGGAAGTTCAGGGTGTCCAAGTATTCCGCTTCGTAGTTTTCTGTATCTAGGTTTCGGATGTGGAAGTCCAGGGTGTCCAGGCATTCCGCTCCGTAGTTTCCTGTGTCCAGGTGTCGGATGTGGAAGTTCAGGGTGTCCAGGTATTCCGCTTCGTAGTTTTCTGTATCTAGGTGTCGGATGTGGAAGTCCAGGGTGTCCAGGTATTCCGCTTCGTAGTTTTCTGTATCTAGGTGTCGGATGTGGAAGTCCAGGGTGTCCAGGTATTCCGCTCCGTAGTTTCATGTGTCCAGGTGTGGGATGTGGAAGTCCAGGGTATTCAGGTATTCCGCTACGTAGTTTTCTTTATCTAGGTGTCGGATGTGGAAGTCCAGGGTGTCCAGGTATTCCGCTTCGTAGTCCTCTGTATCTAGGTGTCGGATGTGGAAGTCCAGGGTGTCCAGGCATTCCGCTCCGTAGTTTCCTGTGCCCAGGTGTCGGATGTGGAAGTTCAGGGTGTCCAGGTATTCCGCTTCGTAGTTTTCTGTATCTAGGTGTCGGATGTGAAAGTCCAGGGTGTCCAGGCATTCCGCTCCGTAGTTTCCTGGGTCCAGGTGTCGGATGTGGAAGTTCAGGGTGTCCAGGTATTCCGCTTCGTAGATTTCTGTATCTAGGTGTCGGATGTGGAAGTCCAGGGTGTCCAGGTATTCCGCTTCTTAGTTTACTGTATCTAGGTGTCGGATGTGGAAGTCCAGGGTGTCCAGGTATTCCGCTCCGTAGTTTCATGTGTCCAGGTGTGGGATGTGGAAGTCCAGGGTGTCCAGGCATTCCGCTCCGTAGTTTCCTGCGCCCAGGTGTCGGATGTGGAAGTTCAGGGTGTCCAGGTATTCCGCTTCGTAGTTTTCTGTATCTAGGTGTCGGATGTAGAAGTCCAGGGTGTCCAGGCATTCCGCTCCGTAGTTTCCTGTGTCCAGGTGTCGGATGTGGAAGTTCAGGGTGTCCAGGTATTCCGCTTCGTAGTTTTCTGTATCTAGGTGTCGGATGTGAAAGTCCAGGGTGTCTAGGCATTCCGCTCCGTAGTTTCCTGGGTCCAGGTGTCGGATGTGGAAGTTCAGGGTGTCCAGGTATTCCGCTTCGTAGATTTCTGTATCTAGGTGTCGGATGTGGAAGTCCAGGGTGTCCAGGTATTCCGCTTCTTAGTTTACTGTATCTAGGTGTCGGATGTGGAAGTCCAGGGTGTCCAGGTATTCCGCTCCGTAGTTTCATGTGTCCAGGTGTGGGATGTGGAAGTCCAGGGTGTCCAGGCATTCCGCTCCGTAGTTTCCTGCGCCCAGGTGTCGGATGTGGAAGTTCAGGGTGTCCAGGTATTCCGCTTCGTAGTTTTCTGTATCTAGGTGTCGGATGTAGAAGTCCAGGGTGTCCAGGCATTCCGCTCCGTAGTTTCCTGTGTCCAGGTGTCGGATGTGGAAGTTCAGGGTGTCCAGGTATTCCGCTTCGTAGATTTCTGTATCTAGGTGTCGGATGTGGAAGTCCAGGGTGTCCAGGTATTCCGCTACGTAGTTTTCTGTATCTAGGTGTCGGATGTGGAAGTTCAGGGTGTCCAGGTATTCCGCTTCGTAGTTTTCTGTATCTAGGTGTCGGATGTGGAAGTCCAGGGTGTCCAGGCATTCCGCTCCGTAGTTTCCGGTGTCCAGGTGTCAGATGTGGAAGTTCAGGGTGTCCAGGTATTCCGCTTCGTAGTTTTCTGTATCTAGGTGTCGGATGTGGAAGTCCAGGGTGTCCAGGTATTCCGCTTCGTAGTCCTCTGTATCTATGTGTCGGATGTGGAAGTCCAGGGTGTCCAGGCATTCCGCTCCGTAGTTTCCTGTGCCCAGGTGTCGGATGTGGAAGTTCAGGGTGTCCAGGTATTCCGCTTCGTAGTTTTCTGTATCTAGGTGTCGGATGTGGAAGTCCAGGGTGTCCAGGTATTCCGCTTCGTTGTTTTCTGTATCTAGGTGTTGGATGTGGAAGTTCAGGGTGTCCAAGTATTCCGCTTCGTAGTTTTCTGTATCTAGGTTTCGGATGTGGAAGTCCAGGGTGTCCAGGCATTCCGCTCCGTAGTTTCCTGTGTCCAGGTGTCGGATGTGGAAGTTCAGGGTGTCCAGGTATTCCGCTTCGTAGTTTTCTGTATCTAGGTGTCGGATGTGGAAGTCCAGGGTGTCCAGGTATTCCGCTTCGTAGTTTTCTGTATCTAGGTGTCGGATGTGGAAGTCCAGGGTGTCCAGGTATTCCGCTCCGTAGTTTCATGTGTCCAGGTGTGGGATGTGGAAGTCCAGGGTATTCAGGTATTCCGCTACGTAGTTTTCTTTATCTAGGTGTCGGATGTGGAAGTCCAGGGTGTCCAGGTATTCCGCTTCGTAGTCCTCTGTATCTAGGTGTCGGATGTGGAAGTCCAGGGTGTCCAGGCATTCCGCTCCGTAGTTTCCTGTGCCCAGGTGTCGGATGTGGAAGTTCAGGGTGTCCAGGTATTCCGCTTCGTAGTTTTCTGTATCTAGGTGTCGGATGTGAAAGTCCAGGGTGTCTAGGCATTCCGCTTCGTAGTCCTCTGTATCTAGGTGTCGGATGTGGAAGTCCAGGGTGTCCAGGCATTCCGCTCCGTAGTTTCCTGTGCCCAGGTGTCGGATGTGGAAGTTCAGGGTGTCCAGGTATTCCGCTTCGTAGTTTTCTGTATCTAGGTGTCGGATGTGGAAGTCCAGGGTGTCCAGGTATTCCGCTTCGTAGTCCTCTGTATCTATGTGTCGGATGTGGAAGTCCAGGGTGTCCAGGCATTCCGCTCCGTAGTTTCCTGTGCCCAGGTGTCGGATGTGGAAGTTCAGGGTGTCCAGGTATTCCGCTTCGTAGTTTTCTGTATCTAGGTGTCGGATGTGGAAGTCCAGGGTGTCCAGGTATTCCGCTTCGTTGTTTTCTGTATCTAGGTGTTGGATGTGGAAGTTCAGGGTGTCCAAGTATTCCGCTTCGTAGTTTTCTGTATCTAGGTTTCGGATGTGGAAGTCCAGGGTGTCCAGGCATTCCGCTCCGTAGTTTCCTGTGTCCAGGTGTCGGATGTGGAAGTTCAGGGTGTCCAGGTATTCCGCTTCGTAGTTTTCTGTATCTAGGTGTCGGATGTGGAAGTCCAGGGTGTCCAGGTATTCCGCTTCGTAGTTTTCTGTATCTAGGTGTCGGATGTGGAAGTCCAGGGTGTCCAGGTATTCCGCTCCGTAGTTTCATGTGTCCAGGTGTGGGATGTGGAAGTCCAGGGTATTCAGGTATTCCGCTACGTAGTTTTCTTTATCTAGGTGTCGGATGTGGAAGTCCAGGGTGTCCAGGTATTCCGCTTCGTAGTCCTCTGTATCTAGGTGTCGGATGTGGAAGTCCAGGGTGTCCAGGCATTCCGCTCCGTAGTTTCCTGTGCCCAGGTGTCGGATGTGGAAGTTCAGGGTGTCCAGGTATTCCGCTTCGTAGTTTTCTGTATCTAGGTGTCGGATGTGAAAGTCCAGGGTGTCTAGGCATTCCGCTTCGTAGTCCTCTGTATCTAGGTGTCGGATGTGGAAGTCCAGGGTGTCCAGGCATTCCGCTCCGTAGTTTCCTGTGCCCAGGTGTCGGATGTGGAAGTTCAGGGTGTCCAGGTATTCCGCTTCGTAGTTTTCTGTATCTAGGTGTCGGATGTGAAAGTCCAGTGTGTCCAGGCATTCCGCTCCGTAGTTTCATATGTCCAGGTGTGGGATGTGGAAGTCCAGGGTATTCAGGTATTCCGCTACGTAGTTTTCTGTATCTAGGTGTCGGATGTGGAAGTCCAGGGTGTCCAGGTATTCCGCTCCGTAGTTTCATGTGTCCAGGTGTGGGATGTGGAAGTCCAGGGTATTCAGGTATTCCGCTACGTAGTTTTCTGTATCTAGGTGTCGGATGTGGAAGTCCAGGGTGTCCAGGTATTCCGCTTCGTAGTCCTCTGTATCTATGTGTCGGATGTGGAAGTCCAGGGTGTCCAGGCATTCCGCTCCGTAGTTTCCTGTGCCCAGGTGTCGGATGTGGAAGTTCAGGGTGTCCAGGTATTCCGCTTCGTAGTTTTCTGTATCTAGGTGTCGGATGTGGAAGTCCAGGGTGTCCAGGTATTCCGCTTCGTTGTTTTCTGTATCTAGGTGTTGGATGTGGAAGTTCAGGGTGTCCAAGTATTCCGCTTCGTAGTTTTCTGTATCTAGGTTTCGGATGTGGAAGTCCAGGGTGTCCAGGCATTCCGCTCCGTAGTTTCCTGTGTCCAGGTGTCGGATGTGGAAGTTCAGGGTGTCCAGGTATTCCGCTTCGTAGTTTTCTGTATCTAGGTGTCGGATGTGGAAGTCCAGGGTGTCCAGGTATTCCGCTTCGTAGTTTTCTGTATCTAGGTGTCGGATGTGGAAGTCCAGGGTGTCCAGGTATTCCGCTCCGTAGTTTCATGTGTCCAGGTGTGGGATGTGGAAGTCCAGGGTATTCAGGTATTCCGCTACGTAGTTTTCTTTATCTAGGTGTCGGATGTGGAAGTCCAGGGTGTCCAGGTATTCCGCTTCGTAGTCCTCTGTATCTAGGTGTCGGATGTGGAAGTCCAGGGTGTCCAGGCATTCCGCTCCGTAGTTTCCTGTGCCCAGGTGTCGGATGTGGAAGTTCAGGGTGTCCAGGTATTCCGCTTCGTAGTTTTCTGTATCTAGGTGTCGGATGTGAAAGTCCAGGGTGTCTAGGCATTCCGCTTCGTAGTCCTCTGTATCTAGGTGTCGGATGTGGAAGTCCAGGGTGTCCAGGCATTCCGCTCCGTAGTTTCCTGTGCCCAGGTGTCGGATGTGGAAGTTCAGGGTGTCCAGGTATTCCGCTTCGTAGTTTTCTGTATCTAGGTGTCGGATGTGAAAGTCCAGTGTGTCCAGGCATTCCGCTCCGTAGTTTCATATGTCCAGGTGTGGGATGTGGAAGTCCAGGGTATTCAGGTATTCCGCTACGTAGTTTTCTGTATCTAGGTGTCGGATGTGGAAGTCCAGGGTGTCCAGGTATTCCGCTCCGTAGTTTCATGTGTCCAGGTGTGGGATGTGGAAGTCCAGGGTATTCAGGTATTCCGCTACGTAGTTTTCTGTATCTAGGTGTCGGATGTGGAAGTCCAGGGTGTCCAGGTATTCCGCTTCGTAGTCCTCTGTATCTAGGTGTCGGATGTGGAAGTCCAGGGTGTCCAGGCATTCCGCTCCGTAGTTTCCTGTGCCCAGGTGTCGGATGTGGAAGTTCAGGGTGTCCAGGTATTCTGCTTCGTAGTTTTCTGTATTTAGGTGTCGGATGTGAAAGTCCAGGGTGTCCAGGCATTCCGCTCCGTAGTTTCATGTGTCCAGGTGTGGGATGTGGAAGTCCAGGGTATTCAGGTATTCCGCTACGTAGTTTTCTGTATCTAGGTGTCGGATGTGGAAGTCCAGGGTGTCCAGGTATTCCGCTTCGTAGTCCTCTGTATCTATGTGTCGGATGTGGAAGTCCAGGGTGTCCAGGCATTCCGCTCCGTAGTTTCCTGTGCCCAGGTGTCGGATGTGGAAGTTCAGGGTGTCCAGGTATTCCGCTTCGTAGTTTTCTGTATCTAGGTGTCGGATGTGGAAGTCCAGGGTGTCCAGGTATTCCGCTTCGTTGTTTTCTGTATCTAGGTTTCGGATGTGGAAGTCCAGGGTGTCCAGGCATTCCGCTCCGTAGTTTCCTGTGTCCAGGTGTCGGATGTGGAAGTTCAGGGTGTCCAGGTATTCCGCTTCGTAGTTTTCTGTATCTAGGTGTCGGATGTGGAAGTCCAGGGTGTCCAGGTATTCCGCTTCGTAGTTTTCAGTATCTAGGTGTCGGATGTGGAAGTCCAGGGTGTCCAGGTATTCCGCTCCGTAGTTTCATGTGTCCAGGTGTGGGATGTGGAAGTCCAGGGTATTCAGGTATTCCGCTACGTAGTTTTCTGTATCTAGGTGTCGGATGTGGAAGTCCAGGGTGTCCAGGTATTCCGCTTCGTAGTCCTCTGTATCTAGGTGTCGGATGTGGAAGTCCAGGGTGTCCAGGCATTCCGCTCCGTAGTTTCCTGTGCCCAGGTGTCGGATGTGGAAGTTCAGGGTGTCCAGGTATTCCGCTTCGTAGTTTTCTGTATCTAGGTGTCGGATGTGAAAGTCCAGTGTGTCCAGGCATTCCGCTCCGTAGTTTCATATGTCCAGGTGTGGGATGTGGAAGTCCAGGGTATTCAGGTATTCCGCTACGTAGTTTTCTGTATCTAGGTGTCGGATGTGGAAGTCCAGGGTGTCCAGGTATTCCGCTCCGTAGTTTCATGTGTCCAGGTGTGGGATGTGGAAGTCCAGGGTATTCAGGTATTCCGCTACGTAGTTTTCTGTATCTAGGTGTCGGATGTGGAAGTCCAGGGTGTCCAGGTATTCCGCTTCGTAGTCCTCTGTATCTAGGTGTCGGATGTGGAAGTCCAGGGTGTCCAGGCATTCCGCTCCGTAGTTTCCTGTGCCCAGGTGTCGGATGTGGAAGTTCAGGGTGTCCAGGTATTCCGCTTCGTAGTTTTCTGTATTTAGGTGTCGGATGTGAAAGTCCAGGGTGTCCAGGCATTCCGCTCCGTAGTTTCATGTGTCCAGGTGTGGGATGTGGAAGTCCAGGGTATTCAGGTATTCCGCTACGTAGTTTTCTGTATCTAGGTGTCGGATGTGGAAGTCCAGGGTGTCCAGGTATTCCGCTTCGTAGTCCTCTGTATCTATGTGTCGGATGTGGAAGTCCAGGGTGTCCAGGCATTCCGCTCCGTAGTTTCCTGTGCCCAGGTGTCGGATGTGGAAGTTCAGGGTGTCCAGGTATTCCGCTTCGTAGTTTTCTGTATCTAGGTGTCGGATGTGGAAGTCCAGGGTGTCCAGGTATTCCGCTTCGTTGTTTTCTGTATCTAGGTGTTGGATGTGGAAGTTCAGGGTGTCCAAGTATTCCGCTTCGTAGTTTTCTGTATCTAGGTTTCGGATGTGGAAGTCCAGGGTGTCCAGGCATTCCGCTCCGTAGTTTCCTGTGTCCAAGTGTCGGATGTGGAAGTTCAGGGTGTCCAGGTATTCCGCTTCGTAGTTTTCTGTATCTAGGTGTCGGATGTGGAAGTCCAGGGTGTCCAGGTATTCCGCTCCGTAGTTTCATGTGTCCAGGTGTGGGATGTGGAAGTCCAGGGTATTCAGGTATTCCGCTACGTAGTTTTCTGTATCTAGGTGTCGGATGTGGAAGTCCAGGGTGTCCAGGTATTCCGCTTCGTAGTCCTCTGTATCTAGGTGTCGGATGTGGAAGTCCAGGGTGTCCAGGCATTCCGCTCCGTAGTTTCCTGTGCCCAGGTGTCGGATGTGGAAGTTCAGGGTGTCCAGGTATTCCGCTTCGTAGTTTTCTGTATTTAGGTGTCGGATGTGAAAGTCCAGGGTGTCCAGGCATTCCGCTCCGTAGTTTCATGTGTCCAGGTGTGGGATGTGGAAGTCCAGGGTATTCAGGTATTCCGCTACGTAGTTTTCTGTATCTAGGTGTCGGATGTGGAAGTCCAGGGTGTCCAGGTATTCCGCTTCGTAGTCCTCTGTATCTATGTGTCGGATGTGGAAGTCCAGGGTGTCCAGGCATTCCGCTCCGTAGTTTCCTGTGCCCAGGTGTCGGATGTGGAAGTTCAGGGTGTCCAGGTATTCCGCTTCGTAGTTTTCTGTATCTAGGTGTCGGATGTGGAAGTCCAGGGTGTCCATGTATTCCGCTTCGTTGTTTTCTGTATCTAGGTGTTGGATGTGGAAGTTCAGGGTGTCCAAGTATTCCGCTTCGTAGTTTTCTGTATCTAGGTTTCGGATGTGGAAGTCCAGGGTGTCCAGGCATTCCGCTCCGTAGTTTCCTGTGTCCAGGTGTCGGATGTGGAAGTTCAGGGTGTCCAGGTATTCCGCTTCGTAGTTTTCTGTATCTAGGTGTCGGATGTGGAAGTCCAGGGTGTCCAGGTATTCCGCTTCGTAGTTTTCTGTATCTAGGTGTCGGATGTGGAAGTCCAGGGTGTCCAGGTATTCCGCTCCGTAGTTTCATGTGTCCAGGTGTGGGATGTGGAAGTCCAGGGTATTCAGGTATTCCGCTACGTAGTTTTCTTTATCTAGGTGTCGGATGTGGAAGTCCAGGGTGTCCAGGTATTCCGCTTTGTAGTCCTCTGTATCTAGGTGTCGGATGTGGAAGTCCAGGGTGTCCAGGCATTCCGCTCCGTAGTTTCCTGTGCCCAGGTGTCGGATGTGGAAGTTCAGGGTGTCCAGGTATTCCGCTTCGTAGTTTTCTGTATCTAGGTGTCGGATGTGAAAGTCCAGGGTGTCCAGGCATTCCGCTCCGTAGTTTCCTGGGTCCAGGTGTCGGATGTGGAAGTTCAGGGTGTCCAGGTATTCCGCTTCGTAGATTTCTGTATCTAGGTGTCGGATGTGGAAGTCCAGGGTGTCCAGGCATTCCGCTCCGTAGTTTCCTGTGTCCAGGTGTCGGATGTGGAAGTCCAGGGTGTCCAGGTATTCCGCTCCGTAGTTTCATGTGTCCAGGTGTGGGATGTGGAAGTCCAGGGTGTCCAGGCATTCCGCTCCGTAGTTTCCTGCGCCCAGGTGTCGGATGTGGAAGTTCAGGGTGTCCAGGTATTCCGCTTCGTAGTTTTCTGTATCTAGGTGTCGGATGTAGAAGTCCAGGGTGTCCAGGCATTCCGCTCCGTAGTTTCCTGTGTCCAGGTGTCGGATGTGGAAGTTCAGGGTGTCCAGGTATTCCGCTTCGTAGTTTTCTGTATCTAGGTGTCGGATGTGAAAGTCCAGGGTGTCTAGGCATTCCGCTCCGTAGTTTCCTGGGTCCAGGTGTCGGATGTGGAAGTTCAGGGTGTCCAGGTATTCCGCTTCGTAGATTTCTGTATCTAGGTGTCGGATGTGGAAGTCCAGGGTGTCCAGGTATTCCGCTTCTTAGTTTACTGTATCTAGGTGTCGGATGTGGAAGTCCAGGGTGTCCAGGTATTCCGCTCCGTAGTTTCATGTGTCCAGGTGTGGGATGTGGAAGTCCAGGGTGTCCAGGCATTCCGCTCCGTAGTTTCCTGCGCCCAGGTGTCGGATGTGGAAGTTCAGGGTGTCCAGGTATTCCGCTTCGTAGTTTTCTGTATCTAGGTGTCGGATGTAGAAGTCCAGGGTGTCCAGGCATTCCGCTCCGTAGTTTCCTGTGTCCAGGTGTCGGATGTGGAAGTTCAGGGTGTCCAGGTATTCCGCTTCGTAGATTTCTGTATCTAGGTGTCGGATGTGGAAGTCCAGGGTGTCCAGGTATTCCGCTACGTAGTTTTCTGTATCTAGGTGTCGGATGTGGAAGTTCAGGGTGTCCAGGTATTCCGCTTCGTAGTTTTCTGTATCTAGGTGTCGGATGTGGAAGTCCAGGGTGTCCAGGCATTCCGCTCCGTAGTTTCCTGTGTCCAGGTGTCGGATGTGGAAGTTCAGGGTGTCCAGGTATTCCGCTTCGTAGTTTTCTGTATCTAGGTGTCGGATGTGGAAGTCCAGGGTGTCCAGGTATTCCGCTTCGTAGTTTTCTGTATCTAGGTGTCGGATGTGGAAGTCCAGGGTGTCCAGGTATTCCGCTCCGTAGTTTCATGTGTCCAGGTGTGGGATGTGGAAGTCCAGGGTATTCAGGTATTCCGCTACGTAGTTTTCTTTATCTAGGTGTCGGATGTGGAAGTCCAGGGTGTCCAGGTATTCCGCTTCGTAGTCCTCTGTATCTAGGTGTCGGATGTGGAAGTCCAGGGTGTCCAGGCATTCCGCTCCGTAGTTTCCTGTGCCCAGGTGTCGGATGTGGAAGTTCAGGGTGTCCAGGTATTCCGCTTCGTAGTTTTCTGTATCTAGGTGTCGGATGTGAAAGTCCAGGGTGTCTAGGCATTCCGCTCCGTAGTTTCCTGGGTCCAGGTGTCGGATGTGGAAGTTCAGGGTGTCCAGGTATTCCGCTTCGTAGATTTCTGTATCTAGGTGTCGGATGTGGAAGTCCAGGGTGTCCAGGTATTCCGCTTCTTAGTTTACTGTATCTAGGTGTCGGATGTGGAAGTCCAGGGTGTCCAGGTATTCCGCTCCGTAGTTTCATGTGTCCAGGTGTGGGATGTGGAAGTCCAGGGTGTCCAGGCATTCCGCTCCGTAGTTTCCTGCGCCCAGGTGTCGGATGTGGAAGTTCAGGGTGTCCAGGTATTCCGCTTCGTAGTTTTCTGTATCTAGGTGTCGGATGTAGAAGTCCAGGGTGTCCAGGTATTCCGCTTCGTAGATTTCTGTATCTAGGTGTCGGATGTGGAAGTCCAGGGTGTCCAGGTATTCCGCTTCGTAGTTTTCTGTATCTAGGTGTCGGATGTGGAAGTTCAGGGTGTCCAGGTATTCCGCTTCGTAGTTTTCTGTATCTAGGTGTCGGATGTGGAAGTCCAGGGTGTCCAGGCATTCCGCTCCGTACTTTCCGGTGTCCAGGTTTCAGATGTGGAAGTTCAGGGTGTCCAGGTATTCCGCTTCGTAGTTTTCTGTATCTAGGTGTCGGATGTGGAAGTCCAGGGTGTCCAGGTATTCCGCTTCGTAGTCCTCTGTATCTAGGTGTCGGATGTGGAAGTCCAGGGTGTCCAGGCATTCCGCTCCGTAGTTTCCTGTGCCCAGGTGTCGGATGTGGAAGTTCAGGGTGTCCAGGTATTCCGCTTCGTAGTTTTCTGTGTCTAGGTGTCGGATGTGAAAGTCCAGGGTGTCCAGGCATTCCGCTCCGTAGTTTCATGTGTCCAGGTGTGGGATGTGGAAGTCCAGGGTATTCAGGTATTCCGCTACGTAGTTTTCTGTATCTAGGTGTCGGATGTGGAAGTCCAGGGTGTCCAGGTATTCCGCTTCGTAGTCCTCTGTATCTATGTGTCGGATGTGGAAGTCCAGGGTGTCCAGGCATTCCGCTCCGTAGTTTCCTGCGCCCAGGTGTCGGATGTGGAAGTTCAGGGTGTCCAGGTATTCCGCTTCGTAGTTTTCTGTATCTAGGTGTCGGATGTGGAAGTCCAGGGTGTCCAGGTATTCCGCTTCGTTGTTTTCTGTATCTAGGTGTTGGATGTGGAAGTTCAGGGTGTCCAGGTATTCCGCTTCGTAGTTTTCTGTATCTAGGTGTCGGATGTGGAAGTCCAGGGTGTCCAGGTATTCCGCTTCGTTGTTTTCTGTATCTAGGTGTCGGATGTGGAAGTCCAGGGTGTCCAGGCATTCCGCTTCGTTGTTTTCTGTATCTAGGTGTTGGATGTGGAAGTTCAGGGTGTCCAAGTATTCCGCTTCGTAGTTTTCTGTATCTAGGTTTCGGATGTGGAAGTCCAGGGTGTCCAGGCATTCCGCTCCGTAGTTTCCTGTGTCCAGGTGTCGGATGTGGAAGTTCAGGGTGTCCAGGTATTCCGCTTCGTAGTTTTCTGTATCTAGGTGTCGGATGTGGAAGTCCAGGGTGTCCAGGTATTCCGCTTCGTAGTTTTCTGTATCTAGGTGTCGGATGTGGAAGTCCAGGGTGTCCAGGTATTCCGCTCCGTAGTTTCATGTGTCCAGGTGTGGGATGTGGAAGTCCAGGGTATTCAGGTATTCCGCTACGTAGTTTTCTTTATCTAGGTGTCGGATGTGGAAGTCCAGGGTGTCCAGGTATTCCGCTTCGTAGTCCTCTGTATCTAGGTGTCGGATGTGGAAGTCCAGGGTGTCCAGGCATTCCGCTCCGTAGTTTCCTGTGCCCAGGTGTCGGATGTGGAAGTTCAGGGTGTCCAGGTATTCCGCTTCGTAGTTTTCTGTATCTAGGTGTCGGATGTGAAAGTCCAGGGTGTCTAGGCATTCCGCTCCGTAGTTTCCTGGGTCCAGGTGTCGGATGTGGAAGTTCAGGGTGTCCAGGTATTCCGCTTCGTAGATTTCTGTATCTAGGTGTCGGATGTGGAAGTCCAGGGTGTCCAGGTATTCCGCTTCTTAGTTTACTGTATCTAGGTGTCGGATGTGGAAGTCCAGGGTGTCCAGGTATTCCGCTCCGTAGTTTCATGTGTCCAGGTGTGGGATGTGGAAGTCCAGGGTGTCCAGGCATTCCGCTCCGTAGTTTCCTGCGCCCAGGTGTCGGATGTGGAAGTTCAGGGTGTCCAGGTATTCCGCTTCGTAGTTTTCTGTATCTAGGTGTCGGATGTAGAAGTCCAGGGTGTCCAGGCATTCCGCTCCGTAGTTTCCTGTGTCCAGGTGTCGGATGTGGAAGTTCAGGGTGTCCAGGTATTCCGCTTCGTAGATTTCTGTATCTAGGTGTCGGATGTGGAAGTCCAGGGTGTCCAGGTATTCCGCTTCGTAGTTTTCTGTATCTAGGTGTCGGATGTGGAAGTTCAGGGTGTCCAGGTATTCCGCTTCGTAGTTTTCTGTATCTAGGTGTCGGATGTGGAAGTCCAGGGTGTCCAGGCATTCCGCTCCGTAGTTTCCGGTGTCCAGGTGTCAGATGTGGAAGTTCAGGGTGTCCAGGTATTCCGCTTCGTAGTTTTCTGTATCTAGGTGTCGGATGTGGAAGTCCAGGGTGTCCAGGTATTCCGCTTCGTAGTCCTCTGTATCTATGTGTCGGATGTGGAAGTCCAGGGTGTCCAGGCATTCCGCTCCGTAGTTTCCTGTGCCCAGGTGTCGGATGTGGAAGTTCAGGGTGTCCAGGTATTCCGCTTCGTAGTTTTCTGTATCTAGGTGTCGGATGTGGAAGTCCAGGGTGTCCAGGTATTCCGCTTCGTTGTTTTCTGTATCTAGGTGTTGGATGTGGAAGTTCAGGGTGTCCAAGTATTCCGCTTCGTAGTTTTCTGTATCTAGGTTTCGGATGTGGAAGTCCAGGGTGTCCAGGCATTCCGCTCCGTAGTTTCCTGTGTCCAGGTGTCGGATGTGGAAGTTCAGGGTGTCCAGGCATTCCGCTCCGTAGTTTCCGGTGTCCAGGTGTCAGATGTGGAAGTTCAGGGTGTCCAGGTATTCCGCTTCGTAGTTTTCTGTATCTAGGTGTCGGATGTGGAAGTCCAGGGTGTCCAGGTATTCCGCTTCGTAGTTTTCTGTATCTAGGTGTCGGATGTGGAAGTCCAGGGTGTCCAGGTATTCCGCTCCGTAGTTTCATGTGTCCAGGTGTGGGATGTGGAAGTCCAGGGTATTCAGGTATTCCGCTACGTAGTTTTCTTTATCTAGGTGTCGGATGTGGAAGTTCAGGGTGTCCAGGTATTCCGCTTCGTAGTTTTCTGTATCTAGGTGTCGGATGTGAAAGTCCAGGGTGTCTAGGCATTCCGCTCCGTAGTTTCCTGGGTCCAGGTGTCGGATGTGGAAGTTCAGGGTGTCCAGGTATTCCGCTTCGTAGATTTCTGTATCTAGGTGTCGGATGTGGAAGTCCAGGGTGTCCAGGTATTCCGCTTCTTAGTTTACTGTATCTAGGTGTCGGATGTGGAAGTCCAGGGTGTCCAGGTATTCCGCTCCGTAGTTTCATGTGTCCAGGTGTGGGATGTGGAAGTCCAGGGTGTCCAGGCATTCCGCTCCGTAGTTTCCTGCGCCCAGGTGTCGGATGTGGAAGTTCAGGGTATCCAGGTATTCCGCTTCGTAGTTTTCTGTATCTAGGTGTCGGATGTAGAAGTCCAGGGTGTCCAGGCATTCCGCTCCGTAGTTTCCTGTGTCCAGGTGTCGGATGTGGAAGTCCAGGGTGTCCAGGTATTCCGCTTCGTAGTTTTCTGTATCTAGGTGTCGGATGTGGAAGTTCAGGGTGTCCAGGTATTCCGCTTCGTAGTTTTCTGTATCTAGGTGTCGGATGTGGAAGTCCAGGGTGTCCAGGCATTCCGCTCCGTAGTTTCCGGTGTCCAGGTGTCAGATGTGGAAGTTCAGGGTGTCCAGGTATTCCGCTTCGTAGTTTTCTGTATCTAGGTGTCGGATGTGGAAGTCCAGGGTGTCCAGGTATTCCGCTTCGTAGTCCTCTGTATCTAGGTGTCGGATGTGGAAGTCCAGGGTGTCCAGGCATTCCGCTCCGTAGTTTCCTGTGCCCAGGTGTCGGATGTGGAAGTTCAGGGTGTCCAGGTATTCCGCTTCGTAGTTTTCTGTGTCTAGGTGTCGGATGTGAAAGTCCAGGGTGTCCAGGCATTCCGCTCCGTAGTTTCATGTGTCCAGGTGTGGGATGTGGAAGTCCAGGGTATTCAGGTATTCCGCTACGTAGTTTTCTGTATCTAGGTGTCGGATGTGGAAGTCCAGGGTGTCCAGGTATTCCGCTTCGTAGTCCTCTGTATCTATGTGTCGGATGTGGAAGTCCAGGGTGTCCAGGCATTCCGCTCCGTAGTTTCTTGCGCCCAGGTGTCGGATGTGGAAGTTCAGGGTGTCCAGGTATTCCGCTTCGTAGTTTTCTGTATCTAGGTGTCGGATGTGGAAGTCCAGGGTGTCCAGGTATTCCGCTTCGTTGTTTTCTGTATCTAGGTGTTGGATGTGGAAGTTCAGGGTGTCCAGGTATTCCGCTTCGTAGTTTTCTGTATCTAGGTGTCGGATGTGGAAGTCCAGGGTGTCCAGGTATTCCGCTTCGTTGTTTTCTGTATCTAGGTGTCGGATGTGGAAGTCCAGGGTGTCCAGGCATTCCGCTCCGTAGTTTCCTGTGCCCAGGTGTCGGATGTGGAAGTTCAGGGTGTCCAGGTATTCCGCTTCGTAGTTTTCTGTGTCTAGGTGTCGGATGTGAAAGTCCAGGGTGTCCAGGCATTCCGCTCCGTAGTTTCATGTGTCCAGGTGTGGGATGTGGAAGTCCAGGGTATTCAGGTATTCCGCTACGTAGTTTTCTGTATCTAGGTGTCGGATGTGGAAGTCCAGGGTGTCCAGGTATTCCGCTTCGTAGTCCTCTGTATCTATGTGTCGGACGTGGAAGTCCAGGGTGTCCAGGCATTCCGCTCCGTAGTTTCCTGCGCCCAGGTGTCGGATGTGGAAGTTCAGGGTGTCCAGGTATTCCGCTTCGTAGTTTTCTGTATCTAGGTGTCGGATGTGGAAGTCCAGGGTGTCCAGGTATTCCGCTCCGTAGTTTCCTGCGCCCAGGTGTCGGATGTGGAAGTTCAGGGTGTCCAGGTATTCCGCTTCGTAGTTTTCTGTATCTAGGTGTCGGATGTGGAAGTCCAGGGTGTCCAGGTATTCCGCTTCGTTGCTTTCTGTATCTAGGTGTTGGATGTGGAAGTTCAGGGTGTCCAAGTATTCCGCTTCGTAGTTTTCTGTATCTAGGTGTCGGATGTGAAAGTCCAGGGTGTCTAGGCATTCCGCTCCGTAGTTTCCTGGGTCCAGGTGTCGGATGTGGAAGTTCAGGGTGTCCAGGTATTCCGCTTCGTAGATTTCTGTATCTAGGTGTCGGATGTGGAAGTCCACGGTGTCCAGGTATTCCGCTTCTTAGTTTACTGTATCTAGGTGTCGGATGTGGAAGTCCAGGGTGTCCAGGTATTCCGCTCCGTAGTTTCATGTGTCCAGGTGTGGGATGTGGAAGTCCAGGGTGTCCAGGCATTCCGCTCCGTAGTTTCCTGCGCCCAGGTGTCGGATGTGGAAGTTCAGGGTGTCCAGGTATTCCGCTTCGTAGTTTTCTGTATCTAGGTGTCGGATGTAGAAGTCCAGGGTGTCCAGGCAATCCGCTCCGTAGTTTCCTGTGTCCAGGTGTCGGATGTGGAAGTCCAGGGTGTCCAGGTATTCCGCTTCGTAGTTTTCTGTATCTAGGTGTCGGATGTGGAAGTTCAGGGTGTCCAGGTATTCCGCTTCGTAGTTTTCTGTATCTAGGTGTCGGATGTGGAAGTCCAGGGTGTCCAGGCATTCCGCTCCGTAGTTTCCGGTGTCCAGGTGTCAGATGTGGAAGTTCAGGGTGTCCAGGTATTCCGCTTCGTAGTTTTCTGTATCTAGGTGTCGGATGTGGAAGTCCAGGGTGTCCAGGTATTCCGCTTCGTAGTCCTCTGTATCTAGGTGTCGGATGTGGAAGTCCAGGGTGTCCAGGCATTCCGCTCCGTAGTTTCCTGTGCCCAGGTGTCGGATGTGGAAGTTCAGGGTGTCCAGGTATTCCGCTTCGTAGTTTTCTGTGTCTAGGTGTCGGATGTGAAAGTCCAGGGTGTCCAGGCATTCCGCTCCGTAGTTTCATGTGTCCAGGTGTGGGATGTGGAAGTCCAGGGTATTCAGGTATTCCGCTACGTAGTTTTCTGTATCTAGGTGTCGGATGTGGAAGTCCAGGGTGTCCAGGTATTCCGCTTCGTAGTCCTCTGTATCTATGTGTCGGATGTGGAAGTCCAGGGTGTCCAGGCATTCCGCTCCGTAGTTTCCTGCGCCCAGGTGTCGGATGTGGAAGTTCAGGGTGTCCAGGTATTCCGCTTCGTAGTTTTCTGTATCTAGGTGTCGGATGTGGAAGTCCAGGGTGTCCAGGTATTCCGCTTCGTTGTTTTCTGTATCTAGGTGTTGGATGTGGAAGTTCAGGGTGTCCAGGTATTCCGCTTCGTAGTTTTCTGTATCTAGGTGTCGGATGTGGAAGTCCAGGGTGTCCAGGTATTCCGCTTCGTTGTTTTCTGTATCTAGGTGTCGGATGTGGAAGTCCAGGGTGTCCAGGCATTCCGCTCCGTAGTTTCCTGTGCCCAGGTGTCGGATGTGGAAGTTCAGGGTGTCCAGGTATTCCGCTTCGTAGTTTTCTGTGTCTAGGTGTCGGATGTGAAAGTCCAGGGTGTCCAGGCATTCCGCTCCGTAGTTTCATGTGTCCAGGTGTGGGATGTGGAAGTCCAGGGTATTCAGGTATTCCGCTACGTAGTTTTCTGTATCTAGGTGTCGGATGTGGAAGTCCAGGGTGTCCAGGTATTCCGCTTCGTAGTCCTCTGTATCTATGTGTCGGACGTGGAAGTCCAGGGTGTCCAGGCATTCCGCTCCGTAGTTTCCTGCGCCCAGGTGTCGGATGTGGAAGTTCAGGGTGTCCAGGTATTCCGCTTCGTAGTTTTCTGTATCTAGGTGTCGGATGTGGAAGTCCAGGGTGTCCAGGTATTCCGCTCCGTAGTTTCCTGCGCCCAGGTGTCGGATGTGGAAGTTCAGGGTGTCCAGGTATTCCGCTTCGTAGTTTTCTGTATCTAGGTGTCGGATGTGGAAGTCCAGGGTGTCCAGGTATTCCGCTTCGTTGTTTTCTGTATCTAGGTGTTGGATGTGGAAGTTCAGGGTGTCCAAGTATTCCGCTTCGTAGTTTTCTGTATCTAGGTTTCGGATGTGGAAGTCCAGGGTGTCCAGGCATTCCGCTCCGTAGTTTCCTGTGTCCAGGTGTCGGATGTGGAAGTTCAGGGTGTCCAGGTATTCCGCTTCGTAGTTTTCTGTATCTAGGTGTCGGATGTGGAAGTCCAGGATGTCCAGGTATTCCGCTCCGTAGTTTCATGTGTCCAGGTGTGGGATGTGGAAGTCCAGGGTATTCAGGTATTCCGCTACGTAGTTTTCTGTATCTAGGTGTCGGATGTGGAAGTCCAGGGTGTCCAGGTATTCCGCTTCGTAGTCCTCTGTATCTAGGTGTCGGATGTGGAAGTCCAGGGTGTCCAGGCATTCCGCTCCGTAGTATCCTGTGCCCAGGTGTCGGATGTGGAAGTTCAGGGTGTCCAGGTATTCCGCTTCGTAGTTTTCTGTATCTAGGTGTCGGATGTAGAAGTCCAGGGTGTCCAGGCATTCCGCTCCGTAGTTTCCTGTGTCCAGGTGTCGGATGTGGAAGTTCAGGGTGTCCAGGTATTCCGCTGCGTAGATTTCTGTATCTAGGTGTCAGATGTGGAAGTCCAGGGTGTCCAGGTATTCCGCTTCGTAGTTTTCTGTATCTAGGTGTCGGATGTGGAAGTCCAGGGTGTCCAGGTATTCCGCTTCGTAGTTTTCTGTATCTAGGTGTCGGATGTGGAAGTCCAGGGTGTCCAGGTATTCCGCTCCGTAGTTTCATGTGTCCAGGTGTGGGATGTGGAAGTCCAGGGTATTCAGGTATTCCGCTACGTAGTTTTCTGTATCTAGGTGTCGGATGTGGAAGTCCAGGGTGTCCAGGTATTCCGCTTCGTAGTCCTCTGTATCTAGGTCTCGGATGTGGAAGTCCAGGGTGTCCAGGCATTCCGCCCCGTAGTTTCCTGTGCCCAGGTGTCGGATGTGGAAGTTCAGGGTGTCCAGGTATTCCGCTTCGTAGTTTTCTGTATCTAGGTGTCGGATGTGAAAGTCCAGGGTGTCCAGGCATTCCGCTCCGTAGTTTCATGTGTCTAGGTGTGGGATGTGGAAGTCCAGGGTATTCAGGTATTCCGCTACGTAGTTTTCTGTATCTAGGTGTCGGATGTGGAAGTCCAGGGTGTCCAGGTATTCCGCTTCGTAGTCCTCTGTATCTATGTGTCGGATGTGGAAGTCCAGGGTGTCCAGGCATTCCGCTCCGTAGTTTCCTGTGCCCAGGTATCGGATGTGGAAGTTCAGGGTGTCCAGGTATTCCGCTTCGTAGTTTTCTGTATCTAGGTGTCGGATGTGGAAGTCCAGGGTGTCCAGGTATTCCGCTTCGTTGTTTTCTGTATCTAGGTGTCGGATGTGGAAGTCCAGGGTGTCCAGGCATTCCGCTCCGTAGTTTCCTGTGCCCAGGTGTCGGATGTGGAAGTTCAGGGTGTCCAGGTATTCCGCTTCGTAGTTTTCTGTATCTAGGTGTCGGATGTGAAAGTCCAGGGTGTCCAGGCATTCCGCTCCGTAGTTTCATATGTCCAGGTGTGGGATGTGGAAGTCCAGGGTATTCAGGTATTCCGCTACGTAGTTTTCTGTATCTAGATGTCGGATTAGGAAGTCCAGGGTGTCCAGGCATTCCGCTCCGTAGTTTCATGTGTCCAGGTGTGGGATGTGGAAGTCCAGGGTATTCAGGTATTCCGCTACGTAGTTTTCTGTATCTAGGTGTCGGATGTGGAAGTCCAGGGTGTCCAGGTATTCCGCTTCGTAGTCCTCTGTATCTAGGTGTCGGATGTGGAAGTCCAGGGTGTCCAGGCATTCCGCTCCGTAGTTTCCTGTGCCCAGGTGTCGGATGTGGAAGTTCAGGGTGTCCAGGTATTCCGCTTCGTAGTTTTCTGTTTCTAGGTGTCGGATGTGAAAGTCCAGGGTGTCTAGGCATTCCGCTCCGTAGTTTCATGTGTCCAGGTGTGGGATGTGGAAGTCCAGGGTATTCAGGTATTCCGCTACGTAGTTTTCTGTATCTAGGTGTCGGATGTGGAAGTCCAGGGTGTCCATGTATTCCGCTTCGTAGTTTTCTGTATCCAGGTGTCGGATGTGGAAGGCCAGGGTGTCCAGGTGTTCCGCTCCGTAGTTTCATGTGTCCAGGTGTGGGATGTGGAAGTCCAGGGTATCCAGGTATTCCGCTTCGTAGTCCTCTGTATCTATGTGTCGGATGTGGAAGTCCAGGGTGTCCAGGCATTCCGCTCCGTAGTTTCCTGTGCCCAGGTGTCGGATGTGGAAGTTCAGGGTGTCCAGGTATTCCGCTTCGTAGTTTTCTGTATCTAGGTGTCGGATGTGGAAGTCCAGGGTGTCCAGGTATTCCGCTTCGTAGTTTTCTGTATCTAGGTGTCGGATGTGGAAGTCCGGGGTGTCCAGGCATTCCGCTCCGTATTTTCCTGTGTCCAGGTGTCGGATGTGGAAGTCCAGGGTGTCCATGTATTCCGCTTCGTAGTTTTCTGTATCCAGGTGTCGGATGTGGAAGGCCAGGGTGTCCAGGTGTTCCGCTCCGTAGTTTCATGTGTCCAGGTGTGGGATGTGGAAGTCCAGGGTATCCAGGTATTCCGCTACGTAGTTTTCTGTATCTAGATGTCGGATTAGGAAGTCCAGGGTGTCCAGGCATTCCGCTCCGTAGTTTCCTGTGCCCAGGTGTCGGATGTGGAAGTTCAGGGTGTCCAGGTATTCCGCTTCGTAGTTTTCTGTATCTAGGTGTCGGATGTGGAAGTCCAGGGTGTCCAGGTATTCCGCTTCGTAGTTTTCTGTATCTAGGTGTCGGATGTGAAAGTCCAGGGTGTCCAGGCATTCCGCTCCGTAGTTTCATGTGTCCAGGTGTGGGATGAGGAAGTCCAGGGTGTCCAGGCATTCCGCTCCGTAGTTTCCTGTGCCCAGGTGTCGGATGTGGAAGTTCAGGGTGTCCAGGTATTCCGCTTCGTAGTTTTCTGTATCTAGGTGTCGGATGTGGAAGTCCAGGGTGTCCAGGCATTCCGCTCCGTAGTTTCCTGTGCCCAGGTGTCGGATGTGGAAGTTCAGGGTGTCCAGGTATTCCGCTTCGTAGTTTTTTGTATCTAGGTGTCGGATGTGGAAGTCCAGGGTGTCCAGGTATTCCGCTTCGTTGTTTTCTGTATCTAGGTGTTGGATGTGGAAGTTCAGGGTGTCCAAGTATTCCGCTTCGTAGTTTTCTGTATCTAGGTTTCGGATGTGGAAGTCCAGGGTGTCCAGGCATTCCGCTCCGTAGTTTCCTGTGTCCAGGTGTCGGATGTGGAAGTTCAGGGTGTCCAGGTATTCCGCTTCGTAGTTTTCTGTATCTAGGTGTCGGATGTGGAAGTCCAGGGTGTCCAGGTATTCCGCTTCGTAGTTTTCTGTATCTAGGTGTCGGATGTGGAAGTCCAGGGTGTCCAGGTATTCCGCTCCGTAGTTTCATGTGTCCAGGTGTGGGATGTGGAAGTCCAGGGTATTCAGGTATTCCGCTACGTAGTTTTCTGTATCTAGGTGTCGGATGTGGAAGTCCAGGGTGTCCAGGTATTCCGCTTCGTAGTCCTCTGTATCTAGGTGTCGGATGTGGAAGTCCAGGGTGTCCAGGCATTCCGCTCCGTAGTTTCCTGTGCCCAGGTGTCGGATGTGGAAGTTCAGGGTGTCCAGGTATTCCGCTTCGTAGTTTTCTGTATCTAGGTGTCGGATGTAGAAGTCCAGGGTGTCCAGGCATTCCGCTCCGTAGTTTCCTGTGTCCAGGTGTCGGATGTGGAAGTTCAGGGTGTCCAGGTATTCCGCTTCGTAGATTTCTGTATCTAGGTGTCAGATGTGGAAGTCCAGGGTGTCCAGGTATTCCGCTTCGTAGTTTTCTGTATCTAGGTGTCGGATGTGGAAGTCCAGGGTGTCCAGGTATTCCGCTTCGTAGTTTTCTGTATCTAGGTGTCGGATGTGGATGTCCAGGGTGTCCAGGTATTCCGCTCCGTAGTTTCATGTGTCCAGGTGTGGGATGTGGAAGTCCAGGGTATTCAGGTATTCCGCTACGTAGTTTTCTGTATCTAGGTGTCGGATGTGGAAGTCCAGGGTGTCCAGGTATTCCGCTCCGTAGTTTCATGTGTCCAGGTGTGGGATGTGGAAGTCCAGGGTATTCAGGTATTCCGCTACGTAGTTTTCTGTATCTAGGTGTCGGATGTGGAAGTCCAGGGTGTCCAGGTATTCCGCTTCGTAGTCCTCTGTATCTAGGTGTCGGATGTGGAAGTCCAGGGTGTCCAGGCATTCCGCTCCGTAGTTTCCTGTGCCCAGGTGTCGGATGTGGAAGTTCAGGGTGTCCAGGTATTCCGCTTCGTAGTTTTCTGTTTCTAGGTGTCGGATGTGAAAGTCCAGGGTGTCTAGGCATTCCGCTCCGTAGTTTCATGTGTCCAGGTGTGGGATGTGGAAGTCCAGGGTATTCAGGTATTCCGCTTCGTAGTTTTCTGTATCTAGGTGTCGGATGTGGAAGTCCAGGGTGTCCAGGTATTCCGCTTCGTAGTTTTCTGTATCTAGGTGTCGGATGTGGAAGTCCGGGGTGTCCAGGCATTCCGCTCCGTATTTTCCTGTGTCCAGGTGTCGGATGTGGAAGTCCAGGGTGTCCATGTATTCCGCTTCGTAGTTTTCTGTATCCAGGTGTCGGATGTGGAAGGCCAGGGTGTCCAGGTGTTCCGCTCCGTAGTTTCATGTGTCCAGGTGTGGGATGTGGAAGTCCAGGGTATCCAGGTATTCCGCTACGTAGTTTTCTGTATCTAGATGTCGGATTAGGAAGTCCAGGGTGTCCAGGCATTCCGCTTCGTAGTCCTCTGTATCTATGTGTCGGATGTGGAAGTCCAGGGTGTCCAGGCATTCCGCTCCGTAGTTTCCTGTGCCCAGGTGTCGGATGTGGAAGTTCAGGGTGTCCAGGTATTCCGCTTCGTAGTTTTTTGTATCTAGGTGTCGGATGTGGAAGTCCAGGGTGTCCAGGTATTCCGCTTCGTTGTTTTCTGTATCTAGGTGTTGGATGTGGAAGTTCAGGGTGTCCAAGTATTCCGCTTCGTAGTTTTCTGTATCTAGGTGTCGGATGTGGAAGTCCGGGGTGTCCATGCATTCCGCTCCGTATTTTCCTGTGTCCAGGTGTCGGATGTGGAAGTCCAGGGTGTCCAGGTATTCCGCTTCGTAGTTTTCTGTATCCAGGTGTCGGATGTCGAAGTCCAGGGTGTCCAGGTATTCCGCTCCGTAGTTTCATGTGTCCAGGTGTGGGATGTGGAAGTCCAGGGTATCCAGGTATTCCGCTACGTAGTTTTGTGTATCTAGATGTCGGATTAGGAAGTCCAGGGTGTCCAGGTATTCCGCTTCGTAGTTTTCTGTATCTAGGAGTCGGATGTGGAAGTCCAGGGTGTCCAGGTATTCCGCTTCGTAGTTCTCTGTATATAAGTGTCGGATGTGGAAGTCCAGGGTGTCCAGGCATTCCGCTCCGTAGTTTCCTGCGCCCAGGTGTCGGATGTGGAAGTTCAGGGTGTCCAGGTATTCCGCTTCGTAGTTTTCTGTATCTAGGTGTCGGATGTGGAAGTCCAGGGTGTCCAGGTATTCCGCTCCGTAGTTTCCTGCGCCCAGGTGTCGGATGTGGAAGTTCAGGGTGTCCAGGTATTCCGCTTCGTAGTTTTCTGTATCTAGGTGTCGGATGTAGAAGTCCAGGGTGTCCAGGCATTCCGCTTCGTAGTTTTCTGTATCTAGGTGTCGGATGTGGAAGTCCAGGGTGTCCAGGTATTCCGCTTCGTAGTTTTCTGTATCTAGGTGTCGGATGTGGAAGTCCAGGGTGTCCAGGTATTCCGCTCCGTAGTTTCATGTGTCCAGGTGTGGGATGTGGAAGTCCAGGGTATTCAGGTATTCCGCTACGTAGTTTTCTGTATCTAGGTGTCGGATGTGGAAGTCCAGGGTGTCCAGGTATTCCGCTTCGTAGTCCTCTGTATCTAGGTGTCGGATGTGGAAGTCCAGGGTGTCCAGGCATTCCGCTCCGTAGTTTCCTGTGCCCAGGTGTCGGATGTGGAAGTTCAGGGTGTCCAGGTATTCCGCTTCGTAGTTTCCTGTGCCCAGGTGTCGGATGTGGAAGTTCAGGGTGTCCAGGTATTCCGCTTCGTAGTTTTCTGTATCTAGGTGTCGGATGTGGAAGTCCAGGGTGTCCAGGTATTCCGCTTCGTAGTTTTCTGTATCTAGGTGTCGGATGTGGAAGTCCGGGGTGTCCAGGCATTCCGCTCCGTATTTTCCTGTGTCCAGGTGTCGGATGTGGAAGTCCAGGGTGTCCATGTATTCCGCTTCGTAGTTTTCTGTATCCAGGTGTCGGATGTGGAAGGCCAGGGTGTCCAGGTGTTCCGCTCCGTAGTTTCATGTGTCCAGGTGTGGGATGTGGAAGTCCAGGGTATCCAGGTATTCCGCTACGTAGTTTTCTGTATCTAGATGTCGGATTAGGAAGTCCAGGGTGTCCAGGCATTCCGCTCCGTAGTTTCCTGTGCCCAGGTGTCGGATGTGGAAGTTCAGGGTGTTCAGGTATTCCGCTTCGCAGTTTTCTGTATCTAGGTGTCGGATGTGGAAGTCCAGGGTGTCCAGGCATTCCGCTCCGTAGTTTCCTGTGCCCAGGTGTCGGATGTGGAAGTTCAGGGTGTCCAGGTATTCCGCTTCGTAGTTTTCTGTATCTAGGTGTCGGATGTGGAAGTCCAGGGTGTCCAGGCATTCCGCTCCGTAGTTTCCTGTGCCCAGGTGTCGGATGTGGAAGTTCAGGGTGTCCAGGTATTCCGCTTCGTAGTTTTTTGTATCTAGGTGTCGGATGTGGAAGTCCAGGGTGTCCAGGTATTCCGCTTCGTTGTTTTCTGTATCTAGGTGTTGGATGTGGAAGTTCAGGGTGTCCAAGTATTCCGCTTCGTTGTTTTCTGTATCTAGGTGTCGGATGTGGAAGTCCGGGGTGTCCATGCATTCCGCTCCGTATTTTCCTGTGTCCAGGTGTCGGATGTGGAAGTCCAGGGTGTCCAGGTATTCCGCTTCGTAGTTTTCTGTATCCAGGTGTCGGATGTCGAAGTCCAGGGTGTCCAGGTATTCCGCTCCGTAGTTTCATGTGTCCAGGTGTGGGATGTGGAAGTCCAGGGTATCCAGGTATTCCGCTACGTAGTTTTGTGTATCTAGATGTCGGATTAGGAAGTCCAGGGTGTCCAGGTATTCCGCTTCGTAGTTTTCTGTATCTAGGAGTCGGATGTGGAAGTCCAGGGTGTCCAGGTATTCCGCTTCGTAGTTCTCTGTATATAAGTGTCGGATGTGGAAGTCCAGGGTGTCCAGGCATTCCGCTCCGTAGTTTCCTGCGCCCAGGTGTCGGATGTGGAAGTTCAGGGTGTCCAAGTATTCCGCTTCGTAGTTTTCTGTATCTAGGTTTCGGATGTGGAAGTCCAGGGTGTCCAGGCATTCCGCTCCGTAGTTTCCTGTGTCCAGGTGTCGGATGTGGAAGTTCAGGGTGTCCAGGTATTCCGCTTCGTAGTTTTCTGTATCTAGGTGTCGGATGTGGAAGTCCAGGGTGTCCAGGTATTCCGCTTCGTAGTTTTCTGTATCTAGGTGTCGGATGTGGATGTCCAGGGTGTCCAGGTATTCCGCTCCGTAGTTTCATGTGTCCAGGTGTGGGATGTGGAAGTCCAGGGTATTCAGGTATTCCGCTACGTAGTTTTCTGTATCTAGGTGTCGGATGTGGAAGTCCAGGGTGTCCAGGTATTCCGCTTCGTAGTCCTCTGTATCTAGGTGTCGGATGTGGAAGTCCAGGGTGTCCAGGCATTCCGCTCCGTAGTTTCCTGTGCCCAGGTGTCGGATGTGGAAGTTCAGGGTGTCCAGGTATTCCGCTTCGTAGTTTTCTGTATCTAGGTGTCGGATGTAGAAGTCCAGGGTGTCCAGGCATTCCGCTCCGTAGTTTCCTGTGTCCAGGTGTCGGATGTGGAAGTTCAGGGTGTCCAGGTATTCCGCTTCGTAGATTTCTGTATCTAGGTGTCAGATGTGGAAGTCCAGGGTGTCCAGGTATTCCGCTCCGTAGTTTCATGTGTCCAGGTGTGGGATGTGGAAGTCCAGGGTATCCAGGTATTCCGCTACGTAGTTTTGTGTATCTAGATGTCGGATTAGGAAGTCCAGGGTGTCCAGGTATTCCGCTTCGTAGTTTTCTGTATCTAGGAGTCGGATGTGGAAGTCCAGGGTGTCCAGGTATTCCGCTTCGTAGTTCTCTGTATATAAGTGTCGGATGTGGAAGTCCAGGGTGTCCAGGCATTCCGCTCCGTAGTTTCCTGCGCCCAGGTGTCGGATGTGGAAGTTCAGGGTGTCCAGGTATTCCGCTTCGTAGTTTTCTGTATCTAGGTGTCGGATGTGGAAGTCCAGGGTGTCCAGGTATTCCGCTCCGTAGTTTCCTGCGCCCAGGTGTCGGATGTGGAAGTTCAGGGTGTCCAGGTATTCCGCTTCGTAGTTTTCTGTATCTAGGTGTCGGATGTAGAAGTCCAGGGTGTCCAGGCATTCCGCTTCGTAGTTTTCTGTATCTAGGTGTCGGATGTGGAAGTCCAGGGTGTCCAGGTATTCCGCTTCGTAGTTTTCTGTATCTAGGTGTCGGATGTGGAAGTCCAGGGTGTCCAGGTATTCCGCTCCGTAGTTTCATGTGTCCAGGTGTGGGATGTGGAAGTCCAGGGTATTCAGGTATTCCGCTACGTAGTTTTCTGTATCTAGGTGTCGGATGTGGAAGTCCAGGGTGTCCAGGTATTCCGCTTCGTAGTCCTCTGTATCTAGGTGTCGGATGTGGAAGTCCAGGGTGTCCAGGCATTCCGCTCCGTAGTTTCCTGTGCCCAGGTGTCGGATGTGGAAGTTCAGGGTGTCCAGGTATTCCGCTTCGTAGTTTCCTGTGCCCAGGTGTCGGATGTGGAAGTTCAGGGTGTCCAGGTATTCCGCTTCGTAGTTTTCTGTATCTAGGTGTCGGATGTGGAAGTCCAGGGTGTCCAGGTATTCCGCTTCGTAGTTTTCTGTATCTAGGTGTCGGATGTGGAAGTCCGGGGTGTCCAGGCATTCCGCTCCGTATTTTCCTGTGTCCAGGTGTCGGATGTGGAAGTCCAGGGTGTCCATGTATTCCGCTTCGTAGTTTTCTGTATCCAGGTGTCGGATGTGGAAGGCCAGGGTGTCCAGGTGTTCCGCTCCGTAGTTTCATGTGTCCAGGTGTGGGATGTGGAAGTCCAGGGTATCCAGGTATTCCGCTACGTAGTTTTCTGTATCTAGATGTCGGATTAGGAAGTCCAGGGTGTCCAGGCATTCCGCTCCGTAGTTTCCTGTGCCCAGGTGTCGGATGTGGAAGTTCAGGGTGTTCAGGTATTCCGCTTCGCAGTTTTCTGTATCTAGGTGTCGGATGTGGAAGTCCAGGGTGTCCAGGCATTCCGCTCCGTAGTTTCCTGTGCCCAGGTGTCGGATGTGGAAGTTCAGGGTGTCCAGGTATTCCGCTTCGTAGTTTTCTGTATCTAGGTGTCGGATGTGGAAGTCCAGGGTGTCCAGGCATTCCGCTCCGTAGTTTCCTGTGCCCAGGTGTCGGATGTGGAAGTTCAGGGTGTCCAGGTATTCCGCTTCGTAGTTTTTTGTATCTAGGTGTCGGATGTGGAAGTCCAGGGTGTCCAGGTATTCCGCTTCGTTGTTTTCTGTATCTAGGTGTTGGATGTGGAAGTTCAGGGTGTCCAAGTATTCCGCTTCGTTGTTTTCTGTATCTAGGTGTCGGATGTGGAAGTCCGGGGTGTCCATGCATTCCGCTCCGTATTTTCCTGTGTCCAGGTGTCGGATGTGGAAGTCCAGGGTGTCCAGGTATTCCGCTTCGTAGTTTTCTGTATCCAGGTGTCGGATGTCGAAGTCCAGGGTGTCCAGGTATTCCGCTCCGTAGTTTCATGTGTCCAGGTGTGGGATGTGGAAGTCCAGGGTATCCAGGTATTCCGCTACGTAGTTTTGTGTATCTAGATGTCGGATTAGGAAGTCCAGGGTGTCCAGGTATTCCGCTTCGTAGTTTTCTGTATCTAGGAGTCGGATGTGGAAGTCCAGGGTGTCCAGGTATTCCGCTTCGTAGTTCTCTGTATATAAGTGTCGGATGTGGAAGTCCAGGGTGTCCAGGCATTCCGCTCCGTAGTTTCCTGCGCCCAGGTGTCGGATGTGGAAGTTCAGGGTGTCCAAGTATTCCGCTTCGTAGTTTTCTGTATCTAGGTTTCGGATGTGGAAGTCCAGGGTGTCCAGGCATTCCGCTCCGTAGTTTCCTGTGTCCAGGTGTCGGATGTGGAAGTTCAGGGTGTCCAGGTATTCCGCTTCGTAGTTTTCTGTATCTAGGTGTCGGATGTGGAAGTCCAGGGTGTCCAGGTATTCCGCTTCGTAGTTTTCTGTATCTAGGTGTCGGATGTGGATGTCCAGGGTGTCCAGGTATTCCGCTCCGTAGTTTCATGTGTCCAGGTGTGGGATGTGGAAGTCCAGGGTATTCAGGTATTCCGCTACGTAGTTTTCTGTATCTAGGTGTCGGATGTGGAAGTCCAGGGTGTCCAGGTATTCCGCTTCGTAGTCCTCTGTATCTAGGTGTCGGATGTGGAAGTCCAGGGTGTCCAGGCATTCCGCTCCGTAGTTTCCTGTGCCCAGGTGTCGGATGTGGAAGTTCAGGGTGTCCAGGTATTCCGCTTCGTAGTTTTCTGTATCTAGGTGTCGGATGTAGAAGTCCAGGGTGTCCAGGCATTCCGCTCCGTAGTTTCCTGTGTCCAGGTGTCGGATGTGGAAGTTCAGGGTGTCCAGGTATTCCGCTTCGTAGATTTCTGTATCTAGGTGTCAGATGTGGAAGTCCAGGGTGTCCAGGTATTCCGCTTCGTAGTTTTCTGTATCTAGGTGTCGGATGTGGAAGTCCAGGGTGTCCAGGTATTCCGCTTCGTAGTTTTCTGTATCTAGGTGTCGGATGTGGAAGTCCAGGGTGTCCAGGTATTCCGCTCCGTAGTTTCATGTGTCCAGGTGTGGGATGTGGAAGTCCAGGGTATTCAGGTATTCCGCTACGTAGTTTTCTGTATCTAGGTGTCGGATGTGGAAGTCCAGGGTGTCCAGGTATTCCGCTTCGTAGTCCTCTGTATCTAGGTGTCGGATGTGGAAGTCCAGGGTGTCCAGGCATTCCGCTCCGTAGTTTCCTGTGCCCAGGTGTCGGATGTGGAAGTTCAGGGTGTCCAGGTATTCCGCTTCGTAGTTTTCTGTATCTAGGTGTCGGATGTGAAAGTCCAGGGTGTCCAGGCATTCCGCTCCGTAGTTTCATGTGTCTAGGTGTGGGATGTGGAAGTCCAGGGTATTCAGGTATTCCGCTACGTAGTTTTCTGTATCTAGGTGTCGGATGTGGAAGTCCAGGGTGTCCAGGTATTCCGCTTCGTAGTCCTCTGTATCTATATGTCGGATGTGGAAGTCCAGGGTGTCCAGGCATTCCGCTCCGTAGTTTCCTGTGCCCAGGTATCGGATGTGGAAGTTCAGGGTGTCCAGGTATTCCGCTTCGTAGTTTTCTGTATCTAGGTGTCGGATGTGGAAGTCCAGGGTGTCCAGGTATTCCGCTTCGTTGTTTTCTGTATCTAGGTGTCGGATGTGGAAGTCCAGGGTGTCCAGGCATTCCGCTCCGTAGTTTCCTGTGCCCAGGTGTCGGATGTGGAAGTTCAGGGTGTCCAGGTATTCCGCTTCGTAGTTTTCTGTATCTAGGTGTCGGATGTGAAAGTCCAGGGTGTCCAGGCATTCCGCTCCGTAGTTTCATATGTCCAGGTGTGGGATGTGGAAGTCCAGGGTATTCAGGTATTCCGCTACGTAGTTTTCTGTATCTAGGTGTCGGATGTGGAAGTCCAGGGTGTCCAGGTATTCCGCTCCGTAGTTTCATGTGTCCAGGTGTGGGATGTGGAAGTCCAGGGTATTCAGGTATTCCGCTACGTAGTTTTCTGTATCTAGGTGTCGGATGTGGAAGTCCAGGGTGTCCAGGTATTCCGCTTCGTAGTCCTCTGTATCTAGGTGTCGGATGTGGAAGTCCAGGGTGTCCAGGCATTCCGCTCCGTAGTTTCCTGTGCCCAGGTGTCGGATGTGGAAGTTCAGGGTGTCCACGTATTCCGCTTCGTAGTTTTCTGTTTCTAGGTGTCGGATGTGAAAGTCCAGGGTGTCTAGGCATTCCGCTCCGTAGTTTCATGTGTCCAGGTGTGGGATGTGGAAGTCCAGGGTATTCAGGTATTCCGCTACGTAGTTTTCTGTATCTAGGTGTCGGATGTGGAAGTCCAGGGTGTCCAGGTATTCCGCTTCGTAGTCCTCTGTATCTATGTGTCGGATGTGGAAGTCCAGGGTGTCCAGGCATTCCGCTCCGTAGTTTCCTGTGCCCAGGTGTCGGATGTGGAAGTTCAGGGTGTCCAGGTATTCCGCTTCGTAGTTTTCTGTATCTAGGTGTCGGATGTGGAAGTCCAGGGTGTCCAGGTATTCCGCTTCGTAGTTTTCTGTATCTAGGTGTCGGATGTGGAAGTCCGGGGTGTCCAGGCATTCCGCTCCGTATTTTCCTGTGTCCAGGTGTCGGATGTGGAAGTCCAGGGTGTCCATGTATTCCGCTTCATAGTTTTCTGTATCCAGGTGTCGGATGTGGAAGGCCAGGGTGTCCAGGTGTTCCGCTCCGTAGTTTCATGTGTCCAGGTGTGGGATGTGGAAGTCCAGGGTATCCAGGTATTCCGCTACGTAGTTTTCTGTATCTAGATGTCGGATTAGGAAGTCCAGGGTGTCCAGGCATTCCGCTCCGTAGTTTCCTGTGCCCAGGTGTTGGATGTGGAAGTTCAGGGTGTCCAGGTATTCCGCTTCGTAGTTTTCTGTATCTAGGTGTCGGATGTGGAAGTCCAGGGTGTCCAGGCATTCCGCTCCGTAGTTTCCTGTGCCCAGGTGTCGGATGTGGAAGTTCAGGGTGTCCAGGTATTCCGCTTCGTAGTTTTCTGTATCTAGGTGTCGGATGTGAAAGTCCAGGGTGTCCAGGCATTCCGCTCCGTAGTTTCATGTGTCCAGGTGTGGGATGTGGAAGTCCAGGGTATTCAGGTATTCCGCTACGTAGTTTTCTGTATCTAGGTGTCGGATGTGGAAGTCCAGCGTGTCCAGGTATTCCGCTTCGTAGTCCTCTGTATCTATGTGTCGGATGTGGAAGTCCAGGGTGTCCAGGCATTCCGCTCCGTAGTTTCCTGTGCCCAGGTGTCGGATGTGGAAGTTCAGGGTGTCCAGGTATTCCGCTTCGTAGTTTTTTGTATCTAGGTGTCGGATGTGGAAGTCCAGGGTGTCCAGGTATTCCGCTTCGTTGTTTTCTGTATCTAGGTGTTGGATGTGGAAGTTCAGGGTGTCCAGGTATTCCGCTTCGTAGTCCTCTGTATCTAGGTGTCGGATGTGGAAGTCCAGGGTGTCCAGGCATTCCGCTCCGTAGTTTCCTGTGCCCAGGTGTCGGATGTGGAAGTTCAGGGTGTCCAGGTATTCCGCTTCGTAGTTTTCTGTATCCAGGTGTCGGATGTGGAAGGCCAGGGTGTCCAGGTGTTCCGCTCCGTAGTTTCATGTGTCCAGGTGTGGGATGTGGAAGTCCAGGGTATCCAGGTATTCCGCTACGTAGTTTTCTGTATCTAGATGTCGGATTAGGAAGTCCAGGGTGTCCAGGCATTCCGCTCCGTAGTTTCCTGTGCCCAGGTGTTGGATGTGGAAGTTCAGGGTGTCCAGGTATTCCGCTTCGTAGTTTTCTGTATCTAGGTGTCGGATGTGGAAGTCCAGGGTGTCCAGGCATTCCGCTCCGTAGTTTCCTGTGCCCAGGTGTCGGATGTGGAAGTTCAGGGTGTCCAGGTATTCCGCTTCGTAGTTTTCTGTATCTAGGTGTCGGATGTGAAAGTCCAGGGTGTCCAGGCATTCCGCTCCGTAGTTTCATGTGTCCAGGTGTGGGATGTGGAAGTCCAGGGTATTCAGGTATTCCGCTACGTAGTTTTCTGTATCTAGGTGTCGGATGTGGAAGTCCAGCGTGTCCAGGTATTCCGCTTCGTAGTCCTCTGTATCTATGTGTCGGATGTGGAAGTCCAGGGTGTCCAGGCATTCCGCTCCGTAGTTTCCTGTGCCCAGGTGTCGGATGTGGAAGTTCAGGGTGTCCAGGTATTCCGCTTCGTAGTTTTTTGTATCTAGGTGTCGGATGTGGAAGTCCAGGGTGTCCAGGTATTCCGCTTCGTTGTTTTCTGTATCTAGGTGTTGGATGTGGAAGTTCAGGGTGTCCAGGTATTCCGCTTCGTAGTCCTCTGTATCTAGGTGTCGGATGTGGAAGTCCAGGGTGTCCAGGCATTCCGCTCCGTAGTTTCCTGTGCCCAGGTGTCGGATGTGGAAGTTCAGGGTGTCCAGGTATTCCGCTTCGTAGTTTTCTGTATCTAGGTGTCGGATGTAGAAGTCCAGGGTGTCCAGGCATTCCGCTCCGTAGTTTCCTGTGTCCAGGTGTCGGATGTGGAAGTTCAGGGTGTCCAGGTATTCCGCTTCGTAGATTTCTGTATCTAGGTGTCAGATGTGGATGTCCAGGGTGTCCAGGTATTCCGCTACGTAGTTTTCTGTATCTAGGTGTCGGATGTGGAAGTCCAGGGTGTCCAGGTATTCCGCTTCGTAGTTTTCTGTTTCTAGGTGTCGGATGTGAAAGTCCAGGGTGTCTAGGCATTCCGCTCCGTAGTTTCATGTGTCCAGGTGTGGGATGTGGAAGTCCAGGGTATTCAGGTATTCCGCTACGTAGTTTTCTGTATCTAGGTGTCGGATGTGGAAGTCCAGGGTGTCCAGGTATTCCGCTTCGTAGTCCTCTGTATCTATGTGTCGGATGTGGAAGTCCAGGGTGTCCAGGCATTCCGCTCCGTAGTTTCCTGTGCCCAGGTGTCGGATGTGGAAGTTCAGGGTGTCCAGGTATTCCGCTTCGTAGTTTTCTGTATCTAGGTGTCGGATGTGGAAGTCCAGGGTGTCCAGGTATTCCGCTTCGTAGTTTTCTGTATCTAGGTGTCGGATGTGGAAGTCCGGGGTGTCCAGGCATTCCGCTCCGTATTTTCCTGTGTCCAGGTGTCGGATGTGGAAGTCCAGGGTGTCCATGTATTCCGCTTCGTAGTTTTCTGTATCCAGGTGTCGGATGTGGAAGGCCAGGGTGTCCAGGTGTTCCGCTCCGTAGTTTCATGTGTCCAGGTGTGGGATGTGGAAGTCCAGGGTATCCAGGTATTCCGCTACGTAGTTTTCTGTATCTAGATGTCGGATTAGGAAGTCCAGGGTGTCCAGGCATTCCGCTCCGTAGTTTCCTGTGCCCAGGTGTCGGATGTGGAAGTTCAGGGTGTCCAGGTATTCCGCTTCGTAGTTTTCTGTATCTAGGTGTCGGATGTGAAAGTCCAGGGTGTCCAGGCATTCCGCTCCGTACTTTCATGTGTCCAGGTGTGGGATGTGGAAGTCCAGGGTATTCAGGTATTCCGCTACGTAGTTTTCTGTATCTAGGTGTCGGATGTGGAAGTCCAGCGTGTCCAGGTATTCCGCTTCGTAGTCCTCTGTATCTATGTGTCGGATGTGGAAGTCCAGGGTGTCCAGGCATTCCGCTCCGTAGTTTCCTGTGCCCAGGTGTCGGATGTGGAAGTTCAGGGTGTCCAGGTATTCCGCTTCGTAGTTTTTTGTATCTAGGTGTCGGATGTGGAAGTCCAGGGTGTCCAGGTAATCCGCTTCGTTGTTTTCTGTATCTAGGTGTTGGATGTGGAAGTTCAGGGTGTCCAGGTATTCCGCTTCGTAGTCCTCTGTATCTAGGTGTCGGATGTGGAAGTCCAGGGTGTCCAGGCATTCCGCTCCGTAGTTTCCTGTGCCCAGGTGTCGGATGTGGAAGTTCAGGGTGTCCAGGTATTCCGCTTCGTAGTTTTCTGTATCTAGGTGTCGGATGTAGAAGTCCAGGGTGTCCAGGTATTCCGCTACGTAGTTTTCTGTATCTAGGTGTCGGATGTGGAAGTCCAGGGTGTCCAGGTATTCCGCTTCGTAGTCCTCTGTATCTAGGTGTCGGATGTGGAAGTCCAAGGTGTCCAGGCATTCCGCTCCGTAGTTTCCTGTGCCCAGGTGTCGGATGTGGAAGTTCAGGGTGTCCAGGTATTCCGCTTCGTAGTTTTCTGTATCTAGGTGTCGGATGTAGAAGTCCAGGGTGTCCAGGCATTCCGCTCCGTAGTTTCCTGTGTCCAGGTGTCGGATGTGGAAGTTCAGGGTGTCCAGGTATTCCGCTTCGTAGATTTCTGTATCTAGGTGTCAGATGTGGAAGTCCAGGGTGTCCAGGTATTCCGCTTCGTAGTTTTCTGTATCTAGGTGTCGGATGTGGAAGTCCAGGGTGTCCAGGTATTCCGCTTCGTAGTTTTCTGTATCTAGGTGTCGGATGTGGAAGTCCAGGGTGTCCAGGTATTCCGCTCCGTAGTTTCATGTGTCCAGGTGTGGGATGTGGAAGTCCAGGGTATTCAGGTATTCCGCTACGTAGTTTTCTGTATCTAGGTGTCGGATGTGGAAGTCCAGGGTGTCCAGGTATTCCGCTTCGTAGTCCTCTGTATCTAGGTGTCGGATGTGGAAGTCCAGGGTGTCCAGGCATTCCGCTCCGTAGTTTCCTGTGCCCAGGTGTCGGATGTGGAAGTTCAGGGTGTCCAGGTATTCCGCTTCGTAGTTTCCTGTGCCCAGGTGTCGGATGTGGAAGTTCAGGGTGTCCAGGTATTCCGCTTCGTAGTTTTCTGTATCTAGGTGTCGGATGTGGAAGTCCAGGGTGTCCAGGTATTCCGCTTCGTAGTTTTCTGTATCTAGGTGTCGGATGTGGAAGTCCGGGGTGTCCAGGCATTCCGCTCCGTATTTTCCTGTGTCCAGGTGTCGGATGTGGAAGTCCAGGGTGTCCATGTATTCCGCTTCGTAGTTTTCTGTATCCAGGTGTCGGATGTGGAAGGCCAGGGTGTCCAGGTGTTCCGCTCCGTAGTTTCATGTGTCCAGGTGTGGGATGTGGAAGTCCAGGGTATCCAGGTATTCCGCTACGTAGTTTTCTGTATCTAGATGTCGGATTAGGAAGTCCAGGGTGTCCAGGCATTCCGCTCCGTAGTTTCCTGTGCCCAGGTGTCGGATGTGGAAGTTCAGGGTGTCCAGGTATTCCGCTTCGTAGTTTTCTGTATCTAGGTGTCGGATGTGGAAGTCCAGGGTGTCCAGGCATTCCGCTCCGTAGTTTCCTGTGCCCAGGTGTCGGATGTGGAAGTTCAGGGTGTCCAGGTATTCCGCTTCGTAGTTTTCTGTATCTAGGTGTCGGATGTGAAAGTCCAGGGTGTCCAGGCATTCCGCTCCGTAGTTTCATGTGTCCAGGTGTGGGATGTGGAAGTCCAGGGTATTCAGGTATTCCGCTACGTAGTTTTCTGTATCTAGGTGTCGGATGTGGAAGTCCAGGGTGTCCAGGTATTCCGCTTCGTAGTCCTCTGTATCTATGTGTCGGATGTGGAAGTCCAGGGTGTCCAGGCATTCCGCTCCGTAGTTTCCTGTGCCCAGGTGTCGGATGTGGAAGTTCAGGGTGTCCAGGTATTCCGCTTCGTAGTTTTTTGTATCTAGGTGTCGGATGTGGAAGTCCAGGGTGTCCAGGTATTCCGCTTCGTTGTTTTCTGTATCTAGGTGTTGGATGTGGAAGTTCAGGGTGTCCAAGTATTCCGCTTCGTAGTTTTCTGTATCTAGGTGTCGGATGTGGAAGTCCGGGGTGTCCATGCATTCCGCTCCGTATTTTCCTGTGTCCAGGTGTCGGATGTGGAAGTCCAGGGTGTCCAGGTATTCCGCTTCGTAGTTTTCTGTATCCAGGTGTCGGATGTCGAAGTCCAGGGTGTCCAGGTATTCCGCTCCGTAGTTTCATGTGTCCAGGTGTGGGATGTGGAAGTCCAGGGTATCCAGGTATTCCGCTACGTAGTTTTGTGTATCTAGGTGTCGGATGTGGAAGTCCAGGGTGTCCAGGTATTCCGCTTCGTAGTTTTCTGTATCTAGGTGTCGGATGTGGAAGTCCAGGGTGTCCAGGTGTTCCGCTCCGTAGTTTCATGTGTCCAGGTGTGGGATGTGGAAGTCCAGGGTATCCAGGTATTCCGCTACGTAGTTTTCTGTATCTAGATGTCGGATTAGGAAGTCCAGGGTGTCCAGGCATTCCGCTCCGTAGTTTCCTGTGCCCAGGTGTCGGATGTGGAAGTTCAGGGTGTCCAGGTATTCCGCTTCGTAGTTTTCTGTATCTAGGTGTCGGATGTGGAAGTCCAGGGTGTCCAGGCATTCCGCTCCGTAGTTTCCTGTGCCCAGGTGTCGGATGTGGAAGTTCAGGGTGTCCAGGTATTCCGCTTCGTAGTTTTCTGTATCTAGGTGTCGGATGTGAAAGTCCAGGGTGTCCAGGCATTCCGCTCCGTAGTTTCATGTGTCCAGGTGTGGGATGTGGAAGTCCAGGGTATTCAGGTATTCCGCTACGTAGTTTTCTGTATCTAGGTGTCGGATGTGGAAGTCCAGGGTGTCCAGGTATTCCGCTTCGTAGTCCTCTGTATCTATGTGTCGGATGTGGAAGTCCAGGGTGTCCAGGCATTCCGCTCCGTAGTTTCCTGTGCCCAGGTGTCGGATGTGGAAGTTCAGGGTGTCCAGGTATTCCGCTTCGTAGTTTTTTGTATCTAGGTGTCGGATGTGGAAGTCCAGGGTGTCCAGGTATTCCGCTTCGTTGTTTTCTGTATCTAGGTGTTGGATGTGGAAGTTCAGGGTGTCCAAGTATTCCGCTTCGTAGTTTTCTGTATCTAGGTGTCGGATGTGGAAGTCCGGGGTGTCCATGCATTCCGCTCCGTATTTTCCTGTGTCCAGGTGTCGGATGTGGAAGTCCAGGGTGTCCAGGTATTCCGCTTCGTAGTTTTCTGTATCCAGGTGTCGGATGTCGAAGTCCAGGGTGTCCAGGTATTCCGCTCCGTAGTTTCATGTGTCCAGGTGTGGGATGTGGAAGTCCAGGGTATCCAGGTATTCCGCTACGTAGTTTTGTGTATCTAGGTGTCGGATGTGGAAGTCCAGGGTGTCCAGGTATTCCGCTTCGTAGTTTTCTGTATCTAGGTGTCGGATGTGGAAGTCCAGGGTGTCCAGGTATTCCGCTCCGTAGTTTCATGTGTCCAGGTGTGGGATGTGGAAGTCCAGGGTATTCAGGTATTCCGCTACGTAGTTTTCTGTATCTAGGTGTCGGATGTGGAAGTCCAGGGTGTCCAGGTATTCCGCTTCGTAGTCCTCTGTATCTAGGTGTCGGATGTGGAAGTCCAGGGTGTCCAGGCATTCCGCTCCGTAGTTTCCTGTGCCCAGGTGTCGGATGTGGAAGTTCAGGGTGTCCAGGTATTCCGCTTCGTAGTTTTCTGTATCTAGGTGTCGGATGTAGAAGTCCAGGGTGTCCAGGCATTCCGCTCCGTAGTTTCCTGTGTCCAGGTGTCGGATGTGGAAGTTCAGGGTGTCCAGGTATTCCGCTTCGTAGATTTCTGTATCTAGGTGTCAGATGTGGAAGTCCAGGGTGTCCAGGTATTCCGCTTCGTAGTTTTCTGTATCTAGGTGTCGGATGTGGAAGTCCAGGGTGTCCAGGTATTCCGCTTCGTAGTTTTCTGTATCTAGGTGTCGGATGTGGAAGTCCAGGGTGTCCAGGTATTCCGCTCCGTAGTTTCATGTGTCCAGGTGTGGGATGTGGAAGTCCAGGGTATTCAGGTATTCCGCTACGTAGTTTTCTGTATCTAGGTGTCGGATGTGGAAGTCCAGGGTGTCCAGGTATTCCGCTTCGTAGTCCTCTGTATCTAGGTGTCGGATGTGGAAGTCCAGGGTGTCCAGGCATTCCGCTCCGTAGTTTCCTGTGCCCAGGTGTCGGATGTGGAAGTTCAGGGTGTCCAGGTATTCCGCTTCGTAGTTTTCTGTATCTAGGTGTCGGATGTGAAAGTCCAGGGTGTCCAGGCATTCCGCTCCGTAGTTTCATGTGTCCAGGTGTGGGATGTGGAAGTCCAGGGTATTCAGGTATTCCGCTACGTAGTTTTCTGTATCTAGGTGTCGGATGTGGAAGTCCAGGGTGTCCAGGTATTCCGCTTCGTAGTCCTCTGTATCTAGGTGTCGGATGTGGAAGTCCAGGGTGTCCAGGCATTCCGCTCCGTAGTTTCCTGTGCCCAGGTGTCGGATGTGGAAGTTCAGGGTGTCCAGGTATTCCGCTTCGTAGTTTCCTGTGCCCAGGTGTCGGATGTGGAAGTTCAGGGTGTCCAGGTATTCCGCTTCGTAGTTTTCTGTATCTAGGTGTCGGATGTGGAAGTCCAGGGTGTCCAGGTATTCCGCTTCGTAGTTTTCTGTATCTAGGTGTCGGATGTGGAAGTCCGGGGTGTCCAGGCATTCCGCTCCGTATTTTCCTGTGTCCAGGTGTCGGATGTGGAAGTCTAGGGTGTCCATGTATTCCGCTTCGTAGTTTTCTGTATCCAGGTGTCGGATGTGGAAGGCCAGGGTGTCCAGGTGTTCCGCTCCGTAGTTTCATGTGTCCAGGTGTGGGATGTGGAAGTCCAGGGTATCCAGGTATTCCGCTACGTAGTTTTCTGTATCTAGATGTCGGATTAGGAAGTCCAGGGTGTCCAGGCATTCCGCTCCGTAGTTTCCTGTGCCCAGGTGTCGGATGTGGAAGTTCAGGGTGTCCAGGTATTCCGCTTCGTAGTTTTCTGTATCTAGGTGTCGGATGTGGAAGTCCAGGGTGTCCAGGCATTCCGCTCCGTAGTTTCCTGTGCCCAGGTGTCGGATGTGGAAGTTCAGGGTGTCCAGGTATTCCGCTTCGTAGTTTTCTGTATCTAGGTGTCGGATGTGAAAGTCCAGGGTGTCCAGGCATTCCGCTCCGTAGTTTCATGTGTCCAGGTGTGGGATGTGGAAGTCCAGGGTATTCAGGTATTCCGCTACGTAGTTTTCTGTATCTAGGTGTCGGATGTGGAAGTCCAGGGTGTCCAGGTATTCCGCTTCGTAGTCCTCTGTATCTATGTGTCGGATGTGGAAGTCCAGGGTGTCCAGGCATTCCGCTCCGTAGTTTCCTGTGCCCAGGTGTCGGATGTGGAAGTTCAGGGTGTCCAGGTATTCCGCTTCGTAGTTTTTTGTATCAAGGTGTCGGATGTGGAAGTCCAGGGTGTCCAGGTATTCCGCTTCGTTGTTTTCTGTATCTAGGTGTTGGATGTGGAAGTTCAGGGTGTCCAAGTATTCCGCTTCGTAGTTTTCTGTATCTAGGTGTCGGATGTGGAAGTCCGGGGTGTCCATGCATTCCGCTCCGTATTTTCCTGTGTCCAGGTGTCGGATGTGGAAGTCCAGGGTGTCCAGGTATTCCGCTTCGTAGTTTTCTGTATCCAGGTGTCGGATGTCGAAGTCCAGGGTGTCCAGGTATTCCGCTCCGTAGTTTCATGTGTCCAGGTGTGGGATGTGGAAGTCCAGGGTATCCAGGTATTCCGCTACGTAGTTTTGTGTATCTAGGTGTCGGATGTGGAAGTCCAGGGTGTCCAGGTATTCCGCTTCGTAGTTTTCTGTATCTAGGTGTCGGATGTGGAAGTCCAGGGTGTCCAGGTATTCCGCTCCGTAGTTTCATGTGTCCAGGTGTGGGATGTGGAAGTCCAGGGTATTCAGGTATTCCGCTACGTAGTTTTCTGTATCTAGGTGTCGGATGTGGAAGTCCAGGGTGTCCAGGTATTCCGCTTCGTAGTCCTCTGTATCTAGGTGTCGGATGTGGAAGTCCAGGGTGTCCAGGCATTCCGCTCCGTAGTTTCCTGTGCCCAGGTGTCGGATGTGGAAGTTCAGGGTGTCCAGGTATTCCGCTTCGTAGTTTTCTGTATCTAGGTGTCGGATGTAGAAGTCCAGGGTGTCCAGGCATTCCGCTCCGTAGTTTCCTGTGTCCAGGTGTCGGATGTGGAAGTTCAGGGTGTCCAGGTATTCCGCTTCGTAGATTTCTGTATCTAGGTGTCAGATGTGGAAGTCCAGGGTGTCCAGGTATTCCGCTTCGTAGTTTTCTGTATCTAGGTGTCGGATGTGGAAGTCCAGGGTGTCCAGGTATTCCGCTTCGTAGTTTTCTGTATCTAGGTGTCGGATGTGGAAGTCCAGGGTGTCCAGGTATTCCGCTCCGTAGTTTCATGTGTCCAGGTGTGGGATGTGGAAGTCCAGGGTATTCAGGTATTCCGCTACGTAGTTTTCTGTATCTAGGTGTCGGATGTGGAAGTCCAGGGTGTCCAGGTATTCCGCTTCGTAGTCCTCTGTATCTAGGTGTCGGATGTGGAAGTCCAGGGTGTCCAGGCATTCCGCTCCGTAGTTTCCTGTGCCCAGGTGTCGGATGTGGAAGTTCAGGGTGTCCAGGTATTCCGCTTCGTAGTTTTCTGTATCTAGGTGTCGGATGTGAAAGTCCAGGGTGTCCAGGCATTCCGCTCCGTAGTTTCATGTGTCTAGGTGTGGGATGTGGAAGTCCAGGGTATTCAGGTATTCCGCTACGTAGTTTTCTGTATCTAGGTGTCGGATGTGGAAGTCCAGGGTGTCCAGGTATTCCGCTTCGTAGTCCTCTGTATCTATGTGTCGGATGTGGAAGTCCAGGGTGTCCAGGCATTCCGCTCCGTAGTTTCCTGTGCCCAGGTATCGGATGTGGAAGTTCAGGGTGTCCAGGTATTCCGCTTCGTAGTTTTCTGTATCTAGGTGTCGGATGTGGAAGTCCAGGGTGTCCAGGTATTCCGCTTCGTTGTTTTCTGTATCTAGGTGTCGGATGTGGAAGTCCAGGGTGTCCAGGCATTCCGCTCCGTAGTTTCCTGTGCCCAGGTGTCGGATGTGGAAGTTCAGGGTGTCCAGGTATTCCGCTTCGTAGTTTTCTGTATCTAGGTGTCGGATGTGAAAGTCCAGGGTGTCCAGGCATTCCGCTCCGTAGTTTCATGTGTCCAGGTGTGGGATGTGGAAGTCCAGGGTATTCAGGTATTCCGCTACGTAGTTTTCTGTATCTAGGTGTCGGATGTGGAAGTCCAGGGTGTCCAGGTATTCCGCTTCGTAGTCCTCTGTATCTATGTGTCGGATGTGGAAGTCCAGGGTGTCCAGGCATTCCGCTCCGTAGTTTCCTGTGCCCAGGTGTCGGATGTGGAAGTTCAGGGTGTCCAGGTATTCCGCTTCGTAGTTTTTTGTATCTAGGTGTCGGATGTGGAAGTCCAGGGTGTCCAGGTATTCCGCTTCGTTGTTTTCTGTATCTAGGTGTTGGATGTGGAAGTTCAGGGTGTCCAAGTATTCGGCTTCGTAGTTTTCTGTATCTGGGTGTCGGATGTGGAAGTCCGGGGTGTCCATGCATTCCGCTCCGTATTTTCCTGTGTCCAGGTGTCGGATGTGGAAGTCCAGGGTGTCCAGGTATTCCGCTTCGTAGTTTTCTGTATCCAGGTGTCGGATGTCGAAGTCCAGGGTGTCCAGGTATTCCGCTCCGTAGTTTCATGTGTCCAGGTGTGGGATGTGGAAGTCCAGGGTATCCAGGTATTCCGCTACGTAGTTTTGTGTATCTAGATGTCGGATTAGGAAGTCCAGGGTGTCCAGGTATTCCGCTTCGTAGTTTTCTGTATCTAGGAGTCGGATGTGGAAGTCCAGGGTGTCCAGGTATTCCGCTTCGTAGTTCTCTGTATATAAGTGTCGGATGTGGAAGTCCAGGGTGTCCACGTATTCCGCTTCGTAGTTCTCTGTATATAGGTGTCGGATGTGGACGTCCAGGGTGTCCAGGTATTCCGCTTCGTAGTTCTCTGTATCTAGGCTTCGGATGTGGACGTCCAGGGTGTCCAGGTATTCCGCTCCGTAGTTTCCTGTGTCCAGGTGTTGGATGTGGAAGTCCAGAAAAGTGTGCAACAAGCTTTGGCGCTTCGCTCAAACTATAGTATCCTCTTTTATGTTCGCACGGCCTGAGGTACGTAAATAATCCAGCACACTCACCTCTCTTACGTTTACCACACGGCTTTAACAAGCTGGACACCATTAACGACGCTTATATGCATTGAAGATTACATTTTCTTTAAAAATATTTATATGTCTTTGTGCATTTGGAGAAAAAGGGATTTACAAATTAAATTTATATGCCATTAAACATTTTCGACACCACAATATATTTTTCTGATTAGCAACATCATAATGCATTTACATTTCATATCTGTGACAATATAGATTTCAGTGCTTAACACTTGTCCCGTTGAATAACAAAAACTTGTGATATCCCCCAAAAAACACTTACGTGTAAAAAACTACGCCAAGTACAGGAGTGCTGTGTATTCCTGTAATAAAAAGTATTGATATCAGATTATTGAGGCCAAGTACATAAGTCACTACATGTGTGCCTATTATATGATCTAGTACTGGCCCATCATTTTAATTGTATTTTCAAAATTTCCTATAACGTTTTCACTACTCTTTTACATTACTACTGTTTCTCGTAGTTGATTATGAATTAATGGTTATTTAATAATTAATAAAACTTTAGCTGATTCCTTATCGAGTACTACTTGGCGGGTCCGTGCCAGAAATTTCAAAGTACTTACTTTGAACGTACTAATAGTATCCTAAAATTATATGTTTGTTATTAAGATTTTACCGTGATTATTATTAACGAGTTATCGTTAATAAGCACGATGTAGAAAGTTGACATTGGTTTTGAGTTTATTGACTGGCATTATGAATGCAAATTTATATCAAGAATTGCACGGACCCGCCAAGTAGTACTCGATAAGGAATCAGCTAAAGTTTTATTAATTATTATATAACCATTAATTCATAATCAACTACGAGAAACAGTAGTAATGTAAAAGAGTAGTGAAAACGTTATAGGAAATTTTGAAAATACAATTAAAATGATGGGCCAGTGCTAGATCATATAATAGGCACACATGTAGTGACTTATGTACTTGGCCTCAATAATCTGATATCAATACTTTTTATTACAGGAATACACAGCACTCCTGTACTTGGTGTAGTTTTTTACACGTAAGTGTTTTTTGGGGGATATTACCCTTAGCACTGTGACGGACCTGCAGATTAATGGACCATCAGTGCCACTGCAATAACTACTGATTGTGAAATATGTTAGATGATATCATTGTGGACGAGGCGAAGGTAATATTTTTGGGAATCACGTCCTCCTAAGCAAATCATTGACGACGAGACGAGGACGACAATTGGTAGATTTTGGAAGAAGTATGATGTGTGAATGACTTTGGGTTATTCGCGTATGATTTATTACTCTATATCTATTAAGCGTATGCGTTATTAATATATTCTATTAGAACGCGCGACTCCAAATTCGAATGAGATCATATTACCGGTCACTATCATTATCGTTGTTTTTTCTTTTATTAATTGGTAATTCAAACTTGCATAATTATATCCGTTCGATCAATTATAATAAAATAACATAAAAATCAGTACAGCCGTTTATAAATGATTCAACGATATTACATAAAAAATAGTGTCGAAACTATTTTATAGCGCTAAGTTGTTCTACAGAGTCAGTTGGGTCTCAAATTTTCAAACTATTCGGTAATCGGTTTTAAAAAATAAACAAATGATAGCGTATAAGAAACAAATTTCCGTTAACGGTGCTATGTTGATGACGTCACGAACCGTTCGCTCTCATTCATGCATACAGTTGCATTAATCAGTTTTACGCGACTCCAAAAATTGACCAGTTCCATTTTGTTGTTTTGTTTCACTGTGACACAAGAATTGTCTAGCAACCAGCCGTGGCTTGCGGATGCATGAGCGGGAATGGACAGCCGAAGTGAATTTCCCAGGTTGAATTCTCATGTGGTCAGGAAATACGTCGCTCTATTTAGGTAATTTTAAACAAAAATCGTTTCGTGAACATACCGACATCTGGATCCTTTGCAAGTTCTTCATAGCTTTCATACGCTTTCGTAGCTCCATGAAGTGTTGCAAACTCCTTTGCTCGTGATATATCTCGTGCGGCCACCGCAATAATTTCATGCTCACTTTTAGGTAGTGTTCCTAATGCTGTGCAGAAGTCATGAGAAATCTTTCCTGCACTTGCAATACCCCATCGAGTAGCCATCTAATTACAAAATAAAAGCAGCATTGATAAATGAAGATTTATATCTTTCCATAATCAACTTTTCTTTTCTATAACACGATTAACTAAAAATATTTTTTAAAGATTTCTTAATGAGTAATATAATTAAAATTATAATAATAGGACAGCTGTATGGAATGGAAATGTATAATATAATATATTGTAACGTTTATCGGTATTGCAATTTCGTACGCTTCTTATGAGAGTGCAAAATGGGATGCAGTTAAGTGCACGGAGCTGGCGTCTTTAAGAACTTTGGCGACGCAGGATTATATGATAAAATAAAATAACAAGTATTTATTGAATTATTGATGAAAGGTATAACAGTCTTTGAAATATGTCAATGATAATTGTCAAAAGTAAATGTCGATATTGTAGGAAAGGATGGTCAGATGTGCATCCTTCATTTGTGGTTGTCTATTCCTATATCACTCTGAGCTGCCGTATTGGAACAGAGGATGTGCCTGTCTCAGCAAGGTAGCGCTGGTGGCGCTTCGGATAACTTTCGGATAACATTACGTGCAAATTGGCTAATCACTACAAAGATAATAGATCAGAACCAAAATGGCGTCTACTAAAGTTTCTAAGGTAGATCGCTGTGCTCGCGTCAGAACTTTGACAAAGTTTCTCCACATACGGTGCTCGGCGGAATAGCATATACCAGTACGCTGGAGATTTCGACAAAATTCTTAATACTTGCTGATCGATGCAAAATAATGTAATGAATATGCACTATCCCATGATACAAATAGACGAGGCATACATAGGTTCTGCGCATTTGGACAATGTTGTTACTGGACCCTATTTGTAATGATCGATTAATCACTGGACCCTCTTCGTTCTGATTGGCTGACTTTACGTATGTTGTGTCGTCACGTTGGAACGTCGATTCCATTTTGAGGGGCCATCTTCTCACGAACCGAAACGTAAATAAATCCCCTTAAACTAAAACTGATGTCTCTTTGAACGTGATATCATTGATCCCTGCGCGATCTTGACCAAAATACGATCGCTAGTGGCTATACCTCATCTATTTGTATCATGCTCTATCCGAGAGGGTATAAATCGAGCGGAAATACTTTTTAACGAGTTTAATAATGTACGTTATCCTTTCGGACATAAGTCACGCTTACTCACTTTCTTAATACTTTGAATTTTAGAATATCTAAATTGATTATGGAGGCTCTATTTGATTATAAGAAATAATAGATTGACTAGCGAGAAGCGCTAGTCATCTATCGGAATTTATTGATATCATTATCAGCAGATTGACTGTCGAGAGAAGTTTTTCTTCACCTATCGGCTGGTGTTAACACTATCGAACTGTCCTTGTTGTTGTTTTCTTACTAGTGCACTCTCAGTACAGGAGTACTGAGAGATTAGCTAATCTGTATCGCTACAACATACAGGGTGTGCCATTTTAACTTATACGTTGTAATATCTTGAAAATGAGAAGATTTCGGAAAAATTGTTTCAGAAAACGATTGTCGGGCTCGAAGGGATCTATCTAGTCAGATACATGAGTTTTTGACCTGTAGCCTGTGTTGGGCCCTATGAGGCCCAAGTCCATTTTTCAAAATGAGAATCCCTATTTTTTATTGCAGATTCGTGTTCTATGACAAAAAATAAACAAGTTTTGGTCACCGTCTTGAATTCGCCATTCTGAGTTTTGAATTTTTTATTTCAAATTCGAAATCAAATTCAACAACCGTCTTATATCAAGTTTGATACAAATCCGACGAAATCCTGACTTCTGGCCGGTTGTTTTTAGATTCTATCCCACTGCGTATTGGCTAGATAGTTCATTGATCTTGTCTTAATTGGCAGGATTAACACCCTGTAGCTTCAATTTAGTCAGATTATCAAATCGCCAGTCCATATTACTATTATCACTAACAAAAAACCGGAATTTGTAACGTATTTCCAAATTCAATTTCGAGGGCCTTTTGCGTCTGTTGTGGAAGGTTTATCGAAAAATGATCAAGAACAAAACTTATTTACCTTTTTCCATAAAACATGAATCGGGAATAAAAAATAGGGGTTCTCATTTACAAAAATGGACTTAGGTCTCGCATGGCCCGACACAGACCCCAAGCCAAAAATTTAGGTATGGCACTAAATGGTGTCCTTCGAGCCCACCAACTTTTCTCTAAAACATTTTTTCCGAGAACTCTTTGTTTTCAAGACATTGCAGTGTCTAAGTTAAAACGGGACACCCTGTATACTCCAACAATATTATGTTATGTCGTATAAAGTCCACACACTTTCAACTATTTTTCGAATAGTTCTGATTGATATAATTTTTACCAGCTTGTTGAATTGAGAAGAAATGCGTAATCGTATTGTAGGATTCTCCTTTCAAAGTAGGAAAGATCCACAAGTTGCAATAACCTTTAATTGTACTTATAATCTCTGCTATGCTTCGCCACACTCACCGCCAGTGGTTTCCAATCTACTGGCTTCCCAGTGGTTCTCTTCTCCCGGGAGCGCCGAGACGCTGGCGATGCACAACAGGGAAGGGGAATACACTACACGTACTGTTTCAATTATCAAGCAATTTACCGTTAGAAGACAATTTGAGCGACTCAATTTGGAGAGCGTATGTACTATAAGAGTGCGCCAAATGAGACTCAATCTCTCTCTCTCTCTCTCTCTCTCTCTCTCTCTCTCTCTCTCTCTCTCTCTCTCTCTCCTCTCCCTCTCCCTCTCCCTCTCCCTCTCCCTCTCCCTCTCCCTCTCCCTCTCCCTCTCCCTCTCCCTCTCCCTCTCCCTCTCCCTCTCCCTCTCCCTCTCCCTCTCCCTCTCCCTCTCCCTCTCCCTCTCCCTCTCCCTCTCCCTCTCCCTCTCCCTCTCTCTCTCTCTCTCTCTCTCTCTCTCTCTCTCTCTCTCTCTCTCTCTCTCTCTCTCTCTCTCTCTCTCTCTCTCTCTCTCTCTCTCTCTCTCTCTCTCTCTCTCTCTCTCTCTCTCTCTCTCTCTGTGAGTACTGCATGTCACTGTCTTTCTGGCTCTATCTTCTGTGGAACACATTACTGCTTCTTTCTGCCTACGGGCTGCTTTGTTGCAGGAATAAGCTAGTTCATATGTTGCTTGTCATAAATCGCATATCGGTCTTTCTTCTGAATGGGTGGTTTGGCTGTGATTTATGTAAATGAGCAACTCTAATTCCTAACCTCACTTTCTCATGCGGTGTGGTTCTCTGCTGTCCACTGAATCGCGCATGCGCCCTCTTCTTCTGCTACCATATTTGCTACCTGTGAGTGACATCTGTGGTGATCCAAGTCCACCGAGTGCCTGCGAACTACTCACCATCCTATCACGCCAGTGACATCTACAGAGATCTAAGCCAACCATCTGGATATTGCCGATATTATCGTTTGGAGTGTCATCTATTATACGCTGGCTCATCGACCTTCACCTCCAGACTGTCCGTGGAACAACATCTGTAGTGATCTAAGGTTTATTATTCTCTTACTCTCTACCAAGCGTCGGCAGCGTACCAATACGTTGCTGTCGTTGATAAACTAGATTGCTACTGAGCTCACGACTCGTGAGAAATTACCGTCGACTTGTCATTTTATCGTCATTTATGCAGCGAACCTGTCATAAGTGTGTGAAATCTATCGCAGGCCAGTCTCTTTCTTGCTCTGTATGTGAGCGTTCTTTTCATCCGGGCTGTGCAAAAGCCCATTTACATTCTAAGTCTGCTAAGCCTTGTTGTAGAGACCGACTATTCAATATGCCCTTAACACCCAGGGAAGGGTCTGACTCGCGGTCCTTAAACCTGCCTTCGTCTGTGCATAATGTTGCTCCCACTACTTCATCTTCATCTCTATCGCCTACTACTAATGAATTACTTCAATCTCTGATTGCACAAATCAAACAATCAGATAGCAAGATGACTGCATTTATTGAAGCACAAATGCAAACAAATTGTGAGCTAAATGACAAATTAACTAATTTAAATAAGATCGCTGACACAGTTAGTCAAAATAGTCAGCGTATTTCTAAATTAGAAAACGACAACATTTCTCTGTTGCAAGAAATTCAAAGCTTAAAGGCTCAATTTTCTGAACCGCGTGAACAAGAGGGCAATGAGCTAATTTTATCCAGTATCCCAGCTAATATGTCGATCCCTCCCATTTCAATGGTAAACAATGTGTTTCATGCTTTAGGGGTTCCTGAGCTCACAAGTCACATACTAGCTGTTAGACCTACTGGCAGGAAATCTGTCTCTCAGGCTGCTCAATCAGCATCTCTTTCTGATTCTTCTCAGTCAACAAATTCTTATATAGTCACCCTTACTTCGGGTGCAGTTCGTGACGTAGTATTGACGAAAAAGCGATTAAAACGTGATCTAAAGCAAAGAGAGGCTTGCAACACTGATTCCGATCGTCTTATTTATGTAAATGAACTCCTTCCATCGTCCATATACAATTTACTTCGTCGTACCAAGGCTCTAGCTAAAGCAAAGCAGTTTAAATTTGTCTGGTGCAGAAATGGCACGATCTTAGTGAGGAAAGATAATGGTCACCAACCCCTCAAAATCTCAGTCGAGAGTGACCTTCAGAAGCTCGATTGACTAAAGGAGGCACATGTCAACGAACAACCGATCTTATTGGCATCAACCCCTGCTCAAACCATCTCAACTTCCTACATAAAGATTGCTCAATTTAATGCACACTCATTACTAGCACATTTTGAGCAGATCAAGTTATTACTCTCAGACAACTTATATCATATAATATCAATCTCTGAAACGTGGCTACACTCCCATATTCACGATGCATTGGTCCAAATTGAAAATTACTATATAATACGAAATGATCGTGAGGGTAAGCAAGGGGGAGGTGTAGCATGTTACATCCACAACTCACTGAAGGCGAATATTCTTCATATGTCCCCAAGTCTCTTCTGCAACTCGCCTGAATATATCATATTTGATGTCAGATCAGCCAATTCTGAGCCGTTGCTCTTTGCATCAGTGTATCGAAGGCCGGCGGGTCGTTTTCTGCATGAATTTATCGCTCGGTTCAACTGTCTGGCTCATCAGTATAAAAATATTGTGATCTCTGGAGACCTAAATTGTAATATTTTGAACAATAGCTCTGAAACCATGCATCTTAAAGATTTCATTTTCTCTTGTTCTTTACATCTGGTGGAGACCGGGCCATCTTTTCATACAGACACTTGTGACTCCTGGCTTGATGTTACAATCATAGACAGTGACGAGAAATTATTATCTTTCCGTAAATCTGATGTTCCATTTATAAATGGGCATGATCTTATCGTTATCAACTATGCTTATAACATTCACATTCCCAAAGATACAGTACTCAAGCGGCGCTGTATAAAAAATTTTGACCAAGAAAATTTTCTCATCACTCTACGTACACTGCTTCCGCAGCCGGTGCTCGACTATGATGACTTCACTATCCCTCAAGATACGTTTGATACGTTTGTTGCTTCTGTGGTGGGCACTCTATCCCGTGCATTCGATACGCTAGCCCCTCTTCGCTCCTTCTCTGTGTCAAAACCGGCTACACCGTGGTTGTCACTGGAATTGTTGAGTCGCATTAAAAAGAAAAATTCTCTTTATAAGCAAGCTAAACGAGCGAGCAGTATTTTGGGCTTTGCAATTTTTAGGTCATATAGAGACACTCTCACCGTTGATCTTCGAAACGCCAAAGATCGGTACTATTTCAGCAGACTTAAATCCATAACC
>OZ020576.1:13393606-13444223 GCA_963971525.1 Cephus spinipes
GAGAGAGAGCGAGAGAGAGAGAGAGCGAGAGAGAGAGAGAGAGAGCGAGAGAGAGAGAGAGAGCGAGAGAGAGAGAGAGAGAGCGAGAGAGAAGAGAGAGCGAGAGAGGAGAGAGAGAGAGCGAGAGAGAGAGAGAGAGCGAGAGAGAGAGAGAGAGAGCGAGAGAGAGAGAGAGAGGAGCGAGAGAGAGAGAGAGAGAAGCGAGAGAGAGAAGAGAGAGCGAGAGAGAGAGAGAGAGCGAGAGAGAGAGAGAGAGAGAGCGAGATAGAGAGAGAGAGAGCGAGAGAGAGAGAGAGAGAGCGAGAGAGAGAGAGAGCGAGAGGAGAGAGAGAGCGAGAGAGAGAGATGAGAGCGAGAGAGAGAGAGAGCGAAGAGAGAGAGAGCGAGAGAGAGAGAGAGAGCGAGAGAGAGAGAGAGAGCGAGAGAGAGAGAGAGCGAGAGAGAGAGAGAGAGAGAGAGAGAGAGAGCGAGAGAGCGAGAGAGAGAGAGAGAGCGAGAGCGAGAGCGAGGAGCGAGAGCGAGAGCGAGAGCGAGAGCGAGAGAGAGAGAGAGAGCGAGAGAGAGAGAGAGAGAGAGGAGAGAGAGAGCGAGAGCGAGAGAGAGGAGAGCGAGAGAGCGAGAGAGAGCGAGAGAGAGGCGATAGAGAGAGAGAGAGCTAGAGAGAGAGAGCGAGAGAGAGAGAGAGCGAGAGAGAGAGCGAGAGAGAGAGCGAGAGAGAGAGAGAGAGAGAGCGAGAGAGAGAGAGCGAGAGAGAGAGAGCGAGAGAGAGAGAGCGAGAGAGAGAGAGCGAGAGAGAGAGAGAGAGAGAGAGAGTGAGAGCAGAGAGAGAGAGAGAGAGAGAGACAGAGAGAGAATGAATGAATGAATGAATGAAGTTTATTCGATCCTGGATCGTGGATCCCTAAGAACCGTAGACATTACATGAATGATTTCATAGACAGTTACATGAGTGATTACTGATTAGCTACTAACTATAGATATAATATAATAATGGTTGAATAACTATAAGTATAATATAATAATAATTAATAATTAATAATTAACTACTGGCTTACGAACTATTTTAAGAGATCTAAGAAATCTAAGAAACTGCAGTTTTTTACAAATATTAGATATATGATTAGTCCAAGTCAAGGTGTTGTCCAGGGTGATGCCGAGGTAACGAAATGTGGAAACGTACTCGATCTGTTCGCCATAAAGTCGGAGTTCAGGGAGCAATGAATTGTCGAGAGCGTTTATATATCTAGCCGAACCAATGATCATTGCCTTAGTCTTACTTACATTTAGTCGCATTCTATTTGCCTGGCACCATTGTACAATTCTCTCTATATCTAGGTTTAGTAATTGTATCGTATCTGCCAATTCGTCCGGAGTGCATTTCGCGTATATGGCTAAGTCATCAGCATAGAAGATGTGCATGCAATGGCGTAACACTGATGGCAGATCATTGATAAATAGCGAGAAGAGTAGGGGACCAAGAACACTGCCCTGCGGTACACCAGCGTTACGCGGGAGCCAGTCAGATATGCCACTGCGAGTATCATGTACAGCTTGTTTCCTTTCATTTAGATATGAGTGACACCATTTAAGGGCCATCTCTGAGAAGCTAAGAGATTTTAGTTTGAGCACTAGTAGTTCGTGGTCGACTATGTCAAATGCTTTTGAGAAATCTAGGAAAACAGTTACCGTGACCATGCGATCATCGATTGCATGTCGAATATCATCGATGAGTCGCACCACAGCAGTCTGGGTCCCCATACCCTCACGAAAACCTGTCTGTCGCGGATCCAAAGAATTATTGGCTATAAGGAAACATGTAATTTGATTGAACACTATACGCTCCAATACTTTGGATAGCGAGCACAGTATGGATATTGGCCGATAATCTGAATATGTTTCTGGATGTCGTACTTTAGGTATTGCGGTTATAAGCGATCTTTTCCATAGGGTTGGAAACTCTCCTTTATCAAGTGACGTGTTAAAGAGCAGTAACAACAGGGGCATTAGCAAAGATTTAAAGGTCTTGTAAGCTTGAATTGGAATACTATCTGGTCCGCATGCGCCCGTTGTTACTCTCTTTAAAGCGTCACTTACACATTTGTTATTGACGTTCGAGAATGTAAACAAGCTAGTACTGTTGTCAACAGTCACGGCAGGAATAGTCGCATCAGTTGTGGGTGGTCCGTTGCGCGTTGATATTGAGGTAAAGTAATCATTAAAAGAGTTTAATGACAGTGCTGTTGGGAGGACCTGTTTTCTAGATTTTTTTGTAAGTCCCAGCTTATCTATTTCTCTCCAGAAGAGTCGCGTATCACCCGGTGCTTCGAGTCTAGATTGCAGATAGATAGATTTCGCAGTGCGCCATTTAGAATTTACCTCCCTACGCAGTTGTATGTATTGAGCATGTACATATGGCGTTTGCGATCGCTTAAATGCTCGGTAGCATGCATCCCTCCGTCGCATGAGGCCACGAATCTCGTCAGTTATCCATGGCGAAGGTGGGCGCTTCACCACAACTTCACGTAAGGGGACAGCTTTACTTATCATTGTATCCATTAGGCAATTCAGGAGGCCAAGTTGTTGGTCAATTGATGGCTGGTTGGAGAACAAGGATCCATCAAAGGATAAATAGACCTCAGTAGCAGCATTCATGTCTACCTGATCCCATGGGCGATAGCGTATAGTTCGTGGTTCACCCCAAGGCACGTGGTACTTTATAGATATATAGATGAGATCATGCCCAGAGAGGAAAGGTTGTGCTGATTGTCCCCAAGCATCCAAATAGGTAAGATCGCTTACTGCACAGACGTCTAGCCATGTATGGGAGTTTGCTGTATGGTGTGTTGGTTGCAATGGTACGATACTTAATCCTTGTGAAGTGAAGAATTCTTTAAGGTGAACTGAATCATATGTAGCAGAGAGTATATCGGCGTTAAAATCACCAACTACACACGCAAACGTATATTTAGATTGCAGTGCTATAAACGCCTCCTCAAATAGATTGAAGTAGCCAACCTTAGGCGGCCTGTACACTACTCCGATCAAAATTTTTGGGCGATTGGAACTCCATATTTCTGCCATCAGGAATTCAGGAACTCCATCTTGTTGGAGAGAGGAAGATGACGCTATGATTCGTCCATTTAGTTCCTCTTGGAGATAAAGAGCTACTCCACCACCATGTCGCCCTCTACGATCCACTCTGAGGATATTATAAGATGGTAGCCCTACTTGCTGATCGAGGATGTTGTCATTTAACCAAGTTTCCGTTACAGCAATTACATGGTATTGATTATGTCTAAAGAACTCTTGGAATTCGTCAATATGGGCTGGCAAGGATTGACCATTAAGGCAGCAGACGTTTATAAGCGGAGAGATCGTCCATGTTGACGATGGAGGGACAGAGTTCATTTTTCCAAAAAGTCACAGAGATAATTGCGATAAGTCAGTTGATGGAAGTACCTTGATAGACTTTGAGTTGGCATCTTTCCTCACATAGACAGCAGCATTGGCAATCCACACGAGCCTAGGTTTGATTTGAGGGAATTTCTTTAAAATACGGTCACGTAGTTGATAGAGTTGCAATGGCTGGCGCTTGTTGATATAAACTTTGTTATCAGGCAGAGATGCGTCAATGAAAGGCGCTCTAAGGTCAGGCTTAGATTTTTTCGCTGTGATAACTTCATCACATTTTTCTTTTGACGCGAGTTGCAGTAGGATATTCCGACCGACAGTTTGTGTTTGTGTACCAGCTATTAATTTCTTATGAGGCACATTCCGTTTAGCACCCATTCGCTCTACTTTAATAATTTCAAGCGGTGGGATCTCCAAAGCGCTGGTTAGTGCAGGTATAATTTCATTCTTCAGATCTTCATTAGTAAATTCAGAAATGCCTGATATCACCAGCTGATTTGCTACATCGTTACAGGCAACACGGAGTAAAAGAGCCTCATCAGCGCGTGATAACTCACCCGAGGGACCAGCGGCAAGTTTATTTTCAACTGTTTTTAATCTATCATCATGCGCAGAGGTACATTTGATCAAGTTATTTACATCTTCCTTAACAGTTGTAATCGTCTGTTTAACCTCCAGTATTACTTTCCTAAAGGTGGCATTGTCGGCTGCTAGTGAATCGAATTTTTGATGAAGGCTATTCACATGTGTAGCAAGAGAATCGAGTTTGCTGAGACGGTCATTGATCGATTTAAGGATGTTATGTTGATCATCACGTGGACATATTGGGCAATTCGATTTCATTGCGCATTGTGCTTCTTTCGAGGACAGCAGTTGAAGTTTCACTTTAACACAGCCATAATGAAAAGAGTGTTTACAAACAGCGCTGGTTGCTGCACCTTCATTGTCTCCAATAGCAGTGAAGCACAGGGCACATAGTTGTTTAGACATTTTTAGGATAGATCTTAGGTCAGCGCCACACAGAACAGGTAAATAACTAAGATTATTGTTAGTAAAGCAGGTTTGCTACTACCAAAACAGTCGACAGCCAATATAGACAATAAAAACAGTCCCTAAGCTTTGTCACTAGATAAGGTGATTTATTGCTTGTTTGTTTGTCACTCTGTATTTATCACAATTATCACAGTTTATGTTCGCGCTCTAACCTCCACGTAACTCAGTCTAGTAAAATTCAGAAATAGATAGGAATAGGCTTTAGCACAGTAATATCAAATTATTCTGTATGATGCACATGTATCCTCGGTGCAATATATCACACTCACTATATGTCAAAAGACGAGTTTAATGCGATTTTAGGCAATAGAAATTAGACTTAGAAACACATGTCATCTAACAGCAATCACACACAGAGAGAGAGTGAGAGAGAGAGAGCGAGCGTGAACGCGACAGACCGACCATCCATAGGGGAGCCAGCGGGCAAGAGAGGTGAGACAGAGTGCACCGAGAGGATCGGTAAGTGCAATCCAGATTATTAACTCTAGGGCAATGCAGTGCATCGGCAAGGGATACGGAGTATTTGCCGGTGCATCCTTGCATGAGAAGTAGGACCCGATAGCCCCGCGACGTGCCCTCGCCATAGAAGATGCGAGACGTGTTCCGAAGAGACAGACGACCTTCGCGGCTGCATTATTTGTAAAATTTTATAGAGTCGCGCTCGTATACATCATCCGACCGTACTCGTTTACCTAGTGCGAATAAATGGTAATTGTTGAAATTACATCTCACCGCATTATCAAATCGCTAGTCCATCTTACTATTTTCGTTAACAAAAATCCGGAATTTGTAACATATTTGGAAAATCAACTTCAAGGGGCTTTTGCGTCTCTTACAGACGGTTTATCGAGAAATGATGAAAAACAAAACTTGATTATTTTTTTTTCATACAACACGAATCCGAAATTAAAAATAAAGGTTTTCATTTAAAAAAATGGACTTGGGTCTCATAGGGCCCAGCGTAGGCTCCAGGACAAAAATCAGGTATCTCCCTTTTGGTCCGACAATCTTTTTGTCTAACATTTTTTCCGAAAACTTCTTATTTTCAAGATACTGCAGTGTCTAAATTAAAATGGAACACCTTGTAGAATGGAGTTTTCTTCCATTTTGACTAAAGAGGTAAACTAATTATATCCATTAATAATGTTTTTTACTGCGATAAAATATCTTTGAAACAAAAATTGATGACACTAAACTTAATTTAATTTTAATTTCTGTTATCATTTGCGACAGGAAAAAGTTGGACTTGTCCCGTTCTTCTTCCGAGGATGAGAAAATCATGAATCTGTTTCATCATCTGTAATCGTTTCTACATCTACCTTTTGACTTCGTTTTATTTTATTACTTCGTTCGATAAGTATCTGTAACTATAATTTCTGTTTTATGTTAAACACTTTCTTTGACGTACTATTTTCTTTTTGTGTGACTTTAATGTTAACTTATTACCATTAATTCATTTAACTTACCTTTTCTGTATTTGTATTCAGTAATAAAAGTTTGAAGATAACCCGTACCAGCGGTCGAAACGTCGCAATCAAACATTAATTGTTTCTACTTATTATGGCTGCGTATGATCGACAAGCTACGAACATAAAATTAATCAGAATGAGGTTTCATAACACCATTTCCAACCTAAAATCATTATTTTTGGAGATAACTGACAATTTGAGACTCAGACTGGCGTTAGCGCACTAGAATTTCTCCATCCCATAATCTTAATAATAGCTTTAATGTTCTTGTGTAGAATAAATAGGTTCAAACTGGTGTTAAATTTTCGACTCGAGGTATTCCGTACCTAAAATGGTAATGCCTTAACGTTGTCTACTAATACTGTTTTTCGAATACCATAATAGCAGAGTACACTAGAAATTGCATTAATTAACAACAGCAATTTTTCTTGCCAATCGTTGTTGCTTGAGTCGTCATCTTCGGGTTAAGAGTAAATTCCTTATTTCTTGTATTATTCGATTATTTTCAACTTTACACTGAAGGTGGCAATAATCACCAAACTTGAAGCAAATTTTATTTTCTACAATTTTGGTCATTACCATTTTTTTCCTAGGATCAACATTTTTCGATTTAGACCCGAAAATGTGGGGTGAAATTTAATTATTATATTATCTTGTTTATTGTTGACTCTTACGTATAAACGATGATAACCAAACTTCTAGAGAATTAATTTCCCTACAACTTCGGTCCTTAGTGTGTCTGAACACCACGTTTTTTCGACGTGAACTCATTCTGTTTGCTTGTGGATTCTCCGTACACAAAATGGTTCGCCATATTGATAGATCAGTATCGACCCTAGGAAAAAAAAGATGATTAAAATTGTAATTCGAAAATAATAAAACGTCAGCTTTTTATTGTAAGAATTCATGCAGTTGTTAAATAGTTCAAGAAACAATTTATTTACACCTCTTTTTCTCTTTACCGTAAACGCACGTCCGAAAACATCAACCCTAGGAAAAAAAAGGGTAAGGACCAAAGTTGTAGGGAATTTAATTTCCTACACATTTGTTCATTCGTAAAAGTCAACAATGAACGAAATAATGAAACAATTAAATTTCACCTCACCTTTTCGGGTCTAAGTCGAAAAATATCGACCCAAGGGAAAAAATGATAATGACCAAATTGTAGAAAATAAAATTTGCTTCAAGTTTGGTGGTTATTGCCACCTTCAGTGTAAAGTTAAAAATAAACGAGTAATTTAATAAATAAGGGATTCATTGTTAAATTCAAGATGGCCACTGCAGCAATAAGGGTGGATTTAGACTAACAATGACCCACTCCCCCCCAATGATTGATGAAGAAAGATTGCTGTTATTAATTAATGCAATTTCACCGATTTTTACGGTTTATCACGACTGGGCTATAAAAGTCCAATTGTGATATCCTTTTGGTAGATTTCTATTTTTCTACTCAACAATACAGCGAAACGACTGGAATTCTTCGTGTCGACTTTACACATACATTTGAAAAATCTATCTTCCGGCATCAATTTCTATTTATACACTGTCCTCTGAACATGATTACATTTCAGGTAATTTTTCAAATCTTAACTTCAAATTTATAGAGAATATCCTCAAAACTATAAAGTGTTAGAAAATAGTATATAAGTATACTTTTATATGTAAGTAAGTCTTTTGAAATAATCCTAAAATATTGTTTAAATTACGTAAAGTTTCTCCAAACATTAAAAGTATTACAAAAATGTACATAAAAGTATAATTGATACCCCGGCTGAAGTCGCGTTCCGTAATTTTTATACTTGCCAAAGCTCTTCGAACATTGCAGGTTACGTCATAACGGAGTGAAGGCCCTGCCATACACTGATGAGTTGGATTCACAACGTAATTTCGCATGTTTCATAGTACCCTTTTCCCCGATTACTGCTCGTCAACTTGTTCACGTACGTTTCTAAAGCAAACTGCTGAAATTACATGAAGTATTTCCTGATTTCTCGTAATCGCTGTTAATCGGTCCACTTTATTATCTTCCAAGCTCTATGGGAAGTTCAAAATCTTTTGTGCCGCTCCTGAAGTAAGCTGTCCTGAGATATTTTTCTTTAAAAGTATGGCGCTATGAATGCGATATGGCCTCGAGTCGTAAATGCGAAAATTTGTAGTTGATCGGTCTAATAGACATATTATATTGCATACATGCGTTTTTGAGCGATACTAGAATACCTATATAAAAGTGTATCGTTATTGTTATAATGTACATATATTATAATGCATTTATTTGTATGTCTGACTATGCGATTTTGGATTAGAAGATCTTTACTTTAGATTTGAGATGGATGACTTAAAAAATCCCTAATTATATATTTCAATAGAATTGAATACAATTTATTTTTGTCTGACATGTTTGGTCCACCATTTTTATGCCTGTAATTTTTATTTCATATTAGTCTTTCTAAAAATCTCTGCAGACATATACGCAGTTAAGGTAAATTTTTTGTATTAATAGTCATTATTAATTTTATACTACCTAATATATTATATATCCGAATCGAGTGATCCCAAACATACATATATGGCCTCATATCATATTTGTGCCAGGATATGACTGAAATACACTAAAGTATTTAAAAAAAACTGCTGAAGGTTACCTGCAAAATTGCTTTTTTGTAAATAAAAAATGGTTTCCACCAAATTCAATTTTACCATTATGATGTATATAAGATTTATTTATTTATATACATGCCACAAACAATAGGTTATTTATTACTACGAATTTGTTCAGAATCTATTAACGCAAAAAAAAAATAATATTGGATACAGGCGGTTGATTAAACTATAATATTCTAATTGTGAAAAAATGTAGCCTACAAAGCAGAACCTAGTTATCTCGTATTATGTCTCCTCGTGCACACAACAGAAGGTATAAAATTGTCAGGTCTTAAGCACTATTCAGAATTATTTTTTATAAAGATTAACTGCGTTAATACGTATCGTGCTATACTTACAATATATGTATTCCTATAAATGGCAAATTCGTCTTTTAAATATATAATGCAAAAGTTGTTGCCGTTTGAAAATCTATTCTTCTGGAATTACTTGTTGTTGATAGATGAGATACTATGTACTTTATCTATAAACCTTTTATATTTATTTTTGGAAAACAGAGGTATTTTCTATATTTGCATAACCTAATTTATATTACGTTTATAAAGTTTTGCAGTAAACGATGTATTTGTATTATGATTGACACAAGTAATTTTATTGCATTGATACCTTTAAATTATGTGTTGGTAAATGATAGTTCCTTGGAAAGTACAATTCTTCAAATTTTCAGTAGCACAATATGAACACAGTAAAAGTGTCGTAGAGATGGTAGAAGAACAGTAGGAGAAATACATAGTATAGGCTCTCATGCGCGCATGACTATAAGCTCTATGGCGTACGAACTACATAAATGCTCGCGTCGCTGGTCTAAGAGGTGGGGTCGTGTCAACTCGCTTACAGATAGAGGAATACCTTTACGTAAGGTATAGTTAGATAGGTTGAATCAATGATGTCGAGCTTGCGCCCTGTTCCGAATGATGGGGAGGCATGCGGCGTCCGGGATTCGCTCCCTCTACCACCTTCCTCATCCATCCTAGTCGCTCACACTACCAGAAAAGCTCCAACTCCTAAAACCATACCTAAAACGCCCGTCGCCATCGTAGACATAGTAAGAGTAATGCGCGCGCGCGTGCTGACGGTCTGGCAATCGTGCCGCTTCTATTATCTTCTTTCGATTCGTCTTGTGAAAACACCTCAGAGGAAGCCGCGTAAAATTTAGCGTTTAGTGCTGCCTGATCGTACGTTTACTATTCAGTGAAAGGCCGGATGTGTGAATTTTTCGGAAGAGAACAAGAGGGGGCCGAATAGGACGTGTAAGATAAGTAGGGTAACCAGGAAATGTAGAGTGAGTAGAACGAGTATCTTGAATTGAGTTAGTCCAAAGCAAGAAGATGGTTTAATGGGCTAGTGGCATGGAATGAAATATTTTGTTGACAGGTGTTTATGTGGCGTGTTGTAAGTGAATTCTACGATATTCTGGGAGAAAAGTAGTGCGTGAGCAGAGCTGCTTTTCTTGTGGCGCTCGTGTGTAACAGCATAATTCTTTATACGGTTATCGACAAATACTCGATATTTTCAGATAATACTTTTCAATAAAAGATTTAATGTAACTTCATAAAATTCTGATATAAGGCAGCCTAACTCTCCATTTATAATGTAACATAATGAAGATATATCACTTTTTATGAAGTTCAACGTTTTTTTACGTATCCTTACGCCTAGAGCACAGAAAGTTCTACAAACGTTGGTGAATCGTAATAAGAATTTTATTATTCTTTTAGAACTATTTATGTAAAATGAACCTGAATGTTTTTTATTATATAGAATAAGAATTTATCAATAAATTAATTTGAAACAAATTTCTCACAAATTATAATGAGGATATTGCATAAATTGCAACTTCGATTATAGTGATAGTGTGCAGTACGTACGATAATGTGAGGGTAAACATAGATATTTTACAAACAGTTCTATTCACTAATTTTGCTACGATAGCTAAATCTATTTCAAACTCATTTCTTTATCATAAATGGGCAACGACACTAATGATAATCATGTGGAGAAGTTAGGACCAGTATTTGCTGTATTGACGAAAGATTTGAAAAGAACCGAAGTTATCCATAGTGAAATTTATTGATAATCGTGTAGAGAGTTGCGCTGCAGATGTAGAGTCTGCAGCGTTAAGTACCAAGTCATGAGTATACGCTGACCGCACGAACAAATTCTCGACAACGCGACCTTCTTCTTACCGGCCGGCGCCTGCACTCTCCTCTTTTGTTACTTTCCGCCCTTACTGCTCTTCCTGATTTTTTCCTTCTATGATATTTGCTGATCTATTCATTAAAGATATTCCATCTATTCCTCAAAGATTTTTTTTCGGGTTTTTTCAACTAGTTTTTGTATAGGTTTTGTTTAAATTTATTTATGATCTATTCAATTATCTTGTGACATATTTAAGGCTGCATTTCGTAATTTTATCACCATTGAGGTCATTGATTTTTACTAATTGCATTGACTGATTCCTGTCATTGACTGAATTAATTCGATACAATTGATAGAAAATGATTAAACGCTATTGTGGTTAGGATATACAGGGTGTCTCATTTTAATCTTACACCTGATTTATTTCGTAAAATAGGGCTCCGATCGAAAAATGAGTCCTATGAAAGTTTTAGGGTTTCAAGGGGGACGTCTGAAAAAAAATAGTATTTCAATCGAAATTTCAAAATGGCGGCGTTAAGAAGGCTGACATGTTTTTTTTCAATGGAAACATAGGTTTTTTTCGTACCAAAAAAATTGTTAGATCGAAACTAACAACTTTTGTAGGAACTTTTTTTCGATAAAGTCCATATTTGTCACTTTTTTAGCGTCACCCAGGATGTACCACGAGGAGGTAGTCTTCAGCTTCCAGTGTGTGTGTGCGTGTGTGTGTGTGTGTGTGTGTGTGTGTGTGTGTGTGTGTGCGCGCGTGCGCCTGCGTGTGTGTGTGTGTGTGTGTGTGTGTGTGTGTGTGTGTGCGCACGCGTGCATGCAACACTCTCAAGGATAAGGTCTCAAGGATAAAGATAACAAAATTTTCACACTGACGCTTCGAACTGACTTTTGTGGATCACGCGTTTTGGATGGTACATTTGTAAAAGTTTACGGACGCAGGATAGCAGTTGCTTGCCGTGCTATCCCAAGAAATGTCCTCTTACAAACAGTCGATAGTTTTGAGAGGAGGGTCCAGGCATGCCTCAACATGAATGGTGGAATCTTTGAACATCTTTAAGAAGAGATCAAAGTTCAAGGATCACTTACAAGGAGGGTTTGGAGTCATAAAATACTGCGGAAGTGACGAGCCGCAGAGACCTGATCCTTGTAACTGTTGCATGCACGCACGCGCGCACGCACGCACGCACGCACGCACGCACGCACGCACACACACACACACACACACACACATACACACACACACACACACAACACTGGAAGCTGAAGACTACTTCCTCGTGGTACATCATGGGTGACGCTAAAAAAGTGAAAAATATGGACTTTATCGAAAAAAAAGTTCCTACAAAAGTTGTTAGTTTCGATCTAACAATTTTTTTGGTACGAAAAAAAACATGTCAGCCTCCTTAACGCCGCCATTTTGAAATTTCGATTGAAACACTATTTTTTTTCAGACGTCCCCCTTAAAACCCTAAAACTTTCATAGGACTCATTTTTCGATCGGAGCCCTATTTTATGAAATAAATCAGGTGTAAGATTAAAATGAGACACCCTGTATAATATAAACGTGGTGTATTAGTGTATTTTGTAGAATGAAGTTTACACGAATATAAAGCGACATACCTTCTTCATTTTTCGTATTTACGAGTTAATCATTAAATTTTATAGATTGTTTATCGAAGGAGCTATCTTACATTGTATTTGACATTCAAAACCAAATATGCAGTGAATTCATGATATCGAATTAAATAGAATTTATATTCTTATTTATATATCACTTTTAAATAGAGTATATAACGTTTACTTACAATAATTAATATTGACAATCGAAAATAAAATTTCTTTTTTTTCACCTCAGTAACAGTTAATTGTATATAAATTCTTCTATGTGAAGCTTCCTTTCTTAGTGAATTAAAAAATCAACGATCTGTAATTATACAATAACGAGGATCGAATTCTTTTATTTTCTCTAAATCGATTCCATTTTGACCTTCGATCTAGTAGTAATAATTTAATTACAACGAAAATTTCCTGGTGTATTGCAAACGTCGAGTTGTTAACTTCTTTATTTTTCGACAGCCTAATTTAATCATTTTTTGAAATACATTTAAGACCGTTAAACTTCCAATACAGTTTATAAAATCTTATAAAAGCATATAGTCCATTTATGCGTTAAATTATGCAGTGTTAACTTGTTGAAACGTAATGCAAAAGTAATATATAGTGTAAAAATAAATGTTTATCACACAGCACAACAGTGACTATTGACAAACAGTTATATAATACTAAGTGTTCAAGAAAATGTCTCGGTTAATCAACAAAATGTTATGTTTCGGAATTTTGTTTTTACTGGGAGCGGATGTCAGTTGGCAGCAAGAAGAGGACATACCGCACAACGAGTAAGTCAAATGCACTACTATATTATCATTATATTTTTACGTCCCACGCCTTACAGTTATTTAGTCAAGTAATCAAATGTTATTCATATAATCATTTAATATCATATAACCAAATCCATAAATAATACATAATTATATGACACATTAACGATATTAAATGTTGCATCATATTGTATTAATATTGAACAATGAAGATATAAATAAAAGTATAAGTTTGAACCTTCTTGGATAACATTCAAGGACATTCAAATTATAGCGTACGACTTGGTATATTGATTATTGGAAAATGGCTAGTTGTCAATCGATACGTTAATAATTTTGAAGAAGAAGATTCATATTGACTAATCACAAGTAGTTTTACGACTATAAAAAGGGAGTCAGAAGACACATTCTGGACGATGTAGATTTGGAAACTAAGAGAACAACATCAGAGTCATAGAATGTGTCGAACTCAGTACTAAAGTCGTACAATTGAAGATAAAATTAAAGTTCAGATTAGGGTCGTGAGTGAAGTTCATAACTTGTGTATGAAATACACCAAGAACTTCTCAAATGTATGCAAGATACCAGAATCAGAGTATTCACAAATGACGCGAAACCGTCCTAGATAGAACTAAAGCCGTTGTACAGGGCCTTGATCCATCCTTACTATTTCCGAGAGATAGAACTGAAGCCAAATATAGTGCTTCTACCTTAACCTATCTTATCATGCCAAATTATTAATATTGAATCAAAACTTCAATCAACATCTCACATATCAATAGAACTTGGACGGATTGATTATCCATCCCAGAAGATCTGATTCAGATTCATTCATATACCAAAGGAAATTCAAGCACAGACTTATACCTAAACGAAGTGATAGAAAAGTTCAATAATGCAAATTATTTAGACAGTTAAATAAACCGAAAACTCAAAAACAAACAAAACCAACAAGCCAGAAGGATCTAGACGCGACAAATTTATAATATATGGTATACATATAGGGTGTTTCTTAAGTCCCGGACAGGGAAACATACCGTTAGATCTGGCGTGAAAAGATAAAAATATTGGCGTCAACAAAAATCAAAAATTTTAATTAGTTTATTAATTATTAAAGATTAAAGTAAGCCAATCATAAGCGCGTGAAAACTGCTAACTCCTCCTCAGTCTTCGCCCATTGGGGACAGCCAATCATTTATTTCCCCACAAAAACAGTGACCAGTGGATACGTAAACGAATATAGTAACGTAAATAAACAAAAAAGTAACGCAAATAAACAAAAAATAATGCAAAATGTTTTTTGTGGGGAAATAAATGATTGGTTGTCCCCAGTGGGAGGAGACTGAGGAGGAGTTACCAGTTTTCACGCACTTATGATTGGCTTACTTTAATCTTTAATAATTAATAAACTAATTAGAAGAAGAAAATTTTTTATTTTTGTTGACGCCAATATTTTTATTTTTTCACGCTTAATCTAACGGTATGTCTCCTGTCCGGGGCTTAAGAAACACCCTGTCTATATATACAGGGTGTCCCAGAACTGGTTTTGGACCGGAAAGTGGGCGATGCCTGGAGGTGCCCTGAGTACCCTCCCGCAAACCGTTTGCCAAAATTCGCAATAGTTTTTAAATGAAAAGCTTTTAAGTGTGACCAATCAGAACGAAGGATTTCCGCGGATTATAGCAGCGTGGTAAGAAGTACACTCGCGGATGCCAAAGATAGCTGCTTTGCAATAGCTTCCCACAAATCCCGCGCTTAGCAGTTGTTTCATAGCCTGAGCGAGCGTCGTAGGATTCGTTGACAAATTACCACTATGGGCATGGGTGTGACCACGGTCGTACATACAGGTCTTGCAACTCGCCCAATTTTCAGCGGTGGGGGTAGACGTGGTTTTGAAGCACGAAACATTTTAAATTTTAGTCACAAGCGTCGCTGTGATCGAGCGACTTCATGTCTATCTCACTCTACAGTCGGCTGTGGGAGAGAGAAATAAGAACAGGTCGCTTGATCGCAACACCTCTTGTGGTCATGAAGCGAAATGAAAAATGCTTCAAAAAGAAGACTACCCCATCCAAGGGAGTTGCAAGACCTGTATGTACGACCGTGGGTGTGACTTAGGCTGACGCAGCAGCTACACGTGCAACGCGCGATCGGCAATTGTTTCGGGATACACATTCAGCCAAACGAAAACCGAAACAATTGCTAAGCGCGGAATTTGTGTAAAGCTATTGCAAACCAGCTATCTTTGGCATCCGCGAGTGTACTTCCCACCACGCTGCTAAAAACCGCGGAAATCCTTCGTTCTGATTGGTCGCACTTAAATGCTTCTCATTTAAAAACTATTGCAAATTTTGGCAAACGGTTTGCGGGAGTGTACTCAGGGCACCTACAGGCATCGCCCACTTTCCGGTCCAAAAGCAGTTCTGCGACACCCTGTGTATATAAATAAATATACAATAATAAAGTATAGTTTGGGGACAATTTCAATAATACAGCCGCTAGTTTGAGAACAATTGCATAGTTTCGGGTCGGACCTTAAAGTGCTATCAATATAACGTATGTTTTGAGGCCCATAAAGCGACTGTCACACCAAATTTATTTACTTATTTTTAATGCTACACATACGGAGTTGTGATGAGCTTAGAAAGTGTTTCGTTAGGTTAGGTTAGATTAGGTTAGCATTTCAATGCTGTGATGCGTGAGGGTTTTAGCTAAAAAAAAACGTTAGCTTGCTATTGTGAATGCCCCTTAATCGCCTGGGTCCTCAAACTATACTTGTTACATGATTATATATACAGGGTCCGCCAGAACTACCTGACCCGGTGGGTATGGCGGTGATCGGGAGGCTTCACTGATCACGAATATGGCCTTCTTTTTGTCCGGAAGGTCATAGTTTTTAAATGGGAGCAGGTCAAAGTTGACCAATCAGAGGGAGGCGTCAAGAGAAACGTAGGCGCCTGCGAACTCTGAGTTTCCTTCCCTCGCTTTTGTTTTTCTGTGGCTACGGGCAGGATGACGTCAGCCAAAGACATGCTTATGGGATGTCACTCGCTGAGAACGGAGGTTCTCAGTTGAAAACTCAAGCAATTAATGAAAACTGCAATATCCTATGATAATGCCACATGACTTACACAGATATCTCTGACGTCTTACGTATATTATCTTGATTTTGCTTTTCTGTTATTGATCTCCAGCGATTCGTGCTACATCCCGTTGACGACTTTTCATATGTATAAAGCATAATCCCTAAGAATTTATTATTCCCTGTACGATATAATACAGATCTTTTGTAGTAGGCAAATTCAAAATCTGTCACCTACAAGTATTACGCAACTTGGCGTGGCCGATAAAAGCGTTACACGTATCTATTATTTTCTCTCTTAGAGCCCATACTATGTCAGTGTTAAATACCTTCCATGCTTCTCTAGCTTGATTTTACAATTAATGTTATTATTGCAAGACTAAAGATATTTGCAATAAAGTTGCATATCGTACAGGGAATAATAAATTCTTAGGGAATATGCTTTATGCATATGAAAAGTCGTCAACGGGATGTAGCACGAATCGCTGGAGATCAATAAAAGAAAAGCGAAATCAAGATAATATACGTAAGACGTCACAGAGATATCTGTGTAAGTCATGTGGCATTATCATAAGACATTGCAGTTTTCATTAACTGCTTGAGTTTTCAACTGAGAACCTCCGTTCTCAACGAGTGACATCCCATAAGCATGTCTTTGGCTGACGTCATCCTGCCCGTAGCCACCGAAAAACAAAAGCGAGGGAAGAAAACTCAGAGTTCGCAGGCGCCTACGTTTCTCTTGACGCCTCCCTCTGATTGGTCAACTTTGACCTGCTCCCATTTAAAAACTATGACCTTCCGGACAAAAGGAAGGTCATTTTCGTGATCAGTGGTGCCTCCCGAACACCGCTATACCCCGTTGGTCAGGTAGTTCTGGGACACCCTGTATATAAATATCAGATTAACGAACAACATAATCCTATTCAACACCTACCGTGGAAATTGATCCTTATAGATTTTTCAAAACTACCAAAAGATTTATCTACTGGGGAATTACTTAAAAATAAAACATTTCCTGATCCTCAAAGAGATAATTTAAGAGATTATCATAATCTTAAATCATAAAACTTGATAGGCCTTGTATTAACACGTGGATGAGTTAATGTAGTAGCCTGAACCAACGGATCATCCCTTTTATTACAAATTCTATTTACATCATTTGATCTTCCAGATTCAGCGATCCTAACAACATATTTATTATTTATTGTTTTAATGTAATGAAAAATAATAAAGAATTATATTTTCTTGCGCAATTTGTTTTATTATGAAAATTGAGAATAATTTACAATTCAATAGATATTGAATTAAGACGGAGAATGGGAAATGGTAAATTTAGGTACGCTAATGAGAAAAAGGCAGACGTAGGTCAGCTAAGACAATTTTTAAAAATAATAACACGGTTTCTCTAGACAACATTTAACAAAAAACACGGCAGGATTACGATTTCTCCGGCGCCTTAATTTGACTTTTGTGTTGGGTAGTACTTCTGACGTGGAACAAAAAAGTGTCATGTCTTACAGCACTAATTCCTTTACTTTCCCAGATATTGAGTTTTTAAGACTATATTATAATTGACTAGATTCTGATTATACGACTTCCCGATTTCCATTCCTACGATTTTTCTTGAAATTTGGTATTTGACAGTTGTTAACAAAGCTGATCTTTAATCTCAATTAAAATTTTCATAATTCAAAATGACGGGTCTCAATGCTAAAAACTTACTAGATTTTTACAAAAGTCAGTATACGGGTGTGTTTAAGTTCGCTGATCACGAATTTGACTTCGCAATTTAATATAAATTTATATACATATACAGGGTTATTCAGTAGAAACGCACCAGCAGAAGTTGGCCGCAAGTGGCCGACACGGCAATGTGTCCTCTTCAAGAAATGACATGTGACTGTGACCGATTCCCATAAACGCAAACTGGCAGTTCGCATAGCAATAAGGTTTTCGAAATATTTCAGTAACCTAACTATTGAAATATTTCGAAAACCTTATTGCTATGCAAACTGTCAGTTTGCGCTTATGGGAATCGGTCACAGTCACATGTCATTATTTGAAGAGGCCATACTGCCGTGGCGAGCACTTGCGGCCAACTTCTACTGGTGCGCTTCCACTGACTAACCCTGTATAACGGCTGTTTTGAGGATTATAAAACCTTTTAAGAATGCACTTGGCAAGCGTAAAAAAAATAAAGAAGAAAGGATTAACACTTAATCAACCTAAAAATTTACAGCGAATTTGTTTACTGCACAATTCGCCAGTACTTGATTTGTCGACCACACAATTCATCGACTTCACAATTCTATCCTATCCTAACCAAACTTAACCTTTTCTAAGCCCATAGCAGCACTGTTCTGCGTGCGGTCGATTATATTTAACTAAACGCTCTTGTAAGTTTTGAAAACGTCGTGTCTCTTACATTTAAGCCTTAGGGAACTTTCTTCTATCTACACTTTCTCCTTCTAATACTCTATATATGTATGTGGAAAATCCGATCAAATTGAGACGCCGGAGAAATCGTGATCTCCCTAAAAACACTTATACTTAATAGAAAAATTTTAAACCATTCTCTAGTTCTGGATATTATATACATATGGTGTGATTTTATTCGTATGGATATTTGCAGATGATTCAAGGCATGAGTAAACGGATTTGTAATAAAATTAATTAGTATCTTTTGTTAGGCCTTAGCTAGTGAAACTGCTAGGGCGTAGATATATCTAATTGTGGGCTACCATTTAACGCTAGGCGTATGTGTTTCCTGTGGAATTGGGGAATGTAATGCCAACGAATGAGAGCGACGTGTAGGTATATAGATTGATTATTTATTATAGGAAAGGTAGTTTAACTTACAATGGTTGGTAGGTTTAAAAGGGTTGATGTTGCACTTCACTGAGTTCTTTCTGTGGCAATCCGACGTCTGCTGTTACACTCGCGATGGATTTAATAGAACGCTCACCGCGATGACTTCCCTGGCCCTCGGGTGGGAAGGCTTGGTCACAAGGATCCGAAGACACGTAGAATACTACCAGCGGAGGAACAAGCAAGACTCGATGATTTAGACGGTGACTCTTAGAGGAGTTCCGTCTGTTGCCAGGATTCACGAAAGACTGCCTATTGGCCCCGAATACTGTAGGTGCGTTAGCTCTAATTTTGGGGATAATGCACCGCAATATTGATGATCTTGCAAAAGGAGTCTTGCTTCATTCCTCGCGCTGGCATGTAGTGTGAGCGCGTGGCCTGCTACTCAGCGTTCTAGGAATTACATGAGGCAATCGAAAAGTTCGATGTGCCGAAAAGAATTTACCGATTGCATTTACTTGAGTAGATCCGCTTTGGAATGTAACACTTTCATATTGAAGACTGAACTAAATGTAAGGAAAAAGAAAGTATTAAGGGATATAAATAACTCGCATAATTTAAAATATTTGGAACAATTAGAGAACAATCAGAGAAAATTCGTTTTTCAAGATTTGCTCTACAAAGTAAGCAAATTAAAATAGTCGGTCAATATAGTATGGGTATATAGAAAGTACCAAAAATTCTTTACGAAAGGAATGTTAGATGCAAGAAGAGGCTGAACCGACCTAAATTTAGATCAATTGAACATTAAAATTATTCCACGAGTTTATAATTGCTACAATATTAGGATTAGCCTTCTTTTCTCCACTCAAAAAACGCTTCTGGTCTAGTAGAGAGAGTGGTCTGAAGTTGCCTGGAAATCCTGGATTCTTCAAAACTATAATAAGCAGATACATGTTTGTGCATATTTTTTTTTTCTTAACCCATTTTTCATACATTCGTAGTTTTGGAGAATTCAGGACTTCAAGAGAGTGCTGTAACTTGCATTTGAAGTTGGAGAGAGCTGGAATTTGGTGAAGACGTTCTGTGGACGAAATAAGCGGATACAAATCTTTCTTTTTCTCTGTTAAACCATTTTGCGATTTGGTCTTTCTTCCTGACTCGGGAATGCGCAAACTAACTCATGGAATACTTCGGGGTTGAATCCCTTGTACTTTGGAACATGAAATTACATGCAATCCTCGTAGACGAACTCTTTATATGCTACGGGACAACTAAACGGAATTTAATTTTCTGAAAAGGAAGAACGAAGAGCATCGATACGTTACTGTTGTAGGTTACCATACTTAAACGCCTTTTAAATACAAATAATTCATTGATTACTTCTATAAAATTTATTAGCAATCTTACTACTAACCACACAGAAGTATAAGTCGTTCGTCAGATGCGATTATTTTAGATAACCTAGTTCTTGATTTTTTGGTTATTCTCTATTTTTGTGGCGCACATTGAAACAGTCAAAATATTTCATCACCGGACGATATAACTAGATTTTGTCGCAAAAATTAGGAGGGAAGTTCTCGTTCGCGGCAATTTTCGCTTCCCTACTTGGGATGGGACATACGGTGTATAAGAAGCAGTAGTAACACCAAAAAATAGCAGAGTTATAGGAAATTTATAGGAAATATAATACGTAGACATGTAGTGACTTATGTACATGGTATTGTAATATGATTTCAATATTTTTTTGTTAGTAGAACCATAATGCATAATATAAATATCGGTATTTCTTTTTAAGGTGGGGAAGTCACAGCAATATTGCCCTTGGCGATCAGTTTTACACGAAAGTATTTTTATGGGGGATATCCCAAGTTTTTGTTCTTTAAGGGGGAATATACACCTGGCAGGGTTCAAAAAATCGATTTTTCAGTTTTTACATTTTCTTCAAGTTTAATATGTTAAGAATGTCTAGTGAAAAATTTAAGCAAAAATTGTAAAAAATGACAAAGTTATAGCCCAAATAGTACATGCATTCGTTTGACCGTTTATCCATCGACAAATTTTCAAACGCGTTTTTCTCAAAACTACATTTTTCAAATCGGTACCCAAAATATCTCGAAAACCACTGAACCGATTGACTTGAAATTTGTTGTGGTTATTTTATACATAATTATCTAGTCTTTATCATAGGATTTTTTTTCTCCGATTCTTAGTTTTTTTGTTTTTTGCAAAATACGAGCGAATTTTTGCACGAAAATAGCTACATTGAGTTCAAGCGTCCGCCATTTTGTCAAAAATCCATATTTTTAAAATCGGCTATGATAAAGACAGGATAATATTATCTATTTTAATATTCTCTTTGATTTTTTTGTTTTACATGATTTTTGACGAAACGACAGTGGGTACCGAAATGGCCGATTTTTTTACAGCACTCTCTACATGACATCAGTACTCCGTCAATTTTCAACATTTTTGAATAAAAAAAAAATAAAAACATTCTTGAAAGTGTATATTTTTAACTAGAATAAACCCCAACCCGATAGTTCCAATAGTTTCCCTGAAAAAAATTCGCGAAAATTACCTTTTTTTTCCGTTTCCAGGTGTATATTCCCCCTTAAGTTATATTAAAGAAATTTTAAGCATATGAAATCTATATTCGTTACAATCATACATCTTTTCAGATTTGCCCTTGGACCTTCATTATTTTCGAGAAAACTTAGGTTTACCGCGATCGGTGAAGCTGAAATAGATAAAGTAGGAGGTTTCGCGTTTTTTTCGGCACTTTTCGTCCGGATGAAACTACTGAGCATTATAATAATACTGAAAATAAACCGCCACTTTTCTATGAAAAATCTTTGAAAGATGTATACTCGGCTCAAACGATTCTGTTGCATAAAAACGTGGCTTCCCCCACTTAACACGCTCTTCAGTCCCTACATCATGTGCTGTGCATCGTAGATGTGATTCTGATATATTTGTAAATTGGATTTTATAAACGTATTGTGCAACTTATGATCTTTCAAAAACTATACAGTATTTCATTGCAACATTATGCCAGAATGTATAAATCGTTATGAAATTCAAGGCAACTATCGTTTTTAATCCAACGGAGAATAGTACTTTGCGATACAAGTGCGAGAAAGCGAACTTTATAGGCAGGCGGTGAAGTTGGTCGCACGAGCCGCACACGAGTAACACAACGGCACGAGCCGAAGGCGAGTGCTGTTTGTTTTACGAGTGCGGCGAGTTTGACAAACTTCACGAACTGCGTATAATGTTCGCTTTATTGTACCAGTATCGCATAATATTTTCTGTAACGAATGCATGAAAAACGCTACTTTTTGTGCCTCCAAAGTGACTGGAACATCTCTTCATTGAAGGAGGCAGCCATAAGAAGAGCCAGGAAGGCTTCCAAAGTGAATGCATTTCATGACAGTGCGCGAGAACAAAGTTTACTTTATCGCACTAGTGCGAGAAGAAAGCACTAGTGCGATAATGTAAAATTGGGCTGATTTGCGCATGCGCAGCATTTTTATCGTATCCATAGTTATAAAGCGCCACTTTCGCCACACTTCGGAGGCACGAAAAGTAGCGTTTTTCATGCATGAGTTACATAAATAATAATTCAAAATTCTTATTAAAATTTTCCCTGTAACTGTTGAAGAAAACTCATATTATGTTTGTAGTATTATGTAATTATTATAGGTTTAGATGTAGTGATATATTCGCGATAGTTTATGTAATATGAATTTTATTCGATACAGTTTTCCTGTGAGTAAAAAAATGAGATATAATATAGAAAATCTTATTAATAAATCCTTAATAACCTGTTTAATAACCGCTCCTATTCAATATTTTATTTAAACTATTTTGGATGGATTATTAAGAGTTTATTATTGAGATTTTCTATATTGCATCTGTTTTTTACTTGCCGTGCAATTAGTGCAGTTTTTATTTCTTTCCAACAATCACAGGAAATTTTCGGAACAGGAACAGTCGATAAAAACTATTTACTTCTTACCGTTACGTCCCAGTCTTACAAGGAAGGCATCTCAGGTGTCGTCCTTCGATTTCGTTGGTTTTGAAATATATTATTCTCCATAAAAATCTAAGAGACACGCCTTTTTTTTATCAGCGGTAAAACGGTTATATGTAGATGGTAAAACGAACACCCAAAGTTGGGTTCCTCGAGGGTGGTTTTCGCAGTTTCGCATATTTCCAGTCGAGATATTTAAATATAATCAATTGTAGAATAATCCTCGTGGCGAATAATGAAAAATGCACTTTGGCCGGTTCTGGGAGGGTGAATTCATAGAAATTTATAGAAGTTGAAAAGTGCGATATTTTTATAACAAAAAAACTATCGATTCGACTTTGATGAAACCAATTGCATTTGAAACTACTAAATAAAAAATACGAGATAGTGTTTTGCGTTTATCGAAAAAAACGTCGTTTAGGGGGTGAATCACCTCTCTGCCGATGCAACCAATTTCCCCTTAGAGCGGCACTATCTTGCTTCAATTTGCCTTTCCAATGATTAGAAAGCTCTTTTTATGTGTTAATTAAGAAGCTTAATCGTTCCAATACCGTTCGATTGTATTTTTAACAGAACCACCCCTTCGTTTCCTGACGCCATTTTGGTGGCATTTCTCGTATGCTCGCGAGGTCTTCACATCTACTGTATCCTAAGGGTTTTGGAGGTCGCTGAAATCGATTTTGGACTTTAAATTTTGAAATTTACAATGTCAGATACTGTCAAAGTGCAATTTTTTAATTGTTATTGCAGGGGGTAACTACCCTTAAATGCATTCTATTAAGGTTTTATGAAAGGACGTAATTTTTGCGAATTTCTTTTAATAAATTAATTCTTTTTAGTTATTTTGCTTACTTTAAAGTGAATTAAGAGTGAAAATACATATAAACAAAATATCACTAATACATAAGACGAAAGTTCATCCGCCTACTCATCACTGACAGATGCGGTCTTATTACTCACTGTGACAATAATTTTATGTAATGTTCATACATTTACAAATTATCGAACAAACAACTTGAAACTGCGTAGCAGAGTACGTACAAAAATGCGAACAATGCTGTATAAAAATAAGCGGTCGGAAAGTACTGAAGCTTCAGTATTTGTTGAAAGGAAAAAATTTTAAGTGTTTGAAAAGTATTAAAAATGCAGGTAAATCCTCTAAATGTTATCATCCTTTTGCTCGCCACATTTCAATCACTACAAATAAAAGGAACTCCCATAAATCATAAAGAAATTGAGTTAAAAGAGCATATTGAAACTATTTTGTTGAATGGAATGAACGAGTTCAGCGGCATCTAAATAGTTGAGCACTCTCTAGATTTTTAAGAACCATACAAAGATATCGAGTCAGAAATAGTAGAAGATGATATTCTACATACCTTACCTAACGATCCTGCATTGCCTACAAATCAGTGCACAGAAGAAAAAGAAAATTTATCTTCCGAGTAAAAATCAAGAGCTGCTGAGTATTGGAGAAATGGAAAGAAAAAAAAAATTAATATTAAAACCGTTCAACAGAAATTCAGAAAAGTGAAATTTGAAAAAAAGACAACTGTAACGCTGGACTCATACTTTTATAAAGATGGCAGTGAAAAAAAATCTAGGATTTGCGAAATCACGTTGGAACATTTTAAATCGTTTAAATCGTTTAAAATGTTTATGTCGATGCATCAACATCGGGAAAACTTACATCAGGTATAAATATAAAGATAGGATACATAATCCGAATATGGGACTAACAAGCGTTTTATTAATTGATTTGTGGAGTTGTCATGTCAGTGGACGCCACACCATCGAATAAAACTATCAATATGAAAATGATACCAATAGGGACTATAGGAAAAATTCAGCCTCTAGATGTTCTAATGTGCTAGGGTTTATTTTGATTCAGTGTCAACTTAAAAGCAGTTATCGCAATGGGGAGGGAGGGTAGTAAAAGAACGGGACACGGGGTATGAAGCAAAATAATATAAATAAGGAGATAAATGCCGATACACAAGAAAATAGAAAAGAAAAGGAACCAAAAGATAATAAAAAATATAACTCTCAAAACAAAATACGCAATAACAGGCTGGATACAAAATCAGCAGGTCAAAAATATAATTCGAAATAAAATACTCAAAACACGGGAGGAGTCCAGAAACACGCAATACAGAACTAATAATACGCAATAGGCTAACTAAATAAAAACAAAACAAAAACGCGCGGGGTTCACGCAGAACCACGCGGTGTCGCAACGGAACAGAAGACTTTAAACAAGTTGGTAGGAAGGGCGGTCGGAGAAGGGCGAATGCGCTAATTGGCAAGCGGACAGGAGGGACAGGAAGGCTTACCGGCAGTAGATATCTTTTTGAAAACAACAAATGGGCGCTAGCTACTATATCGATGTAGTACCGTGAAGTGACCTCGGAAGGTCTTCGAATATCAAGAAACTCGGTCGAGTCTCCCGCCAAGTACAAGCAACTGGCTGTACAGGGCACAGCTCCCACAGACTCTTTACTTGAGTCAACTCTTATACCTGTGTTTGGAACGAAATGTCTTATGAACCGCTATGCATGATAAAAAGTTATCGGTACATTCACTATAGGAACTGAGGGTTCTGAATCGATTGCCACCAAGATCAATACGATCGGTGTACGAAGTCAGAGTGTATTAAGATGGCGAGCGAGATGATCTTATTTGAGTTCCATCGTCGTCGTCGTCAGTAGTACAACAGGGCCGGTTCTGGACCAGGATTCCTGTAACCGAACTATACCGACACTCTAGAACCTTCGAAGGTGAGAGTCCGTGCTAAGTTGCCGTCGTGAGCTCTACGATTTCCGGAAGTGACGTCACCGAGACCCCTCGATTCTAAGAATTTTCGCTCGATTCCGGGAATTTTGCGTCATATTTCGGGAAGTTCGATTCTAGGAATTACATAAGATCGAGAACCTTCTAGAAGCTTCGACGGTTCGTGTCCGTGCTAAGTCGCTGAGAATCGCTCCCAGAGCCGACGGTCCTCTCGCGCGACGTTCTGATCGAGACCCTTGTCCCCCACCCCGGGGAGCCTTCTAGAAGCTTCGATGGACCCCTTCCTCCTTCCCGATTCGTGTAGATTTCAGAACGGCAGCCTTTAGCCGTTTTGTTCTTGAATGTTATCTCGCAGAATTGCGCATCGAGGATGCAGCAGTAGCAGCATCGATTCAAGGAAATTTGTCGGCTCTCGTCAGCCATTCGATTTCGAACGACAGCCCCCCGCCCCGAAGCTTTCGATGACTCCCCCGACCCCCATGCAGACTTCATGTGGCAGCCGAACACTGTTTCGACCTTGTTATTCAGAGTATCGAATTGCTCGCAGAATATAAGCGACCCTTTGTGCACTTCGGAAACTTTTTGATGTAGAGTTCGAGCTCAAAGTGCGCAATTCGGGTAGGTGAACCGATGAAAAACAATTCCAGGAAAACCTTGAAACCTTCGTATAAAAGGCCCTTCGATGATGCACAGCGATTATTGTTTGTTAAACCTTGAAGTGTATTATTGGTATTAACGAGATGGATTCTGCAAAGTGTAAAAAGTTGATCGAGATTATGGAAGAAGCATATAAAATTCTGAAGAAGGTACCATCGATTGCAGAAATTGAAAAATGGACAAAATTTAGAACTCAAAATATCAGACTTTTGAAGAAAATTTTGAGAAACGTTACTCTTACGATCGGGGAGAAAACTAAAATCTTGACAACCATTGGAATACTTAAATCGTTGAACGAAAAATTTAAACAGCACCTTCAAAAAAGAGGTAAAGGAACGGTGAGAGAGAGAAGAAGTGATAGAGTACGTTGGGATGACTTGGAATCAGCCTTCAGGGGGAGAATAAGGACTGGAGTGATTGCAAATTTGCGACACAAGGACTTGAAGCGTTTTCTGGAAGATTCAAGAAAACTGTTCGCTGTTAGAGTAAAAAATGCGCTCCGAAAAGATGGAAATTTGAAAGTAAACGTCGTCTTGTCCTGTAAATTCGAGACTATGAAAGGTGGTGAGATTGTAGAAGAACTGAAGTTCTTCAATACTAAGAATGAAGCTATTCTACCATTCACGGAGATCAATAAGTGATTTAATGTCAATGTACTGGGAAAATTATTAACTAAAATCGAAGACTTTCAAGAAAGGGAATCTGGCTGGTCATTGCTTGAAGTTATAAACTTGGCGGTGAACATCAACAAATATACTCCAATACACGGTGGCTTGTCTACCTTCATCGAACTACCGAAGGATGTGCAAAATAAAAAAGCCGTTGTAAATATTAGAAATAGTGATCCATATTGCTTTCTCTGGTCCGTTACGGCAGCTCTTTATCAAAAAAAAGTTCAGGTAGACAGGATCAGTTCGTATCCCCACTTCAGCTCAGTGCTAAGGTATGAAGGTTTAAATTTTCCCATTGGTTTAAAAGATATTCCAAGATTCGAAAAAACGAACGATTTGGCAATAAATGTTTACGGAATGGAGTGCGATAAGAATAAGGGTAATAATGAGATAGTACCAATTTATCTAACTCAAGAAAAATCGAATAAAAACGTAATTCATCTAGTTATGCTAGAAACGGAAATTTATTCGAATGGAGATGACATAGATTTCACAGATTGTAATGTTTATCATTTTGCTTGGATCCAAAATCTGTCTCGCTTATTGAGATCCCAAATTTCAAAGCATCATGGTTGTATCATACTGTGCGATAGATGCTTATGTCACTTCACAACAGAACTTCTTTCGAAAAACATAGACTCGACTGTATAAATATAAATAAATGCAGAGTCGAATTACCAAACGAAAAGGATAAAATTTTAAAATTCAAAAATTATAAATACAAAGAAGCTGTACCGTTTGTTATATACGCTGACATTGAGTGTATTTTAGAGTCAGTAACGAATGTTTCTAAATCGTCAAACAACGGTCTATCAGAAGCATGTTCCACACAGCATCGCGTACTATCTACAATGTAACTTTGACGACTCCATCTCCAAATTTAAAGCCAATCTTGGAAATAATTGTATAAATTGGTTTGTGAACGAATTAAAGGAGTTAGCTCAATTCGTAGAATTTTATCTTAAATGCAACGTATTTATGGAACCATTGAATTTCCAACAGAAAAATTAATTTTATTCTACACAGATTTATCACATTTGTGAAAACCCGTTCACATCTGAAGATATTAAGCATCGCGATCATTGTCACTTTACGGGTAAATATCGAGGTGCCGCGCTCAGAGTTGTAATTTAAATTATAAGAACTCGCATACCGTTCCTGTTGTGTTTCATAACTTATCTGGTTATGACTCACATTTCTTGATTAAAGCCTTATAGCCGTATTCATAGTCGTTCCTTGAGGAATAAGGATCCCTTGTTCCTCGTTTCGCGTTTCATAGACCTTCCTTTACAGAACAAGGAGCCTTATTGGCCTTCTTATTTCAAGGGAGGTCTCGAGCTTCCTTGAGGAAACCTGCTGCTCTGTGATTGGCTGTTTCGTTTGATATGCCTAGCGTCATAAGCGGCCCGAGTTAGCAACTAGCCCAGCTCAGGCAGCATAGATGTATCTTATCAGTTATTGAAATTGTCGGCTGGTTTTAATCATCAATTTTCTTTCCAGGTGTTGACCTTACGCAGTCTACGTAAAATTATGAAAAAAAGACAGTGCGTATTTCTTTTACGTTTCGACCCTCATTGGGGTCATCTTCAGAAAGGTTTTATTACTAGGTAAACATGTATGAACTGTTGAACAATCATTGGTTAGATTGTGTAAAAAATAGTAGGCCAAACCTAAAGCCATAGTTAATAGATCAGCTATAGCTCTTTTTAACTTTTGGCTAATCCTGCCTTTACATGTAACACACAAACTATTGTTGGTTTGGCCTACTATTTTTTACACAATCTAACCAATGATTGTTCAACAGTTCATACATGTTTACCTAGTAATAAAACCTTTCTGAAGATGATCCCAATGAGGGTCGAAACGTAAAAGAAATACGTAAAGTCAACACTTGGAAAGAAAATTTAAGGTGTATCTTGGCTTGGCTTATAGTATAGACTACGCGATCCTTATTTCAAACTATTTGAAAAAATGCCGCTCGAATAGACAAAGAGGGACTGAGGTGGCGGCTAGTCCTGCCACCATAGGCAATTGTATGTCCCTAAATATACCGTCCTTCTGGAAGGAAGAGCCGAGGTGTGACTGTGAAACATAGACGCCTTGGAGATTGAAGGAAGCCTTCATCAAGGCGTCCTTCATCCTTGAGACAAGGACGAACTAAGAATACGGCTGTTAGCAACATCCTTCGAGGGTTCAGTGTACTTATTGCCAGTAAACAAAGAACGATATACATCCTTTAGGAAAAGCGTTAAAGATACAATCGTAAATTTCAGAATTATCGATTCATTTAGGTTTATGCTAAGCAGTATTGATAAATTAGCCTCTTATCTGAAAAGTAGTGAAAAATTAATCATACGTAAGCATTGCAGCAGTGAAGAAGAGTTTAACTTATTAACGGGAAAAGGTGTTTTTCCTTATGATTATGTGGACAGTTGGACAACCCTCGATGATAAGCAATTATCGTCTAAAGAAAAATTTTATTCAGAATTAAATAATGAAGAAATTTCAGACTCAGATTATATACATGCATCTACAGTTTGGCAAACTTTTCACATAAACACATTAGGCGAACATTCTGATTTGTATTTGAAAACAGATGTTTTACTTTTGGCTGACATCTTTGAAAATTTGAGACGTAATTGCTCCTCTATATACAATCCCCCAAAAAACACTTACGTGTAAAAAACTACGCCAAGTACAGGTGTGCTGTGTATTCCTCTAATAAAAAGTATTGATATCAGATTATTGAGGCCAAGTACATAAGTCACTACATGTTTGCCTATTATATGATCTAGCACTGGCCCATCATTTTAATTGTATTTTCAAAATTTCCTATAACGTTTTCACTACTCTTTTACATTACTAATGTTTCTCGTAGTTGATTATGAATTAATGGTTATTTAATAATTAATAAAACGTTAGCTGATTCCTTATCGAGTACTACTTGGCGGATCCGTGCAATTCTTGATATAAATTTGCATTCATAATGCCAGTCATTCAACTCAAAACCAATGTCAACTTTCTATATATGTAGAGCTTATTAACGATAACTCGTTAATAATAATCACGGTAAAATCTTAATAACAAACATATAATTTTAGGATACTAGTAGTACGTTCAAAGTAAGTACTTTGAAATTTCTGGCACGGACCCGCCAAGTAGTACTCGATAAGGAATCAGCTAACGTTTTATTAATTATTAAATAACCATTAATTCATAATCAACTACGAGAAACAGTAGTAATGTAAAAGAGTAGTGAAAACGTTATAGCAAATTTTGAAAATACAATTAAAATGATGGGCCAGTGCTAGATCATATAATAGGCAAACATGTAGTGACTTATGTACTTGGCCTCAATAATCTGATATCAATACTTTTTATTAGAGGAATACACAGCACACCTGTACTTGGCGTAGTTTTTTACACGTAAGTGTTTTTTGGGGGATATTACAAGTTTTTGTTGTTCAACGGGACGTAGAAGCTCTAAGCACTGAAATCTATATTGTCACAGATGTAAAATGTAAATGCATTATGATGTTGCTAATCAGAAAAATATATTGCGGTGTCGAAAATGTTTAATAGCATATAAATTTAATTTGTAAGTCCCTTTTTCTAGAAATGCATAAAGACATACACTACCGGTCAAAAGATTAGGTTCACCTCGCTTTCTTTGTAACGCTCCCATGACTGCAGTTTGAGAAACATCACATTTAGAAGCAACTTTTCGCGTTGAATAACCTTCTTCGTGTAATGCCACAATGACTGCTCGTGTCTCTACACTCAGCTCTGCTCTTCAACCCATTTTTCTACGATTGACACATAAAATATGTAGTTTTCTTCACATTTCAATAATGAGATGATATTTGTCGAATTACGTCAATTTAAATATATATTTTTCTTTAACAGTAACGATTTTCAATATGAAAAATGTTCTACTTACCTGTTTATAAAGAAAAATATGAAAAACAATTGGAAATATAACTTTTGGAAAGAGCTCTCGCAGCACTAAGATGTTACGCGTAATATGCACTAGACGCATCGAGAGAATGCAACCTGTCATAACAAGTTTGTGCTCGATCTACGCGTCTCCTAAACGTGCCAAACTCCCTCCTACACTCTGACCAGTAGCGTGTATCGACTTGTTATGGGTAAGACGCACGTGCTTGATAAAATTCACTGAGTAGCCGACTTAATTGTGTAGAATTCAAAAATAAAGCAAGTGAACTTAAACTTTTGACCGGTAGTGTATACAAATTTTTAAAGAAAACGTAATCTTCAATGCATATAAGCGTCGTTAATGGTGTCCAGCTTGTTGAAGCCGTGTGGTAAACGTAAAAGAGGAGAGTGTACTGCATTATTTCAGGCCTTGTACCTCAGGCCGTGCGAACATCAAAGAGGATACTATAGTTTGAGCGAAGCGCCAAAGCTTGTTGCACACTTTTCTGGACTTCTACGTCCGACACCTAGATACAAGAAACTACGGAGCGGAACACCTGGACACCCCGGACTTCCACATCCGACACCTAGATACAGAAAACTACGGAGCGGAATACCTAGACACCCTGGACTTCCACATCCGACACCTAGATACAGAAAACTATGAAGCGGAATACCTGGACACCCTGGACTCCTGCATCCGACACCTAGATACAGAAAACTATGAAGCGGAATACCTGGACACCCTGGACTTCCACATCCGACACCTAGATACAGAAAACTATGGAGCGGAATACCTGGACACCCTGGACTTCCGCATCCGACACCTAGATACAGAAAACTATGGAGCGGAATACCTGGACACCCTGGACTTCCACATCCGACACCTAGATACAGAAAACTACGAAGCGGAATACCTGGAAACCTTGGACTTCCACATCCAACACCTGGGCACAGGAAACTACGGAGCGGAATACCTGGACACCCTGAACTTTCATATCCGACACCTAGATACAGAAAACTATGGAGCGGAATACCTGGACACCTTGGACTTCCGCATCCGACACCTAGATACAGAAAACTATGAAGCGGAATACCTGGACACCCTGGACTTCCGCATCCGACACCTAGATACAGAAAACTATGAAGCGGAATACCTGGACACCCTGGACTCCCGCATCCGACACCTAGATACAGAGAACTATGGAGCGGAATACCTGGACACCCTGGACTTCCGCATCGGACACCTAGATACAGACAACTATGAGGCGGAATACCTGGACACCCTGGACTTCCACATCCGACACCTAGATACAGAAAACTACGAAGCGGAATACCTGGAAACCTTGGACTTCCACATCCAACACCTGGGCACAGGAAACTACGGAGCGGAATACCTGGACACCCTGAACTTTCATATCCGACACCTAGATACAGAAAACTACGTAGCGGAATACCTGGACACCCTGGACTTCCACATCGGATACCTGGACACAGGAAACTACGGAGCGGAATACCTGGACACCCTAGACTTCCACGTCCGCCATTTAGATACAGAAAACTACAAAGCAGAACAGTTGGACAAACTGTTACGAGGAAAAACTGTTACGTTGGACAAAATAAAATACATACGCGGAACTATGCCGATGCACACATATACATACACCCATATACGCGCGCTGCACATGAATGCTATTAAAAACTGAATAATTCTATACTGTTGTGAAAGCAGCCTTATACTAACTGGAAATTCGGTATGAACGGTAGCTTCACGTATAAAGTGTATTTGATTGTGTTGTGTATTCGTAAATTACTAACACCATACAGAGTACAAATAGGTAAAGAAGGCACAGCAGTCAGCGCCATCTGTCGTGTAAAAAATACGATGGACGTGCGAAGACGACGACGACGACGACGACGACGACGACGATGACGACGACGACGGAACTGAAATAAAATCATCTCGCTCGCCATCTCAATACGCCCTGATCTCGTATACTAATCGTATTGAACGTGGGGGCAATCAATTCAGGACCCTCAATTCCTATAGTGAATGTATCAATAACTTTTTCTCATGTATAGCGGTTAATAAGATATTCCGTTCCAAACACAGGTATAAGAGTTGACTCAAGTAAAGAGTCTCGGCGAGCTGCGCCCTGTACAGCCGGTTGCCTGTACTTGGCGCGAGACTCGACCGAGTCTCTTGATCTAGATCCTTTTCATTATTATACTGCACCAGGCCTTGCTTTTGATGCTATGCTTAAGTGTACTGGCGTTGAACTTGAGTTGTTAACCGACGTAGAGATGTTACTATTTATTGAGAGAGGAATTCGAGGTGGCGTAGCACAATGCTCAAACAGATATGCCAAAGCGGACAACAGATTTATGGGCGCAGAGTTCGATCCAAGCAAAGATGAAACATATCTTATGTATTACGATGTAAATAACTTGTACAGTGCAGCTATGAGTCAGTTTTTGCCATTCGACTCCTTCGAGTGGGAGGAAAATTTTGGAAAACTACATATTTGCAACATTCCCGATGATTCTCTTACGGGCTATATACTCGAAGTTGATATGGAATATTCAATTGAACTTCAAGAACTCCATAGAGATTTACCACTATGTCCAGAGCAGTATATTCCTCCAGGATCTAACAAATCAAAATTGATGACAACACTCCTCCCAAAAGAAAGATACATAATTCATTATCATAATGTATACTGACACTGACAGTCTTCTTTATCATTTTACCGTTCCGAACATATATGATTATATCAAACGTGATCTAGATAAATTCGACACTTCAGACTATCCCCCAGATAATGATTACGGTATACCACTAACAAATAAAAAAATATTGGGTCTGATGAAGGATGAAAACAATGGGAAAATTATGACTAAATTTATAGGATTACGAGCAAAATTGTATTCATTCAGAGTGTTAGGAGAAGACAAAGATAAAAAGCGAGCTAAGGGAGTAAAAGGATCCACACTAAAGACAATCACTTTTAACGATTATAGGCAATGTCTTTCATACCACATAAATTTAGTTAAAACTCAAAATTTAATTCAGAGTAAACAACATAAAGTTTATACAGTGAAACAACAAAAAATAGCACTGAGCTAGAATGCCGACAAAAGGGTCATTCTTCCTGATACGACCGATACCCTACCGTAGGGTTATAAGATGTAAGATATATAATAAGAATGTACAAATGTACATCTCTCAAACAATGCGTTATATGTATCTTGGAAGGAAAGGCACTTCCTTTCACGGCTTCAAAATAACGTTAGCTCTCGATTATTCGATAATTCTAGCTACGTCTTACATTCCAACCCTTTGTCATGCCGGAGAATACATGGTAGGGAGAGATCTTTAAATTGATGCCGAACGGAACTGCAGCTCAGTAGCAGTCAAAAAATGGCATTGAACGAGTACGTTATGATACTCCCAAACATTGTTGTACCCATAGAGTGGGTACAAAATAACTTAGAAGAGCGAACACAACGAACAATTATCGCAACTCTTGAAGTGTATAACATAGTTACTCAAATTTTAAATTATAATTACAATTGTCTTATAAATATAAATTCAGTTGACGCAATTCTACGAAAAGAGGGTGCTGTAATATGGTTTAGAAAATTATGAGGTATGTATCATTTATTTTTCTTGACTATATCACTTTTAATGATTTTTTAATCAACTGTACAATTCATTGTAATAGCAACTATAACAACCACAGCAGCTACAGCAGCGGTAGCATCAACGATGGCATCAATTACAATTTGCAACTATGATAGCCACAACAGCTACAACAGCGGTAGCATTAACGCTGATATCAACGACAGCAGTTAGTGCAGTGTAGTGCAGTGTAGATAAATAAATAACAAGATATATTGAATATTTCAAACATTATTTATTTTCAAAAATCTTACAAATCCGTCTTACTGATCCAACTATTGTGCGAATCATCAAACCCTAACCATTTCAGAATTAGCTTGTTTCCACGTTTCCTCAGTACCTTCTCCATAAGATATATGTCGGGATACTTGATGCTAGTAAGTTCATGTTCGTAGAAGCCACCTTCACTGGGATGATCCTGATAGTCCTTGAGATTGTACGTCACCGGATCGGTATTCTTCACTCGACTTACGGTGAAAATTTCGGTTGTCCAATTGGGTGTGTAGCCCTTCTCGAAGACGTGTTTAAATTTGCTGATTCGTACTCTGTCGCCGACTTTAAACTTTAATCGTTTAATTGTGGACTTGACTTTGAATTTCTTGTACACCCGTTGCAGTAATTCCTTCTCGTTACGAGCAGTCACATCCGCCGGTTTCATACCAATGGTGCGATGCTTACTGTTATTGTAAGAGGATACCCAGTCCGATAAGATATCCAGCCACCGGTGATTGCCCTGTAGGCTAATCTGCATCCACAACATACTTTTCAGCGTGCGATTAAAGCGCTCGCAGATCGATGCCTTCAAATTACTGAATGTCGAGTACAGGGTAATACCGTGTTTTTGCATAAGATCCTTGAATTCGGAATTGTAAAACTCTCGGCCTTGGTCAACATGCAATTTCTTTGGGATCGACCCTTCACCAGTCATAGCTGCTGTCAAGTCTTTAGCGTTCTTGCTCTTCGTAGGCACGGCCCAAGCAAACTTTAAAACTATGTCTATGACGGTGAGCAGATACTTGTATCCATCGTTCTCTCTGGCGTACGCTGACATATCAACGAGATCCGCTTGCCAAGTCACATCCAGCCCACGAACGTCAACGTGTCGGCGCTGGTAATTTCTCCTTGCAGGTCTATGCAGCTCCTTCACCACCGCTAATTCTTTCACGTCCATTCTCCAGCGCACTCAGTCTGGCGTCCAGCTGAGAAATGATCAGAGAGTTGCGAATAACCAGTTCTTCTCTTGGCTCGATATCACCTTGCAGACGTTTCAACGCATCCTTCGTCGTAGAATCGAGAGATTGAATCATTAAGTTGTTGTTATCGATATCATGGCGCATTCCGGCAGTCACTTGAAAAACGGTATTCAGCTCCTGCTTCACTACAGTTTTCATCAGATTCAAGGTCACAGCATCGTTTTGTTCCTCGGGATTCGCGACGTTGCACAGCCGCTTGTTATCAATGACGTAGTGTCCAGCAGCAGTGAATTTGAATCCAGCGCCAGGGAGACCACGGCTACTCGTAACCGCGGTCCTGCTACTCAACCGACGTCCAAACACGTCGACGCTCATATTCAAAGTGACGAGCGTGATCGTTTCATCGAATTAATAAATGATACCCGCCTCGCGCAATTCTTCGATAATCGATACGATTTCGTTCGAGTGACTGGGGTTACCAGCTTCCCGAGACGCAAGGAGCAGGCGAAGCCGATCTACCAGTTCGTTGGAATCGTCCCAGTACACGTAATCCGTTCTTTCGTCCTTGGCAGCGATCATGTACCGCGGTACTATACCTTTACTCGTTACAGAGGGCTGTTCAATCAGTTTTGCAATAACGTTATTAAATTTGAAACTCTTGCTCTTACGAATTTCACCATCAGGTTTCTAGTACTTTCTATGTACATTCGTCGTTAAAATAATGTTTTTGTAATTGTCCAAGTCATCTTGGGTTATACTAGTCTCGTCAGGTACCTCCCTGAACAAGAGTTCGATCTTACCCGCAGTTTTGAAGTAAGTCGTATCGCCTACATGGATTCGATCACCCTCAAAGCTGATAGGCGAATCGCCTATCATCAGTTTGTTCTTGGCGAGTTTACGCACACCATAGGCGGTATCCAATTGTTTATTCTCCCTCGATAGCAGCATATCGAGATACCGCTGCATAGGATTGTTCTGATCAACGGGTACGTCCGCGTCATCGTTATCTCCTTCTTCCTCAACATGTTTACCTTCTTTTTCTTCATCTTCATCTTCTACTTGTTCATCATCGACTCCCTCGAAAGAATCATTCTTTAGTGACTTGAAGGATTCATCTGCCGATCTGAACGTATCATCCGCTTCTACGTCTTGCTTTACTTCATCCTTAATCTCGTCTTTGATAAGATTACGCTCCGGCTGAGATGCAGTCACTAGTTTCTGCAGTGGAGTCACTACCGGTTTCAAAACCTCACTCATCGTGTGTTCGACGTTCTTTCTGCCCAATTTTAGCATTATATGCTTTTTGCGAATCGCATCGCTGGCTTTAGCGATTTGGCGTAAAACGTCTTTTTGCTCCTGAAGTTTTCTGCGTTGCATGTTGACGTTGCTGAATCCAAAACGCTACTGCATTCACTCTTTTCAATAATCACTCATTTATGTGCACGAAGCAATCGAATCCTTTTCTGTATCTACCGCCGTCGAGGTCGCTGTCCTTGTCGATCACGAGAAAGCCATACTTATCACCGTTCCAACATATCGAACACAGGTCTTTAAACTGTGCGCAAGTCATATAAGGGTTTGCATGGTCATCGTACACGTGCTTGAGATTCATTTCATCCTACTTAAAGAGCACCAGCAGATTAGCATTATCCCGTACCAGATGTTTGGGAATGCGAGCGTACGTCTGACAGAGATAGAAACAGTCAACATCCCTGTGCCGCCCCATGCTGAAGAAGGCTCGCATGTTATCTTGCTTCTCGCAAGCTATGTCGTCGTAAATAATTATCGAGTTTCGACGTGCCTCGTTCGGTGGCAGCACTTGTTCGTGTTCCGTAAAGGGAAAGTCCGCGATGCCGTCCACGGATGCGAGTAAACGTTCTAAAATCTTGTACTTTGGCTGATCAAGCGATTTTGAGTATATGTAGACGTTTTCGAATCTTAATCCATTGGGGTGTGTTATTAGAGCGAGCAATGCATTTGTCTTGCCGCAGTTCGACGGTCCGCAAAACACGGCGCGTATACTGGTCGGAAGTAATTCACCATGACGTTTCCTCCTCTTTCTCTTCTTAACTCGCGTTAATTCGTCGAAGTTCGGTGCAGATAACTTGATAGACTGTGTCTCAAACCTCATCTTGATCCTGACTAATGCGAAAACTATAAATAACAGGTTTATAAAGATCATCGTTCAGTCGGAACTATTTCACGATAGGGTGAGGACAAGATTATGAATGTTAAACGTAAATACATGGGAAGAAAGAAGCGCCATAGTGGCAAGGGTTTAGTCAACAAAATCATCAACAGTCTACCAGTTGAATTACATATACCTGGCTATTAATACTGTGGACCCGGTACAAAACTAGCGAAAAGACTCGCACGAGGTGATTTGGGTATCAATCCCCTCGACGCAGCTTGCAAAGAGCACGATATTGCGTACTCGAAGAATCGGGAAAACCTAGAACATAACGGGGCGGCTGACAGGATACTTGCCGACAAAGCTTGGAAACGTGTCTTCGCGAAGGACGCGAGCATCGGTGAGAAGACAGCTGCCTGGTCTGTAGCGAACATAATGAATGCTAAATCAAAACTCGGTATGGGTATCACGAAAAAGAAGAAGAAGATAAGGCTGAGAAAAGTTATCGAATCAGCCAAACGATCGATGACACAAAGCAACAATGCACAGGAAGTAATTCAGTCTGCTCTTGAGGGTGCGCAAACTGTCAAGCAGGCTGGTGGAAAGAAGAATGTACGTGCACCACATGTTTTACCCATATCATAAAAAATTTGAGGTTTCCTGCCGTTTATCTTTCCTATGTTTGCGGGTCTGAGTGCTGCTGGAGCGTTAGCAGAAGGTGCAGCAGGTATAGCCAAAGCCGTGAACGATGCCAAGGCAACCAAAGAACAATTGAAGGAAAGCCAGCCACATAACAAAACGATGGAATCCATCGCGCTCGGCAAAGGACTGTACTTGAAACCCTACAAGAAGGGACTGGGCATTCATCTAAAGCCAAAAAACTTGAAGTGAAACTACCACGTCGAGCGTTAACCGATGCAGATCTACTCAAGTACGCCAGGCTCATGAATATTCCACATTTTCGTGGAATTTTTATGCGGAATGCTATGCCAAAAGGTGGATCGTACAAATACGAATCGGCAATCGTCAATCTCGACGATGAGGATGGTTCCGGAACACACTGGGTCGCTTACATGAAGAAAAAAGACTCAGTAATTTATTTCGACAGTTTCGGTTATCTTCGCCCCCCCCCCCCCCCCCCCCAGATCTCATCAGGTATCTCGACGTTCGTAGTGCAAAATATTATTATGAACGGTATCAGAACTATGATACTTTCGAACGCGGTCACTTGTGTTACAAGTTCTTATGTGGACAATTAAATCGAAAGAATAAGTATCGTTTATATAAACATGCTGCATAATTTCATATCCTCAGTCAAACGTTTGCAAGTATGGAAGATTCATTCACGTTAACTTTATCAGGCAATTCTTCTATACTCGAAACCCAGTACTTTCCCCCAATCGAGCTTTCTCGAGATAAAAATCATGCTCTGGGGCTTATCGAATTACTAACCTTTAATTCGATTCCTAACGTGGACACTGGTCACAACAAGTTCTACGTGGTGGATAAAGTTATTATTATACTCATTGGTAGCTATGAGATAGAGGATATCGAAAACTATGTACAGAGTGCGTTGATAGATAAAAGAATCTTAATTCGTATTAAGCCCAACAATAATACCCTGTGCAACGAAATTAAGTGTAACCGTGACATCAATTTTCAACCTGATGATTCGATTGGTCGCTTGTTGGGTTTGACTCAATGTGTTTTGGAAGCTAATAAATTACATACATTCGATGTACCTGTAGCCATTCTCAAGGTGAACGTCTTGCGAGTCAAATGCAGCATTACTACGGGTGCTTACATAAATGAACGTGAGGTACATACCATCCACGAATTCTTTCCGGTTGTACCACCAGGATATAAGATTATAGAGGTGCCATCGCACGTCATTTATCTTCCAGTAACGACCAAGGCAATAGATCACTTATAGCTTCGAATAGTCGATCCGGACGGAAACTTGGTGAATTTTCAAGGATAAGTCATAACGATAAGACTACACGTGAAATCCATGTGATAATGGGGATTGTGTATAACCGAAAGATTGGTAGTGGTTATAATAGCGGCTATAATAATGAACCGATATGTCTAAAAGGAATCAGTCATCGCCCGCGCTGCAAAGCGTTAACATTTCAAAACGTGTTATTTCTGAGAAATCTGGGACTCAAGGTCACACCAGTCGGAAGAGGAAACTAAAACGTTCATTCTGCTGCTCCATTATTTTTATCCACTGCTTACCATGGAGGAAGAAACTTTAAATATTCGGACACTAATCACCTTCGATGAGTCTATAGCGCACTGCGAAATGCATGCACACCAGCCGTACGCATCGTCAACGTTCAACAACAGTGATGAAATACGAATCTCCGTGCAACATCAAGACTTGTTTTTACTATCTAGTAGAAGTTCGCTGCATGTATATGGAAAGCTCGTCAAGGAAGATGGTTCTACGGCGGCTACAAACGCAACCTTGATTAATAACGGCATTTTTCATCTTTTCGATGAGATTCGCTATGAAATGAATGATATAGAGATCGATCGAAATAAGAACGTTGGTCTCGTGAGTCTAATGAAGGGTTACCTTTCCCTGACTCCTGGTCAACGCTCGTTGATGGATAACGCTGGTTGGATGCAGAGAGAAATTGACCGATGCAGCTGGTTACTTTGAAGTATCGATACCGCTGAGTATGATACTAGGCTTTGCTGAAGATTATCGCAAGATCGTCGTAAACGCTAAGCACGAGTTGATTCTAACGAGGGCAAAGAGCGATGTCAATGCCATAGTGCAAACTGCGGCGGAAGAATGCAAAGTCGTAATTCATAAATTGGAATGGCTGATACCGTACGTAAAGGTTTCCCATCGTCGAAAGATGGAACTGCTGAAATTAATCGAGAATGATGCACCCATCCCTATGAGCTTCCGCACCTGGGAACTGTACGAGTATCCTGTACTCCCTACCACATCCAAACACGTGTGGACCGTCAAGACGCCGACTCAACTTGAAAAACCTCGATACGTCATATTGGGATTCCAAAATGGCAAAAAGAATAATAACAATAAGAATACCAGTCACTTTGGCCATTGCAATGTCAAAGACGTTAAACTCTTCTTGAATTCGCAATGCTACCCCTATGGAAATTTAAACCTTGACATTGATCGAAATCAGTTTGCTCTGCTGTACGAGATGTATGTAAACTTTCATGCTACTTATTACGGCAAAGAGCCTGAGCCCATACTGATGAAAAATGATTTCCTCGTTTATGGTTCACTAATTGTCATCGATTGCTCCAAGCAAAATTAGTCGCTCAAATTTGGACCAGTCGACGTTCATCTCGAATTTGAGGCTGACCAACATTTCCCCACCGACACATCAGCGTTCTGTTTAATTCTGCATGATCGAATAGTAGAATATAATCCAATTAGTGGTGGTGTGAGAAAATTAGTATAAAAACCCTACGATCATCTCTATGCAAGCAGTCTACCACAATGGAGTTCATCGTGAACGTACAAGGTTTCAAGAAACCGTCGGACGAGTTTGTCTTGAAGAAGCTGTCTGTGATTGGAGTGGGTAGCGATTTCTCCGAGCCTGTGACGTTTCTGTTTCAACCACCGTGTTCATGGAGCTCTCTTCCGGTGAAATACAAGTGCATGAATTTGTGGTTACAACGCAACTTTCATGGTATCTCTTGGTACTTCGGCGATACATCTTACAACCAAGCCAGAAATATTCTTCGAGTCATTTTACGAGATGCAACCAGAATTTATGTAAAAGGATTGGAAAAGAAAAATTGGTTGGAAAATTTGATGGGGCAATCGTTAAACGTCATGAACTTGGGAGATCTGGGCTGCCCTTCGCTGCAAAAATTGAGAAAAAGTTCACTTACCTTATGTACGCATCACTATGCCCCACATTTCAATTGTGCGATGGAAAATGTTAAATCGCTAAGGACTTGGATGATGGAATGTATATTTGTTGATTAAGAATAAAGTGTGTGTGAAAGAAATAAGCGGCTGTATTCTTTTTGTCACTTGCGTGGCAATTTATTTATTTAAATCATAAGTATGAACGTTTACAAATATCGAAATTCGATGAGGTTGAACTTCCCACCGAGGTAACGCATACAAAGCTGATTCTGAGCGGTATCCAAAACCATCCGTTGAAAGAAATCCTCATTGTCCGTTAGAACCTTCGAGATCCTTGCTGACAGGAATACTGAGAAGCGGTTTTCCACGTCAACGATGTGTCTTGCTCCAAATTTGGTTTGAATTTTCCTCATGCTGGTAATCTTGTATTCTTTTTTAACTTCCAGTTCTGATAACTTTTTCGTTGGCAGGAAACGCTTCAGAGGTGCCACTTTGTTAATGTTTGAGAAGTCCATTTACGCACAGGTTGGATTAAATTTTCTTCTCAAATCTATTCTTACTTTCAGTTTATATCCTTTGAAATCCACAGCTTCCACGTGCGAGGTCAATGTATCATGGATGAGATTGAGGTGGGGTTGCAATAGAAGAATCTAGAATGTACTCAATTACGTCTGATGTAAAATTTCTTAAATCTGCTGTAAAATACTGATACCTGACGTAATATTTATGAAATCTGATGTAATAGTTCTGAAATCTGACATAAAATTTCTTAAATCTGCCGTAAAACGACTGAAACTTCACGTAAAACCAGAGCCCCCCTCCGATGACGTCAACCTGAGGGGGTCAACGACGTCGACTCGTGCGCGCGCACCCTCTTTCTCTCCATCTCACTCACTCACTCGCGAAGGGTGCCGGTCAGCAGGAATATTCAAATTTCCGGAGGTGTCGGTAAGCAGAAATCTTTCATACGGGGCTGAAACGGTCTAACTTACCATCCAGAGGGGGCGCCAACATCGTTAACCTACGGGGCCCCACGTCCCTAACTTAGCATGGATGAGAACCCACAGGTCGGTAATATGTCGGTGCAGGAATCTTGGTCCAGAACTCTCCTTGTATAACTACTCCCGACGACATCCAGATCGGCGGAACCGGCGGGCACATCCTGGTCGGTGTAAGCGTCGTGCAGATCCCTTCAAAGTTGTCCCTTCCTCAATATTTTGAGAAATGCAGCAGCCACGTGCAAACGCAATCACAAAAAGTCTCTATTGCCAGAAGGATGGCGTCCTGTCCTCATACCCTTACGTCGTTGTGGGGAGACTCGAGAGTTGAGATTGATTATAGCGTAACAGAGAGCAAAAGATAAGACAGTATAACGAAACGAAATCGGAAATGTTGAAGGACGATAATAGACGTTCACAAACGGAAACGTTAAGAATAATATTTTAGGCAGAACCTCGTTAGTGGATCGTCGTGAGGAGTTTAGTTTAAAAGAGAACTCGGAATTTATTAATTTTCTGGCGCGATTCGAGAAAATAACGTCACACCACATATCTGCCTATTACATAATCTAATATTGGTCCATCATTTTAATTGTATCTTTAAAATTTCCTATAACGTTTTTGCTCCTCTGTTGCATTACTACTGCTTTAATTATGATTTAATGGTCAATTATTAATTATTAAAATTTTAGGTGATTCTTTATCGAGTACTACTTGGCGGGTCCGTGCCATAAATTTCAAAGTACTTACTTTGAACGTACTAATAGTACTCTAATACTATATGTTTGTTATTAGAATTTTACCATGATTATTTTCGACGAGTTATTGCTAATATGCTCTATACAGAAATTTGACGCTGGTTTTGAGTTTGAAGGATAACATAATGAACGCAAATTTATATCAAATGATGACCGGACCCGCCAAGTAGTACTCGATAAGGAATCGCCTAAAGTGTTAATAATTATTGAATGACCATTGAATCATAATTAAATACGGGAAGTAGTAATGTAAAAGAGTAGCGAAAACATTATAGGAAATATTGAAAATACAATTAAAATGATGGGCCAGTGCTAGATCATATAATAGGCAGATTTATAATGACTCATGTACTTGGCGTTAATAATATGATTTCAATACTTTTTGTTAGACGAATTCACAGCACTCTTCTACTTGCCGTAGTTTTTTACATGTAAGTGTTTTTTGGGAGGATATCACAAGTTTTTGTTGCTCAACGAGACATAGAAGCTCTAAGCACTGAAATATATATTTTCACAGATATAAAGTGTAAATGCATTGTGATGCCGTTAATCAAAAACGTATATTGCGTTATTGAAAATGTTTAATGGCATATAAATTTAATTTTTTAGTCCATTTTTTTAGAAATGCATAAAGATTGCGACGTTATTCTAAAAAAACGAAATCGCAATACGAAATTAGATGGACGATAAAAGGTATCTGGAAAGCAGGGAACCGTACACAAAACGCCGTATGATTCTTTCTCAATAAATTTCGATATTCACAAGACCCGATACACGATAAACTCAATAATGTTGGACGCCAGGTGGTCTCTGGAGAGAACACCGCGAGTGCAGGGCACTCGATATCTTAGAAATCCTTAGGAAGACGCGGGAAAGCTCGGAGTAACGAAAGGGAAAAGGACGCAGGATAGGCGACACCGCCAAGGGAAGAGAAGTGGAACGATAGGATGGCGACTCCGCCAAGATAGGAAAGAGAGTAGTAATAAACGACGACTCCGCCAAGAAGAAAAGAGACAGATAGGTAAACGGCCACTCCGCCAAAATGGAAAAGAGAAAGATCGATAAACGGCCACTCCGCCAAAATGGAAAAGAGAAAGATCGATAAACGGCGACTCCGCCAAGATGGAAAAGAGAAAGATCGATAAACGGCGACACCGCCGAGATAGAAAGAAAAGCGCGAAGAGAGGGAAAAGCAGAAGAGAGGGAAAAGCAGAAGAGAGAGAGAGAGAGAAGAGAGAGAGAGAGAGAGAGGGGGGGGGGGAGCGAGAGAGAGGGGGGAGATAGAGGGGGGGAGAGGGGGGGAGAGGGGGAGGAGGGAGGGAGGGAGGGAGGGAGGGAGGGAGGGAGGGAGAGAGGAGAGAGAGAGAGAGAGAGAGAGAGAGAGAGAGAGAGAGAGAGAGAGAGAGAGAGAGAGAGAGAGGAGAGAGAGAGAGAGAGAGAGAGAGGGGGGGGGGGGGGGGAGGGAGGGAGGGAGGGAGGGAGGGAGGGAGGGAGGGAGGGAGGGAGGGAGGGAGGAGGGAGGGAGGGAGGGAGGGAGGGAGGGAGGGAGGGGGAGAGAGAGAGAGAGAGAGAGAGAGAGAGAGAGAGAGAGAGAGAGAGATGAGAGAGTGAGAGGGGAGAGAGGGGAGAGAGGGAGAGAGGGAGAGAGGGAGAGAGGGAGAGAGGAGAGAAGAGAGGGAGAGAGGGAGAGAGGGAGAGAGGGAGAGAGGGAGAGAGAGGGAGAGAGGGAGAGAGGGAGAGAGAGGGAGAGAGAGGGAGAGAGGGAGAGAGGGAGAGAGGGAGAGAGGGAGAGAGGGAGAGAGGGAGAGAGGGAGATTTGATTTGATTTGATTTGATTTATTTATGCCCGAGCCGAAACTATGGGGCAAGATCGTACATGTCATGCAATCAGTTTACAAGGTTATGCAAGCAGTTAAGATAAGAACTATTAATATTATAAGGCTAAAATAGGAGTATAGTGTGCCAACGCTGGCGTATGCGATCACAAGGATAGAGTCTATAATTTCGTTAAGACTAATAGTGACTAGCCTAGATAAGTACCTTACAGCTAGTACAAGGCTTAAGACTAGGACTACAGTTAAATTAATATGTCTAAGTAATAGTAATTAAGAAGCAATATATTCAATGATAGTACTAATAATAGCATTATAGTAAGATTAGTTACACAAGTTGTAGGAATTAATTATAGTAGCAATAAGATAAGCGCAAAAGATTAAACAAAATGAAGCAACATGCAAGGTAGCAGTAATAGCAGTACAGTAGTTAGACTAAAGCTATGAGTAATTTCTAGGCGGCTAGTACTAAGACTAAAGTATGATAACTAAATCAATGAGTGTTTCTAAACAAAAGCAATAAGCAATGAGATAGAATTGAAGATAAAAAACTCAGGGGGCCATGGAGGTCACCATGAGAATATGAGTAAGAATTACTATCAGTAATGTTTAATCCTGTTCAAGAGAAAGGAAGTAGGAAAATACTAGCTTCTTGAAGATAGAGAGCGAGCCGGCAGAACGGATGTGAAGAGGTAACGCATTCCATTGGTAAAATGATGATAATAAGAAAGAATTACCGTAGCAGGTGGTACGATGTGGGGGAATGCTGAATACTCGAGCAGGAGCAGTTGAGCGTACCGGTCGATTGGTAGATTGAAGATGGGCTAGGAATTCATCACGGAGGTAAGGAGCAGATTGAGAGTAGAGTATGCGATAGGTCGAGCACGCAAGGAAGTATAATCGTCTGTTTTTTACGGAAAGCCAGTTAAGCTGATGCCTGAATGGAGTGATGTGCTCATCTCTCCTCAGATTGAAAATGAAGCGGATGCAGTTGTTGACCAGAACTTGGAGTTTTGAGTCAAGATCATCACTAAGATTGTGGTAAACAAGACTGCAATAGTCAATGAGAGGGAAAATGAGGGTAGTAACAAGCTTACACCGAAGATGTTGGGAAAGCGAGTTTCTGTGGTATTTAAGCTTGTACAACGAAAAGTGAACTTTGCGAGAGATAAGAGAGATGTGGCCTTTCCAAGACATATCAGAATTGAAGATAACTCCCAAGTTTTTTGCCTCAGAAACATATGGTAGAGTGGTCCCATTTATTATAATCTGGGGTAATTGGCCAGAATAGATTGCACTCACAAAAGGAGCACTGCCCATGATTAAGATTTTGGATTTGGCAAGATTTAATGTGAGTCCATTAGATGCAGCATATTTGGCAATTGCAGTGGCGTCTTGGGCAATTAAATCAAGGCCTTGGTTGAGCTGAGATGGAGGACAGTTCAGATAAATTTGGGTGTCATCGGCAAATATTAGGTGTTTTGAGTGGCGGAGAGATGCTGCCATGTCATTTATGTAGATTGAAAAGAGAAGTGGCCCTAGGACTGATCCTTGGGGAACACCAGACAGAATAGGTCTCGGAGTGGATTGAGCATTGTCGTCATCCACCACAACTTGCGAGCGGTCGGTTAAGTATGAGAACATCCATTTTAAAGCTTCCATAGAGAGTCCGATGTCTTTGAGTTTAGTAAGAAGGCGTAGATGGGGAATGGTATCAAATGCCTTACTAAAATCAAAGAGGATGAGTATTGTAACTAGGCGGTTGTCAATCCCCCTCTTCACATCGTCGGAGAGTCGTAAGAGAGCTGATTGGGTGCTAAACCCAGATCTGAAACCCGATTGCATGGGATCAAGGATAGAATTGTCATCAAGAAACTTTACTAACTGACGATGGACAATCCTTTCGAGGAGTTTGGAAAATTCAGGAAGATTTGCTATAGGACGTGTGTCAGATGGAGATGTAGGAGTGCTTATTTTAGATAGTGGACGGATAAGAGCTAGTTTCCAGGCACTAGGAAAGATGGAGAGTCTAATGGAGTTGTTAAAGATAGTTGTGATAGTCTCTGCCACTACAGAGAAGGTTAATCTGATAGTGAAGAGTGGTATACCATCAGAGCCAGATGCATAAGAACGCAGTGGGAAAGTATGGATGATATCGTGAATAGTGGATGGAGTAATAGGTTGCAGAGTAAAAGAGTGTCTACTCTGACAAAAATTGTAAGCCATGTCTACGAGATCAGCTCTTGTGCAGGAAGGTGATGTTGATGCTATTGATGCATAATAAGAGTTGAGTTGTTCTGCAGAAAAGAAGTGAAGTGGGGAAGATAGATTAGATTTGACAAGACCAAGATGCGCTAGGGCCTTCCACAACTTAGAAGGATCACTTATACGTTTCAAGTAGTCAAATCTGTAGACCTCCATGGCACTCTTGATGTCGGCTGTGAGCTTATTTCTAAAAGTCTTGTAGATGCTAAAATTTGAAGGATTGTTTGAGCGCTTTGCTTGTATGTAAAGAGCATCCCTGTGTTTCATGCGCAACTTAATATCTTCGGTGAGCCAAGGCGCAATTGGTCTACGCACTTTAAGACGTCGCAGAGGAGCATGATTGTCTAGAGCAGTGCTTATAGCACATGTGACTGACTGGACAAGATTATTTAAGTCATCTTCACTATGACTGGTGCATGGATTCGAGACAGAAAGTTGTGAGATGGAGGAATATACTGAAGAGCAGAAGTCATCCTCAATGAAGTTCCTATAACTGCGGCGATACAGATTTATCATAGCAGCTTTCGCAGTTTTTATCAGATATTCATAGTGAAGTATATCATGCCCAGCTATGAATGGAGATACAGACTTTGTGAATGAGATTATTTTATCAAGGCTGTCAACAAGAACAACATCGAGCCAAGAATCTGAATGAGACGTGTGGTACGTCGCATCTGATGGAATAATATGTAGCGCGAGACAACTCGCAAAATTTCGGAGATAGTCTGCTTCATAGCTATTGCCCAGTAAGTTACAATTCAGGTCACCCGAGAGAATGAAATTATTATGGGCATGTAGATGTAGGTTTAAACATTTTTGAAATTCATCTAGAATGCGTCCTGTGGGTCTTCGATACAGTGATGCAAATAAAATAGAGTCGGCGCCATCGGAACTAATATTAAGTAGTAAGTATTCCGGATTATTGTCAAATTGGCATGGGGAGGCAGAGATAAGATTTGCCTTAAGAGAGTTATGAATATAACAAGCAACGCCACCGCCTAATGCTCCAGCACGATCATTACGTATCAGGAAGTATCCGGGTATGCCAACTAGCGAATCAGGAATACCTGCATGGAGCCATGTTTCAGAAATAGAAATGATATGAGCAAAGTGTGTGAAGAAATAAGTTTTGATGAAGTCAATATGGCCCAAGAGAGAGTTGGCATTAAATTGCGATATAAGTAAGGAACGCTTAGACGATGACTGATGACTGGGAGGTGGTGCCGAATCAGGACTCGATTTCTGAGAGAGTCAAGTGAGACCAGCTAGATCAGCATCAGAGGAGATACGGATAATTGGCTGCCCAATATCCCGACGCACAGAAATAATGCCAGACCGGACCCAGACAAACTTGTATGATGCTACAGCAGCTTTAGCCTTAGTGCGGCGTAAGAGATCATAGGTTTGCGGTGAGAGTGACTCATTGACGTAGATGTTCCCAGGAGCAGCAATACAGAAAACATCGGTTACGGTGAGATTTCCCTTGGAGCGTTTCTTGCTGATAATGAAATCTCTTACTGGTATTGACTTTAAGGTTATAAAAAACGCAGAAGTTTGAGGAGTCCTAGGCATGCCAGTAGTAACACTATCACTGGTATTAGGAGAAGATTTGCGCGGTAGGCTACGAACGCTAAGGATATCACCTGTTAAATGTAGTATATCAAGAGCAGCGAAGACCTTGTGACAGATCTGCATAGGTGTATCTGGTATGGAGCTAGGAATACCCGCAAGAATGATTTCGGCCGTATGCAAGTCGTTCTGGCTGGCCGATGTAGGCCTCACGATTTGGTTGTCACACAGTCTGGCAATTTGCGATTCAAGTCTTTCGAATTTCTCATCATGTTGTGATAGGCGCTGTAAGATCTTGGGTATTTCCGATACCGCTGCCGACAGTTTGTTGTTAGTTTCGGTTTGCTGGTCGATGAAGGTGGATAATTTAGTATCAAGATTGCCTATTTTCTCGAGTTTGGCGAGAATGAGCGCCAAATCATTCGAACCATCAGCTGAAGAGGAGGCAGTAATGTTCAAGCTGGACATTGTAGATAAATTATTGACGCAACAGGTACTGGCAGTCCTGGAGGTTATGTACGCTTTAGCACAGCCCGGGTGAAAAAGCTTAAAGCAGTCGTTGCAGGAGATTTTAGTACCCGCAATATTTTTGGAGCACTTATTGCACTTATTAAGCGACATGCAGAACACTAAGTCCTTGCACTAATTAGCCGAATAAGCCGAATTTGATTCTATATAAGAGCTGTCACTTGTTGACAAGAATAAGTATAAACACAACAGATAGCCGCGTGGCAAAGTCACGGTCAATGCAATATAGTGAGGTGTAATAATAACAGTAATTTCCGAATATTCTGAGCGAGTACTCGACGTACTCACTATGATAAGAAGAGTGGATTATTGGTTAGTCATCTTTACCGACGCGTGGCATGTAGTATGTGCGTTGAGCCTCGAAGAAGTGTAGCTGGCGCTCGAGAGGAACACGTTATCCAGTCATGCAGGGATGGTATGCCATCATAGAAGAAGCTGATAAGGATAGGCGCATGCGTAGTTGGAGCCAGGCGGAATCCACAGACATTTCCAGAAGTGAGGTTAAGAATACTGGTTGCTAATTGCCAAATTCACGGCTGAAGGAGATCTTCCAAGTGAAAGTAGGTTTATGAATTATGACAAGCAACACTTTAGCCAGCTTATTCCTACAACAAATTGGCCCGTAGGCAAAATGCAGCAGTAACGTGGTCAAAAAGTAGCAGAGTGTAAATCAGAGTGACAAGCAGTACTCAC